>OZ010589.1:89956382-90003882 GCA_963932145.1 Acanthosepion lycidas | reverse complement strand
GTTTATTTATGTTTGGTTCCATGATTTACACCCATATAAAAGTCTCATTTCGACTAGGCCATTTAAGTCCGTTACTCCTTTTTTTTAGGTTTTGTAGCAGTTGACAGGATGTTCAAAACTACGCCTAGCACAGCCTACCCTCGGTTCGATTTTCTTATCTTCTACACCAAATTTATTATGAGAGAGTCATACTCCATGATATTTGAACTGTTCAATATTTCGTAATTCCACATCGTCTATTTTTATGATGGATTCAAGGTATATGTCATCATTCGTTCTAATTCCATATCATACTTTCTGTTTTAGAAAGAATTATTTTGAGTCCTATTTCTTGGGACTCTTTTGGTAGAGGATGTTGAGGTTTTTTTTCTTCAAGATCATTTTTATCCCAACTATAAATACATATATATATATATATGGGCTACGAATTGGAGATATCAAAATCAAGCAAGTTTGAAAATTTAAATACAAAGAAAGTGTTCTCCTAGCATGTGGTATACAAGACAAAGAAAACCGAAGGTGCTTTGCAGCAGCGAATGATGTCATCCTAAATCTAATCAAACTATGAAGAAATAAAAAAAATCTCGTTATACACTGCGTGCCATATTATTATCAAGATAACTTTTATAACTAATATATCAAAAACACTCCAATCAATTCACACAAAATTTTCACACAATGTTGGCAACACAGAACTGCGCAATCACTGAAATTTTCCTACTGATTTGCGCAATGTAAACAAACTGGCGCCGTATTTGTTATCAGCACGGTGATTTGAGCGTGCGAAATTATTAGAAAAGTGTAAGAATTTAGTGAAAAGATGGGCCGGAAAAGCAGTTTAAGTGATGCTGAAAAGAAAACTATCACCCCAGAACTCTCAAAAAGTAAATCTACCCTAGAAATTTCTAAAATGATAGGGAGGTGTCATCAAAAAATAAATTTACAGCCGACCCTACACAAGTACGCAAAAGGGCAGATAAAGACAAGCCGAAGGTTATTTCACGTCGTCTCATGTTACGACGTCTCATGTAACGACTTAAACGAGAGGCCACGAAGGACCCTGGACTTACCAGTCAAGAGTTTTTCAGTCGCATTGGGGATCTCACTGTGTCTAAAAGTACTCGGTGTTGGTATCTGAGGGAAATGGCAACAACAGTCAAACCTGTATCGAATCCTCCGTTCACGAGAAATCACATTCAAAATCGATTGAAATGGGCCGAAGACAATATGAAGATTGATTTCTCTAAAGTTTTGTCAACAGACGAAACTAGAGCAACACTTGATGGGCCAGATAGATGGTGCAAAGGCTGGGTAATGAACGGACAGAATCGCCATCAGCGTTTGAGACGTCAACAAGGTGGTGGAAGCATAATGATCTGGGGTGGTATTATTGGAAAAACATTAGTGGGCCCATGGAGAGTACCAGATGGTGTCAAAATGACTGCTGATGCATACATAGCATTTATGAAGGAGCATCTTGAATCGTGGATGAAAAGGCAAAGACTTGCCTTCAGAAGGGCAATTGTTTTTATGCAAGATAATGCTCCCTCACATGCTGCTCACAAGACTACTGAATATTTGAAACAGTTAGGCTTCGATGGACCTCGAAAAATGAAGTGGCCAGCAGATTCTTCGGATTTGAACCCAATTGAAAACTTTTGGAGCATCATGAAGTGAAGACTGTACACCAACAGACGACAATTCAGGAGCAACGCTGAGTTGTGGGAAGCAATTCTTGACATATCTCACGGCATTACAGCAGATGACATCCTACAATTAACAAATTCTATGGATCGTAGACTTCTTCAAGTAATTTCAAAACTGGGAAAGCACATTCCCTATAAATTTGTTTATAACTGTGCCTTTGTTTGTATCTGTTATTATTTGTTTGATTATCTTATTTATTAGGTTCTTTTGATCATAAACATTCACGCGCAACATTAATAAACTTTTTGTTTGCTCAATTCTGGAAATTTTACTAAACTTTTATAATAATTTGGCACGCACAAATCACCGTGGCGATAACAAATATGGCGCCAGTTTGTTTACATTGCACAGATCAGTGTTGCCAACGTTGTGTGACAATTTTGTGTGAATTGATTGGACGGTTTTTGAAATATTAGAAAAAAAGTTATCTCGATAATAATTTATCACGCAGTGTCATTGCGGTACGAGACATAATTATAACGTTAAACGACATCCACGTCCTGGGTAAGACGATAAACTACGTCCAGCAGCAAGAACTCTGATCAGGAGGTTTTGAGGAGCGTGAAGACACCTCTCTATTGCTGGTGCTCCCGGGTACACCCTGACCCGGGGTGTTAGGGTCCTAGCTATGGGCAAATAGTTAAGTATTACCAGCAATCATTTTTTGAAAAAAATATTACCAGCAATAAAATTTTGAAGGAAAAATATTAATTGAAACAGATTTTTGACAAAACCACATATTACCATCAATAAAAATTTTTATTGGTATTAACCCATTGAGGTTGATATGCTGTAAAACAAAATAAACCAAACCAATCTAAACCAAAGAATATATATTCGATTCATACGAATCTACCTTAAAAAATGTTGTCGGCATTAAATAACCCATTGAGTTTGATACGCCGTTAAAAAAAAACAAAAAACAAAAAAAAGAAAGTATAATCAGATGGTAACTAAGTAATATTTGCAATTGATTTTACACGGGTGCGTCAGAGACGCCAGAAGCATTAGCTATTTGTCGTGAAAGATGTCCTTATCGCCACCACCTGCAGATCCGTGACTCACTAGGCTCCATTGGTTAACTCCCATATGAGAATACGTATCAGAGACACTAGGTGTATTAGCGATGTGACGTAAAAGATATCGTTATCGCCACCAGCTTCAGCCATTGTATTGTGCTTTACTTAATATTATTATTATTATTATTATTATTATTATTATTGTTGTTGTTGTTTTCCGTTCCCTAAAATGACGCCCATTGTTAGTGATGTGGGTGCCAAAGTTGGGCCCACAGAAATAAAACACGGAACACGGATTAGATGTAAGAAAGATATATTAACAACAGGTTACAGAGATAGTGTAAGCAGAGCTTACTATAAGTTAGTGTCCAACACTGGTAGTCGTACGAGACTCTCGCTGTCTCTCTATCACTCTCCTGTAGAGTGCTATGTCGCCTACTTAATATAGGCATGGAAGAGTCTATCGTGTAGGGAGTTTCCGGTCTCACAATAGCCCACTTCCAAAGAGTTTTCTTTTTTGAAAAGGAGAGAAAAAATAAAACTGTTAATACTTTTTCCTCTTGGGTTTTATTGTTTCTCAGCTGGAAGTAGAGATCTTGATGCGTGAGCCACAGCTTTTCGCGAACCATCTGGCAGTTTATGTAATATGCAAGCGCCTATGCCGTACGAGCATGCATCACTTGCGACTATGATGTCGAGACTAGGGTCGAAATGTGTGAGGGGGAGGTTTGAAGTAAGAGTTTTCTTGATCTTCTCGAATGCGTCTTGGCATTCCGGGGTCCATGACCATGGTTTGTCCTTTTTTAAAAGTTGGTTGAGAGGCCCTCTCAAATTTTGCATGTTCTTAATGAACCCTTGGTAAAAGTTAGCTAGGCCGAGGAAGCTTTGTAACGCTTGAACTTTATCTGGGGCTGGCATGTTTCTGATCGCGTTGGCTCTTTCTGGATCCGGCCGACGACCATCTTTATTTATAATGTGACCTAAGTATTTAATCTCTGGTAAGAAAAAGTCACACTTTTCCTCCTTAACCTTAAATCCGTATTCTTGTATCTTTTCGAATACGTTTATTATATGGTTCCGGTGCTCTGCCGTAGTTTTACTAGTAACTAGTATATCATCCAAATAGGCCGTTGTATTTGTACAACCCTCTATGGGTGTTGATGCAGAGCAATTTGGAACTTTCTTCTTCCATCTCTATCTGAAGGTATGCGTCCGAGAGGTCAATTTTAGAAAAAAAATTTCCACCATTGAGTTTATTGAAAATTTCTTCAGGGCTTGGAAGAGGATAGTGGTGATCTTGCAAGGCATCATTTAACCCTGTGGAAAAATCTGCGCATACTCGTATTTGATTGGAGTTCTTTTTTACGTAGAATGTAGGTGCTGCCCACTCGCTGAAATCTGTTTTTGACAGAATACCTGCTTGTTCGAGTCTATCTAACTCTTTATTGATTTGTTCTAGAGCAGCGAAAGGGACATTCCGTTTCTTTTTGAATACCGGTGCAAACGTTAGAAAATCTTGCTGGTTATCTTTGACTGTGTTCAGGCATTTCCAACGTTTGTGGAACAAGGTTGTGTTAGAACCGAATAATTCCGATAGGAACTTAATCTTCTCTGAAAAATCCAAGTCAGGCGTTTTCTTGGGTAGTATGAAGTCTACGAACCTACTATGTTCTGTAGTTCCCAGTTTTCTCAATAGAAGACGTACCTTTTTTTTACTGGGCCATTGTTCACAGTCTACGTTGAAAATATCTTCGTAGCGCCTGTAAAAAGCCTGGAACGTTTTGTCTTCCTCTGGTACGTATTCAAAGGTTTCAATTGAATTGTAGATTATACTCCGGGAGAATAGTGTATCTTTTTCAGAGTTTGAGCCTTTTAATGCATTTACGAGTAATTCTTTAAGTTGTTTCTGTTGTAGTTCAGCATTCTGAAGCGTAATTTTTTGGAATTCCATTTGCTGTTTATGTAAATCCAAAAATAGTTGTTGTCTTTCTTCTGATTTTTGTTGCTGGTCCAAATTTAGTTTTAACATTTGGGCAACTACTTTTTGCAAATCTTCCATAGTTAAAAATGACAGCGCTTTTTTTTTTTGAAACACGTGTACTAAGAGGAGGTACACAAAAAAAATCTTGACAGATTTTTGTTCCTTTTATTCCTTTTACAGAAAAAAAATATGGACAGACAATAGTTAACTAAACTAATTATGTGTGTTTAGCTTTTTTTTTCCCGTGGTCAGTCAGTTTGGCTAGTTTAAAATCATTACATAGCTTGTTCACCGATGCTTCAAACGTTAGAAAATTAATTTTAACGTAATTGAATAATTTTTCACCACACTTATGTATTTTTTTTTATAGAGGTACAAAAAGAAGAAAACTCATCTCAGTGAATTTGAGGGGAGAATAATTTTATGCCCGAGTTCAACTCAGTTACATGAAAAAATTTTCGATAGTTTTTTCCCGAAAACTTGAGTATAACGGTAGTACTTGATCTTGTGTTGTGAGTATTTTTAACGAACAACTGTTTTTTTCTGTGTGTGTGGGTGTGTAAAAAATCGTTCTTGTATTGGACAGACTTTAATATTCCGTCGATGTCGAATCGCTAGTTTGTCAATGGCGTTTGGTATTGGAATATATGTGGACGCTGGGTGTTTAGCTTTAAAATCGCTAATGTATTAATACCAGCTTAATTTCACGTTCAACACTGCTGTGGGAACGCGTGGAGTTTGTGTATTTTTCGAGTACTGTCGCTATTGATACGGTGAGAACGAAATTCATTCGTTGTGGGACTGGCAAGGTATTGCGGTTTTTCGAGGTGAATGCGTTTCTAGAATTCTTCGTCGACCCAGATGTGGGATTGGTAAGGTATTTAGGTTTCGCCGTGAGTGCGTTTCTAGAATCCTTCGTCGCCACTGATGTGCGTTTCTAGAATCCTCGTCGCCACTTATCTGGGTGCCAAAGTTGGGCCCACAGAAGTAAAACAGGGAACACGGATTAGATGTAAGAAAGGTATATTAACAACAGGTTACAGAGATAGTGTAAGCAGAGCTTACTATAAGTTAGTGTCCAACACTGGTAGTCGTACGAGACCCTCACTGTCTCTCTATCACTCTCTATCACTCTCTATCACTCTCTATCACTCTCTATCACTCTCCTGTAGAGTGCTATGTCGCCTACTTTATATAGGCCTGGAAGAGTCTATTGTGTAGGTAGTGTCCGGTCTCACAATAGTTAGAAAGTTTTAACAGTGAGATGCAATGAAACAAAAGTTTTAAAACAATGTACTGAGATTTAATAAAGGGGAGATTAAGACTTTACAACTACAATAGAGGCCAATGAAGAGTTTAATTAATCCATTCCCTTTATATTTTCTCGACGTTCAATTGATTCATTGATTACTCCCGGTATTATATAAGTCACTTTTGGCTCGCTATATTATGCTGCGTGTTTAATATAACGGTGAAATAGAAATATCTCTCGGGAGAAAAAGATTAGCAACGGGTCGATCAAGACGGCTACGGCGACCAAGACGGCAAAGCCTATTTCAAGAACAAGTTGAAGCAAGACGATCACTAAATAGACAAAGTTAACTGAGTATCTCACATAAAAGGCTTGAACAAATATGACTGCAACTTAAGAGACGTAGGAGAAAAGAAACTGATTAATTAAACATTTAATTTTTACTAAATGCAGATAAATATCTTATTCGTATAGATTTGTTAGAATGACTAAGGGAAGTAATCGCTCATAAATTTACAAACTTAAGGTGATTTATCTCCCTTGCCACTTTAGATTGGACAGGAAATATATAAATAAATACACATGGATGATTATTATATGGTTCGACTAGTATTATTCTAACAAAAAAACTTAGTCCAGGAAGATAAATAGTAACTGAAAATGGAACAAAGTGTAAACCTAATTTGAATGAATCATATGGAAAAACGATAATGAAAAAATGGAAAGAATTTCTGACTTTGAATAATCCTTATTAATATGTTTTTTGCTAAATGCCTTATGGGTGAGGTGGCATCAAGGATTTCATGAAAAGGTCAATGCACTAAAAAAATTTGGGGACCCCTGCACTAAAGTCTACTGTAATATTAACACGCACGAACGTCCCAGGAGGCGGATGCAAGTGTTCGTTTCCCATGCTGTCAAATCCTTTTATCTCAGGTATTTTGCATCAGTTTATCAGCAGAGTTCTGACCAGTCGTAGTCTTTGTGTAAATAAAATAGCCCTATTGGGAATTTATGTCTACACGACATACACTAGAGTCACTTAATGCAGATGAGTCATTTGAAAGCCGCCATTTTGGCAAATATTTTTTTTTCCTTTTCTAAAGGTGTATGTTTTATCTTTTCTTTATTTCATTTGTTTACATCTGGAATTCTAATCTGATTCTTTTTTTCCTGTTTTTTTCATAATCAGATAATCTTTATGATTTGAAATTTTTTTCTACATCCTGAAGCTTTGAGGTGAGAAGATTTTTCATATGAACTGCTTCTTTGCAAATGCTTCATCATGATTGTTACCTACACAATATGATTCGTCTTAGCACCCTTGAAGTTAAGGTCCTTCTTACCGTAAAGTACTTGTGTTTAGGTAGATCTCACATAGCCCACCCTCTATTTTTGACCGACAAATAACGTTTCTGTTATATGGCAAGGATGTGTCTTCTCACCAGACTTATTCAACGTATACAGTGAGGCGATTCTGAGAGAATTAGAAACCCTACCGTGATTCATTCCTGCTGGTCATAATATTTACAACATAAGATATGCAGATGATACTGTTTTGATAGTAGACGCAGAAAGGAAAACTAGAAGATCTTTTACAGAAGGTAGCTAATGAAAAAGAAAAGATTAAATTTCAATTGCATAGAAGGCGGAATATATTGTACTTAGAAAAATTAACATGCAAAAATAAAAAAATAAAAAAAATGTTGATACCAAAATCAAACAAGTGCAATAATTTCAATATCTGGGAGCAGAGGACGAAAACTGAAACTGAAATGCGAAGACGCAATGGGGTAGCGAAAGATGCCTTTCATAAGCTAAGCAAAGTATTAAGAAACAGAAAAATTTCGTCAGAACCAAAGACGCTGAGAAGTAAGTTCCACTCGAGTAACTTCTTGCCGCGAAGCCCCTGCCCCGTGGAAACGACTCCCAACTGGCTATTTCCTCGATCACTACAATCTTAACCTGTTCAAGGCTAGGCTTAACTACTATCTCCCACTTCTGTACACACAAATGGCCTTCAAATGTAACTCTCTACCTCGAGTAGCCCTCGAGCCTTGTAAAGATGAACCTCTTTGTAAAAAAAGATAAAGAGAGTAATCTACTGTCAGTCCTTCTGTATGGAAGTGAAGAAACTAAAGGTAGCTGAAAATAAAATGTGGGCAACGATGATGCTTTAAAGAAGACGAAAATTAAAAAAGGACTCATACTTGATATAATGAGGAAAGAGGGCTTAGAAAATTTGATACTCACGGGACAGATTGAGTAAAGAGAGGACATCAGTAAAGAACGCATTAACTATGAAGCGAGCTTGAGTCAATAAATGGAGGAAACAGGGTTTTGGATAGATAGCAAAAAGACCAAATCTATTAAGAGTTACAAAGGATAGGTAATTGAGAACTATTGTGGTTGTTATTCATGGGGGTCCAACTATATATATATATATATATATATATATATATATATATGTATAAAATTATTTATTTAAAATTATGACATAAATATGTTATAAAATCACTACAAAAATAGCCATTTTGTTTCAACACCTCTGGAGTCTTATCAAGTGATGATGTTGAATGTAGATTGTAAAATAGTGGTTTTAAAAGGTTCAAATTAATTAACCACCCCTCGCAAGGGGAAACGCTGTTACATGAGCTGAAATGACCAATCAAAATAAAAGTATACGAGAATTCAAAAAACTTGACAACGAAGTAAGGTTATAATAACTATTAAATGCTTTAAATTGGGGTTTATACTAAAATAGAATTTATTCTAACTAATAAGTATTAAATTTGAAATTGAAATTTAAAACTACCCATTTCAAAAATGTAAATATATTAAGTTTAAACTATATTAAGTTTAGAATTTTAAAATTATTGAAGAAAAAAGAAAAGAATCCATATGTTATTCTATTCATTTTATTTGTATTGAAATTACGTTGAAATCGATTAATCGTTAAGATCGACTGCGCTTAACTTAATGACAACATGGATACAAGTGTAGACATGTGATTATGACATCTTGCGAAAGACAATACAAGCACAATCAGATTATAATACATAAGCACGCAGACATTTTTAGATATATACACACTATTGGAATTTATTCCGTATACGTCAATCATATACTTGTATATATTCGACGTATAAGGGTCAAGCAGATCAGTTCCTAAGAAAACGACAACAGCACATGAGATTTTGATTATAGTGGTAAAGGTTCCGTGCAGGACTATCCACACTTTTTGAAGGGCCGAACACAGAGACATGGTGCACTACGTGCTCAGGTTTTGAATTCACAGTTGTCCTTCTCCTAGACCAGTTGCCATCCAAGGCTATAGAACCTAGTCTGTCCTGCTATTTACTCATAGCTGGAGGGAGAAGAAGAGGATTCACACCTTTCCCAAGGATATAGCACGTAAGTGAATGTAATGGATTCGACTGGAATTCGAACACGGTTCTCCGATTCCTCAATCCTAGCCGCTATCCATTACTCCACCTTATATATACAGGGTGTTCATTAAGTCTGTGTGAAATTTAAAATACTGAAGTATTTTGAATCAGTTTTTTATCCTTGATGTGTGAAAACGGATGGATATATATATATATATATATATATATATATATATATATATATATATATATATATATATATATATATATATATATATATATATATATATATATATAGAGAGAGAGAGAGAGAGAGAGAGAGAGAGAGAGAGAGCGGCGTGTCCATAAAGTATGTGTGCAATTTAAAATATTTAAGTATTTTAAATTGTACACAAAATTCAAGGACACCCTCTGTGTGTGTGTATATATATATATATATATATATATATATATATATATATATATATATATTATAAATTAATTGATTTAAAATATGTTTTTTTCCGCTACACAGTTCTAACCATGGTTAGAACTGTGTAGCGGAAAAAAACATATTTTAAATCAATTAATTTATAATACTAATGCTCTGTAAGTTTACATTGAGCACTATTTTGTAAAAATAAAAATATCTATAAGAACACCGGATTGTATATCTTACTTTTCTTTCTTTTAATTTATATATATATATATATATATATATATATATATATATATATCCGTTTTCACGCATCAATGATCAAAAATTGATTCAAGCGAATCTTAGTCTGGCGCATAATTATAAACAAAAATAGTAAGAAATAGCAGAAATCACATCATTTTGAAGACCTTGAGCAGCAGCAATAACTAAAATGGATAGCACATGTAACTTAAGTAGAAAATAATGACATAATCAAGATGCTGACTTTCTATACTACGTTAAACAAAAGTTTAGGGTAGAAATTCCCGTAAATACTACAGTGAACGATAAGAGTTATTGGACTTGAACCTAAAATCTCGCTCGATCAGCTGATTAAACAGAATCTTACCCTATAATGAAGCGGCTAATATTACCATCACCATTCAAGATGAGAACAGATACTATGCTTCCTGCTACTACAACAGATCTCGATTGCCAGGGAGTGAAGACCGTTCTGAATATGACGGTAAACCACATCCACGTCCCGACGATACATAAATTACGCCCAACAGCCAGACCTCTGATCAGGAGGTTATGAAGAACGCGTAACCACCTCTTAATTGCTGGTGTTCCCAGGTCAACGCTGACCCGGGGCGGTAGCACCTGATAGCAAATAGTTAATCTCGAAACTGACGTAAAAGGCATTATGAAAGTGTAAAAATAGGTTTTAATACTAGAAATACTTTGTAAAATATTATTACCAGAAATAAATTTTTCAAGGAAAAAAAAAAATTTACCAGCAATATATTTTTGAAAAAAATATTACCAGCAATACATTTTTAAAATAATATTAGTAGCTATACATTTTTGAGGAAAAAATATTACCAGAAATAGATTTTTGATAAAACAAAAATATTACCAGGAAAAAAAGCTGTCGGCATTAAATAACACATTGGTGTGGATATTCCGTAAACCATACCAAACCAAACCAGGGAGTGAAGAAATACACAAGTCCTGGATCAGTGGCTACTTGATTGGCGGGAGTTTCCTTATAAGGAAACAGTTAATATTACAATTATCATTTATCTTCAAAACCTGAATACTTACTGAGTTTTCCCCTCCAGAGAGCGTGTATAAGTCATTGTATACTATCATGTACTCGTGATCGTAAATTTCGACTCTTCATGAGATAGAAGATAGAACCCATCACATGTATTCACTTCACAATTATATTCTTTGTGGTACTCGGACATTTGGTCGACGGACATTTAACTGAATGGACATTTAGCCGAAAATGTAGAGGCGTACTTACATGTATGTCACACACTGTATCTTAATGTGCTACATATATTTATTTACTGTATTCATTTTTTTTTTCATTTTTTTTTGGTGCGGGTAGGTCTTTTTAAAATCTATTCTGCATATATTATATTATACTTCAAATATTACGGTAAGATGATAAGTATTTTGAGAAAAAGCACATTTTACTACGGTAAAAAAGCTTTACGATATATATATATATATATATATATATATATATATATATATATATATATATATATATATATACTAGCAGCATGGCCCGGCGTTGCCCGTGCTTGATTCAAAAATAGTACGACTCATACAGCAATCGTTATCACTTGAATTAAAATATTTTTGCCATTCCTTGCCTTTAAAGGAGTGCCCTTTGCCGTGCTGATGTTGCTAAATGCCTTACTTCTTGCCTATCTCACACTGCAATTTTTTTCCAAGCTCTATACTAAACATTAAATCTGTTACGAAAAAAGAACTAAACAAAATGAACACAAAACGATCAGCTTTAAAAAAGGACTCGTAACTGGAAAAACCGAATGAAAAAAGAATGTTAACAACAAATACTTTTTCACACCCAACCCAGTTCTGCGGAATCAGAATCAACGTTGAGTTTAAGCAAGCGAATGAGCCAATTGAAGTAAAGTGCCATGCAGATTTAAATTTTTCCCAATTGTGACGAATGCAGCTATCGATTTTTTTTATCGATTCATCTTATATTCTTGCGTATAAGCTATTATCTAACAAGACAGAATTGAATGTCGTTTTCAGTTTCGCACTTCCTCACCCTCTTAAAGTAAGCGTCATCTGAATTATGTGAGAGACAGACCCATGTGAGGGAAAATAAGGGGGAAGAGAAAATATAAATATTTTTTCATGCGACGCAACAAAATGATTGATGGTTCTAGCGCTGTGGTTATTAACGTCGGCTGGATTTGAATTTCTGCCCAATTCAAAATACACTTTTCAATATCAAACACTAAGGAAGACTGATGAAGAAATCGAAAAAACTTATACCTCCACAGATAGACTGTTTCGCTGTATCACATCTTCTCATATATATATATATATATATATATATATATATATATATATATATATATATATATATATACACACACAGTGGGGTTGAATAAGTGATCTTACAGCAAAGAAATGCTTGCTATTCTCACTTACTTATAGTGAATATAAACCTTGAATAACAATGTTATATATGTATTTTGTGGCATAGAATCAGAATCTGCAATTTAAAATTAGAAACTCATCGATAAGTTATAGTTGTGTACATTTTTATATTTCGAATAGTGGAAAAAGAGTTCGTACAGTATCAATTTTTGCATTATAATACGGTAGATTTTGGTTGTACTTCAAAGTAGAAGATACTAAACTGTTCGAGAATATTCTCAGTAACTCTATTGCAACATTCAATTCAAAATTGGATCATTCTGCAGTCCCTGTTCACTGATACCGGTTCTAATACTGGCTAGACATAAGGAAATGACTTCTGCTCAAAAAGAGCTAATTTTTAAGCTATGGAACAATGGAAAATGTTACAGAAACTTCTCCAGTGACACGAACATATCTTTTTCAAAAATTGGTTCATTTATTGCAAGATTTAAAAGACGTAATACTATTGAGAACAAAGCAGAGCCGGTGCTCCCAGGAAGATCTCTCTCCCAGATAAAAACAGGTCCAAAATAACAATGGCCATCAGACAAGACCTTCAGAGTTTGTCAGGAATTAACGTAACTAAGCAAAAGATTAGTAATGAACTACCCAGAGACGGTATAAAGTCGAGCTCCCCAAGTAAGACACCACTTCTTTGAAATGGCATAGAGATGCCAGGTTGAAATTTGCGACAGAGCATAAAGATAAGGAACATTCTTATTGGGAAAGAGTTCTTTGGGCAGATGAGAGTAAAACAAAGTTGTTCGGTCGCAATTCCCTGAATCATGTATGGAGGAAAGACTGCGAAGGATACGCACCCAAGAACACCACACGGACTGTCAAATTCGGTTGGAGTAGTATCATGGTTTGGGGCTGCTTTTCGATGCGAGGTGTTCGCAAACTAGCAATTATAGACGGTAGAACGAAAGCAGAAAAATATCAACAAAAACTTAGCGAAAATTTATCGCTTTCTGTAGAGAATCTTGGGCTTCCTCCTGATTGGATCTTCCAGCAGGACAATGATCCCAAGCATACGGCTAAGAGTACGAAGAATTGGCTTGCTAATAACAACGTTAACATCTTACAATGGCCCAGTCAGTCGCTGGATTTGAATCCAATAGAGAATTTATGGTGGTTTTTGAAAAATAAAATAGAAGTCCAACAAACATCAAAAACGTGAAGACAATTATTCAGGAAGAATGGGACAAAATACCTACTAAAGTATGGGAATCGTTAATTAAAGACTACAAGAAGAGATTGGTTGCTGTTGAACTTAATAAAGGCTTTGCTACAAAATATTAAATGGAGAAAACATTTTTTTGTTCTGCTGTACGATCGTTTTTTAAACCCCTAAAAATTTAAATATTGCTATATTTTCTTAACCATGGAATACTATTTAGTTTTATATGCATACATTTTTATTATGCAATTTGATACAGTAGATATATTCCCGTTTTGTTAATTTAATATGTTAAAATAAAAATATGAAATATTTTCATGCGTACGATCATTTATTTAATCCCACTGTATATATATATATATATATATATATATATATATATATATACATATATATATATATTGAAGAAACAGTGACGACATCTGTAACAAATACATTATTGATGAAAATGCACCACTCTCGCTATCTCCGCCGAGACAGCCTGATAACGTACAATCATTTAGAGTTTTATAATTATACTCCACGACATCGGATAATTGATGGTCTGCCCGTAGAAAGTTAGGTGGGTGTAAGAGTGCATTTGTCTCAATTACCAATCACGGCAAAATCGACCCGTTTTCACCCCGACAAATTCTGAACGCTTAATTTCCAAACACAAATCTAAATTTGGCCGATTAAATCAATTGGAACAGAATTAGAACTCGACCCGCTGCCCAAAATCCTGCGAGAAGAGTTGCTAAATATCGCACTGGCAATAAATTGCTTACTATTTTGCGCCTTGACATCACAGGCTATTTGCATTTTGTCGCAAAATGGCATTACTCACTGCGACAGGCATTAAAATTGCCTTCCCTTCGTGAAAACTATTCTAGACAGTTGGAAGCAGTTGATCTAATTTCTCAGATTCCATTTTATTCTTGTTTTTAGTTACGGTGGAGTAATGGATAGCAGCTCGAATTGAGGAATTGACAATCGAGTTCGAATTCCAATCGAATGCATTACATGGATGACTCCTCGTCTTCTCCTCCCAGCTATGGGTAAAATAGCAGGACAGATCGAGTTCTATGGCAACTGGTCTACCGCAGAACGAAATGTCAATCTACTGCGGGGAAAAAAACCCCCAAAAACAAATCTGCTTCGTCAGTCTTGTATCGAATGATACATGATTGCCTAAGCGTAATTAACACATGGCACATAACTGACTGATATTCACTTACGTGCTAATACTCTTGGGAAAGGTATGTCTCCATTTCTTCTCCCCACACCCCAGATATGGGTAAGTAGCGGGATAGACCGGGTTCTATAGCCTTGGATGGCAACTGATCTACCGGAGAAGAAATGGCAAAAAATCTGCCTCGACAGTCATGTATCGAAAGATACATGATCGCATAAGCATGTATTACGCATGGCCTCATAACTGACTGATATTCACCTACGTACTAATACTCTTGGGAAAAGTATATCACCCCTTTCTCCCCCACCCCTCCAGAATTGGGTAAGTAGCGGCATAGACCGGGTTCTATAGCCTTAGATGGCAACTGGTCTACCGCAGAAAGAAATGGAAAACTACTGACGGAAATGAATCTGCCTCATCAGTCATGTATTGAAAGATACATGAACGCCTAAGCCTGTATCACGCATGGCAAACAACTGACTCTATTGAGTATGGCACAAGGCGTCGCTAGTGGGCATTTATTAAAGCACAATATTACAAGAAACTGATGAAGAGATTAGTTTCCTGCTCATTAACATACTTCAGAGGTATTTACAACGCTTCACTTAGCATATCGCCGGTAGTATGTCTGACAGTCAGTCGCTGACATATTAGTATTTCACAAAGGTCACAAAACACGCAGCCAATAGACTATATTTCTGTGGCCCACGGGTACTATTTAGGCGAGCAATTCTTTCCTCAAAAAATTCAATAAATTTGTCCCTCGCCTTTTCTGTACTTTAGCGGAAGCAGTATTTAACTCGGGCTACCCACCAACTGCCAACAGACAGGCAATCGATTTTAGGGTCAGTGAGGTCCTGAGAAGGGACGGAAACTTCATTTTCATGCCGAAGGACGTGTCGAGCATTAAAAAAAAAAACAAAAACGCGGGGCACGTTTATGACTTATATTTTGTCAATCGATGATACACTTTTTTTTTTTAAATTACGAGTAAATTTTTATTTTCTTTACGAATTTACTTGATAAACAGAAATGGCTTGTATACGTACGAAATATTATTTTCCTGCTTCTAGCACTCTCTCTTTCTCTCTCTCTATCTATCTCACTCTGTTCTTCACCCTGTTTGTCTATCTAATTCTGATTCTGTCTGTCTGTCTGTCTATCTATCTATCTATCTATCTATCTATCTATCTATCTATCTATCTATCTATCTCAGCCTGTTAATCTCTCTCTCTATATATATATTTCTATTTATCTATGTATCTCATTCTGTTCATCTCCCTCTTTTCTATCTCATTCTGATTATATCTATCTATCTATCTATCTATCTATCTATCTATCTATCTATCTATCTCATTTTCTTCACGTCTATCTATCTATCTATCTATCTATCTCACTCTGTTCTTCACCCTCTTTGTCTATCTAATTCTGATTCTGTCTGTCTATCTATCTATCTATCTATCTATCTATCTATCTATCTATCTATCTATCTATCTATCTATCTCAGCCTGTTAATCTCTCTCTCTATATATATATTTCTATTTATCTATGTATCTCATTCTGTTCATCTCCCTCTTTTCTATCTCATTCTGATTATATCTATCTATCTATCTATCTATCTATCTATCTATCTATCTATCTATCTATCTATCTCATTTTCTTCACAGATATCTATCTATCTATCTATCTATCTATCTATCTATCTATCTATCTCAGCCTGTTAATCTCTTTCTCTATCTATATCATTTGTCACTTCACACTTCTCATAGCTAAGAATACCAAACTGATTTAATTTAGCTTTGAGGATTTCTAGAACCCTGGTTGGGAACTTGTCCTTACTGGAGTTCATCGACCAAATGGCTAGGAACTCGTCCACAAGGTACATACCTCCCATGATTGGGAAGTCGACGCCCTCCCTATTGTTAACCCGAAGAAGAATACGCTATGGGTCTTGACATTGTATCATGTTTTCAGTCACTTTCCCACCGCCTTGAGCTATGCAGCTTCCTTGTCTTTTTTTATAAATACTTCCATAGTAATTGTGCTAATGCACTTTCCTGCATTTTAAGTGCAGTACTAGATTGGCAACGTGGTCGTATTGTTTTAAGATTTAATGGAATAGATGAAACCGTAAGTTCTTGGCTAACCGTTTCTTTTCTCGTTCCCCTCCCCCGTGGAACGCTCTTCCAGCTTGCTAATTTCTAGCCAACTTTGAGTTTCAAAAGTTTAAATGCACTGTCAAACGTTTTTGTTGTGTCGTAAACAGGAAAGATCGACGCACATATGGAAAGCAAGAAGTAGTTTATTCCGGAAAATAATATGGTACACGGTTGAGAACATAGACTAATGTAAGAAACAATTAATCGTTAAATCCTCGATATTTACGCGAGACTTCCCCACAAGGCGGGAGCTGGCAGAAATTCCCCGTAGACCTCGCACAGACGGGGTCGGACAGCTCTCTACCTCCCCAGACGAGACTATTTCCTTCTGCATAGCCTCGTCTGGGTTCCTCTCCGCCCAAAAGCAGAGTGGTTGACAAGCAGTGTTAACAGTAATCGGTAACCGCTCTCCCTCATTAAGAGAGAGTGCTGTTTAGTCTTAGACCAGTCCATCTTGTGGGGGTGTTCAGCTATTCCACAACAGTTATCTTCTGATCAGTTTTCTTTTATTGTCTAAATAAAATCTAAATCTCTCATATGTTTATATGATCTAAAAAAAGCGCAAACTAGTGGGAATGAAGAATGCAATACGGACACATGCTATAAATATATTTCCTAAAAGACTTGCAAGTTACAATTTGCTTAATACCGCTCTGCAGCAGAGATGTTAATCTATAATATAACTTAGTCAATATGGCAGACATATCTGAATTGTTTTCCACCTTGCAAACACTTCCCCCAAAGATGAAATTGTTGTAGCCTTGTTAAATAAAGGCACAAAAAAGGAATTAATTAAACAAATATATTTTCGGGCGAACTACTGTGTTGGTTCCACAAGTTCAGACCTTCACAGCAAGGATCCGCCATGTTATGTACACTGAGCTGACTCACCCCCATTTCCTTCATATTCCATTGGTGAGGAGAACATTCCACTCAGACAGACCTGTTGCATTTTTGAACGGACACTCGAGAGTATACTACACCGATCACTACAAACTTAAACAGTGTAAGTCGAGAGTCAACATATCCTCATAATAAGCAACTTTTGATCTCTTCTTGTATGCCTTACAAAAACCTTATTAGGTACCCTTCTAGCTAGAGTAGCTCTTGCGCCTTGTATTTGGTGAACAATAGTAAAAAACAAAAAAACAAAACAAAAAAAACAAACAAACATACTGTGTATTAATCCCACAACTCTGTAACGAGTGTAACAGCAGAATTGTCCAAATCGCGTAATACAATTGGATAATTGTCCATCTAAATGTTTAATATCTAAAAAGAGCTAAACTAACCGAGTTTCTTTTTTCCAGGTTTTTAGATAAGGCATTTAGTTATCTTGTTACCATTTGTCGCAAGAATCACTGAAAAACCCTTGGATTTATTTAGCTAGAAAGACAACAGATAAAATGGTTTTTTGTCAGCCTCGCTATAACTTCCCAACTGAGCAATGGTGAGAGGAAAAATATCATTCGGGCCTTCAGTAATGGCACGAACATTCATGTTCTGGTTTTCATCTTCAAAGTCTATCAAGAGAACAGGGAATAAATTTAAAAAAGAGGAAGCAATAGAAAGTAAAACTGAATCAGGAGGTCACAACAGCAAGAGGGATCATCGTTTCAGCTTAGAGCTAAATACATTCTTATTGTTCAATAGATTTATAAAAACCTCGGAGAATTCCAGTAAGATATTTTTAATAATTTCTAAGATACAACGGTTCAAACATTAATCTGAAAATTGGACAATTTTGCTGTTACACGATTTGGACAATTTTGCTGTTACGTCCGGCACATACACAAAAACTCAAAGTATTGTTAAAATGAACAGAACGTGACAAAAGAAAAGCTTAATAAATAGAAAGAAAAACCTGAGATCAACTGAGAACAAATGTAATTATGATGTGATTCCACGCTCCTGAAAACCTCTAATCTCCCGATCAGAGGCCTTGGTGTAGGATGTGGTTTATCGTCATACCCATGTCGACACTATAAAAGGAAATTATCTCACTGTACAACAAAATATGACAAATCTGATAAGTCTGCTGCAAGGATCGTTTATTCCCTTCTCCGTGTCAGAAATTTTGTTCCCACAGAAACCTTTTACTCCAGGACAGAAGGTTAGAGGGCGGAGATCGTCTTGAATAAGTAGTAAAATGATCCTTGAAGAATATATATATATTTGCACAATTTCAATAGTTATAAGCTTCCGGTCCTTGGCTATGATGAATTAATTATGAACATGTCACTTTCGTTTATGATCGATTTCATCAAGATTCTACTGTTAAGCTTGGAGAGTAATAATACATTGTCAAAGTAGAGGCCAGTAGTGTTATAAAAATCTCGGAGAATTCCAGTAAGATATTTTTAATCATTTCTTATATACAATGGTTCAAAGTTTAAACTAACAATTAGAAAATTTTGCTGTTACACGATTGTGGAGGAATTTGCTGTTAGACTCGTTTTGTGTATTTCATATTTGTAAAAAAGTTGAAAAGTTAAAAAAACTACTCTTAATATATGGAACAGCGAAAAGTATATATATATATATATATATATATATATATATATATATATATATATATATATATATTAAATTAAATGATTTAAAATATCGTTTCTACGCTACACAGGAATTACCATGTTTCAAAAACCGAAGCTAAAAACTTCAAATTTAATTATATAATTAAATCAAAAGTATTAGTTCTGTTTCATCTTCAAAGGATGCTTTTAATATATTATATCGGTATCTTTAGCCGATTTTTATCTAATGACCTCTTAACGCTTTATTTTTACATGTACTATAACTTTGCTCTTCTTCTTCATCTTTTTCTTCTTCGTCTTCTCCTCCTCCTCCTCCTCCACTTCTTTTTCTTCTTCTTCTTCTTCTTCTTCTTCTTCTTCTTCTTCTTCTCTCCGCATTTACTTTGCCCTTCGTTTTCTTATGTTGCTTTTAAATATGATTTTTTCTTCATTCGTTATTTTTATTCTCCTTCAAGTATTGTCATCTTCTTCACTTCTCCTTTTCCACCTCTACAAAATCTGCCTATTTCTTTCTTTTTCCATTATCAGCTTCATTCTTCTTCTTCTTCTTCTTCTTCTTCTTCTTCTTCTTCTTCTTCTATTTTTGCTTGCCTTTTTTTCTCGATTTTTTTGCAATAAATTTTTCTTTTTACAGTTTCTCTTTACTTCCTCCTCCTTTTTCTTATCTATCCATTTTTTCTTTCTATTCTTCTTTATTTGCTATTCTTGCCTGTTTACCCCATGTCCATCTTGAATTGGGGTGATTACTGCTGCTGTTGTTGCTATTGTTTTGTTCTGCTTCTCCTTCATTTTTCTTCTTCGTGTTTTGCTACTTGTTTGTCGTTTCCTTCTTCCTCTTCTTCTTTTTTTTTTATGTTGTTTTTCTTCTTGTTCCTCCTCCTCTTCTTTCCCTCTTGTTTTTTTATTCTTCTTGTTCGTGTTGTTCATCTTGCTTTTATTCTTGTTCGCGTTCTTCTTTCTCTTCATCATCTTTTGTTGTTGCTGTTGTTTTATTCTTGTTTTTGTTCTTTTCTTGTTCTTGTTCTTCTCGTTATTCTTGTTCTTTTCTTGTTTTACTTGTTGTTGTTTTTCCTTTTCTTCTTTTTCTTGCTTTTATACTTCTTCTTCTTTCTGTCCTTGTTCTTCTTTTTCTTCTTCTTTTTCTTGCATTCTTTATTTTTTATATTTTCTTGTCCTTCATATTTTCCCCCTTATTCTTCTTTGTTTTTGTACTTGTTGTTGTTGCTGTTGTTGTTCTTCTCTTATTTTATTCACATTTTCATTCCGTTTTTCGTCATCCTTCCCACATCAAAAATTTCGTATTTTTAATATTCGTTATCATTATATCATTGTCATCCATTTTTTTTCCCTGCCTTCATTTTTAAGGTCAACTTTTTTTTTGTTAACCATTTTTTTGTTAATCATTTTTTTTGTTTCCGATTTCCATCTTTTCTCTGCCTCTTCATTCTGCTGCTATTTTTCCTTCCTATTCAACCGGAATTCCTTTCGGCAAAAATAAGACACCGTGAAAAAATACTCGGGTCACTGCATTCCGACTTCAAACCCGTCATTCCTAACATATTTCCAATCTTCTACGCCGCTGCACATATTACACTTCCAGAAAACACCATTCTATTTCTCCTTAAAAAAAAAAAATTGATTATTCTTACAACTTTTTTTTCCCTCTTTCCAAACATTTCTTTCCTGTTTATAAATATTGATATTGATCATGGCATTCAGAGAGTTTTCATACTCGTAATATCTGGTGTCTTTTGTCGTCGATTAAATGACAGTAATTCCTCTCAATATTTCCGCATTCTTCTCAGTTGTCTAGCAGATTTCCTAATGCCACGGCGATTTTTATTAATTCGTAGAAGGATGATTCTTCTGTTTTATAAGATTATTCGACACTGATCCCTGTGGATCCATAATGTTGAACGCTACTGTCAATTTCCTGTCACATATTGCCTTCCTCTGGCAATGTTCTGACATTTTTCAGCTTTTAATTCCTTTTCATTATGGTGTCAAATTATTATCTACTAACGGAGAATCATATTGCTTTCGCTGCTATGGCTGTCTTCAGGGAATTTTCCTTGCCATTTTGACAATTTATAGCCAAAAAACAACTTCTCTATTTATTTGTTTGCACACTGCATGTCATGGTTACGACGATAAACTGCATCCGCGTCCTGGGTAAGACTATAAACTACATCCGCATCCTGGGTAAGACGATGAACTACATCCAATGGCAAATGCCTCTGATTAGGCGATTTTCAGGAGTCTGGAACCACCTCTTAATTACTGGTGTTCTCAGGTCCACCATGACCCGGGGTGGTAGCACCTGTTAGAGTGCGAGCTATGGGCAAACAGTTAACCCCTAAACTGGGGTCAAAACGTGTAAAAATTGGTTTTAATAACAGCAATATGTTTTTGTAAAAATATTACCAGCAATGAATTTTTGAATGGAAAAATATTACCAGCCATACATGTTTAAAAAATATATTATGTTGGTGCAAAAATAATGACGTAATAATGTCGTCTTTTGACGTTAAAAAATACGTCAAAAAACGACATTATTACGTCATTATTTTTGCACCAACCTAATATATTACCAGCAAATCAATTTTGAAAAAAAAAAAAAAAAAAAAAATACATTACCAGCAATACTGTTATGGTCTAGGTTAGGACCATCGAAGAACAACACGAACACAAGAGTAGAAATAACGAAGGTATATTACACGAAATAATAATGTAAGATGTGGAAGGTGTTAGTATGACTGTCAGTCTGGTTTGGAGTGAACAACTATCGGCTCGACTTGATTTGACCCTCTCTCTTGAGTGGCGTAGTATACATAGTGTTAAGAAAAGTTCATTCTTGTAGTTATAGGTAAGGACCCATGAAAAATACATTTTTGAAGAAAAATATCAGCCTATACTTTTTTGGAAAAAAAATATTAACAGAAATATATTTTTGAAAAAATATTACTAGCAATAAAAATCTTGTCGGCATCAAATAAACTATTCAGGTTGATAATCCGTGGAACAAAATAAACCAAACCAAGCACACTGTACAGTACATCACCATTCGTACCGATGCATTAGACTATTACCTTACTGAGTTTCATCTCTGTCTCCATATAAGCGACATCTGCTTTACTGAGAATTGTCGATTCTATGATTTTAAAATTTCTGGAGTGATTGCATTCTTTTATCCCTTACTATAATGTTCAGTTAATACAGGGCTCAAAAGCCACTCAAAGTAGATGGCTACTGAATGAAATTGTTGTATGGACGAATGAGGATGAAGTAAGTGTAGATTATACGGATATGTAGGATAGATAACTACTGATCCTCGATTCGAAAATATTAAAAATTCAGTGATTGGTATCTTAATTCCGTATAATATGTGAATATCAACGTTGCTAATCAATTAATATCAGAAGCAATGAGAGACATATCTAGCGAGCTTAAGGGCAACTATTATTATTATTATTATTATTATTATTATTATTATTATTATTATTATTATTATTATTTCCTTTGATTTCTGGCGTTTACACGTTTCTTTCCGGGTCCCGCCCAGGGACCTAAGGTTAGAAATGGCATCACGACACTTTCCACTGACAAAAAAAAAAAAATGACATAGATAAAGCCCTTCGTAAAGTACGGGCTGTACTTGTCAGAACAATTTTTTGTATTTCTTTGAGGCATGGACTTCCAGGAATCCCTTCAGGGATTATTATCGTTCCTATATGCCACATTTTTGAGAACAGCCTTTTGTGAACAGCAATGATTTATCCAGATACAGTGGCTATTATTTAACCCATAGCGAGAAGAGGGGATAGATAAATACCTTTCTCAAGTGTATTTGCGCGTAAATTAATGTAGCGAACCAGACTGGAATTCGAACTCGGTTCTCCGTTTTCTCATTCTGAGCCGATATACATCAACCACTAGAAGAATATTTAAAGTGCCAAGCAACGAAGACTTCAGAAGCGATGTGATTTTGGTCTTATTCCGATTATCTCAAAGTAGGACTTTGAGTTAATATTTTATTATTGTTCGATGAATTTGAATTTGTATATTAATAGAGTGATCGTAGGTTTCCTGAAAACTCCCCTAACTTCTTGGCATTTTTACACTATCAATAATTTCTTCAACGTTTAATTATTCCAATTTAAATTAATGAGCTTCTAAACCCGTTCCCCTTTTCTGGAGAGTAGAATGGCTACACACTAAGCAGGACTGAAACAAAAACCTGAAATATGATCAATGAATCTTCTTGCAGGGTCAACGGGCATCTAGAGCAATAGGGTAAGACTGAGTTTCATAGGTACGTGTGTGTGTGATAACGTGGCATCAATAGGCGGAAGGCTTCCTAGACTGAAGTCACCAACTGGGGCAGAAGGGGTTCCACCCCCAGTGGGATCAACGATCGCGTGTTGCTGACGAAAACGGTTCTACAATTCGGAGACGGATGGAATCCGCCAGGTTTACTTGCCAAGACTCACTGAGCATTACTGAATAGCAGATATATGGAGATAATTGAACAGCCGAACTGCACAGCACCAACACCCACACGATCACCCCCATACCCCCATTCATGGGGCTGAGGATGATGTGTTTATTATTATATGTAGGTGTTATTTGTCTATAGATTAAATTTGTTATACCTATTTCGTCTTGTTTGCTGTCTGAGTGCTTCTGATTCAGATAAAATCAATTGTTCCTACTATTTTCAGCAATCTATTTGATTATTAATATTATTTTAATAAGACTATTTGTTCATTGACGATATAATTTGGGAAGTCAATATCGATAAGTATTTATTTAATGTTATTTGCTTCTTTGTAGAAAATTGTTTTCGAACAAAATGTTTATTTGGCCCGGAACCAGAGCAAGAACGAACACAAATTGTGTAGAGTTCATTTACACCTTGAACATCATGAAACTGAAATTAATTCTCCAATAAGAAATACCTACAAAAGATAATAGATTTAACATACGTGAATATATATATATATATATATATATATATATATATATATATATATATATATATATATATATATATATATATATAAACAGTCTTGTATCAATAAAACAATATTATATCTCCCAAAAATTCTTACAATCTAAAAATATTTTCTGGTTTTGAATATACTGCGAAAGATTGATAAACCGTAAAAAATAAATCAACTTCATACACAGAGAGACCATTTTATTACATCACAGCACATCTATGTGACTAGACATCCGACTACTTCAAGTCGAGATCGAATCTAAATCGATTTGGCATCAGTTCGCAACTCTATCCCTAAACTATCAGCGCACGGCAGAGAACGTGAATTTTTGACGTATACGTGATGTACATAAAAATTAAACCAACAGCCAAACCTCTCAATTCTGACGAAGAGAGATGCATTAAGTAGCTTCTCTTAAAAATTCTCTTTTTCCATAGTGCTCAATCGGCGAACGATATATATATATATATATATATATATATATATATATATATATATATATATATATATATATATATATATATATATATATATATATATATATATATATATATATATAAAAGTGAACATAGAAGTCAAAACTTAGAGCATCTAAGTAATGACTTCTATATTTACACACGCTCCAGCACTATCTCATAAATATAGCACATCTTAAGACTATATTTCATCATATGTATGTATATATATATATAGAAAGAGAGACACAGTTTCGAAGTATCACAAATCATCATGTGTCCTCCGTCAAGAATCGAACCTGTATCCTACACGGAAACGTCATATAGACTGGCGGGTGTTGCCATTTGGCTACAGAGAAAGCGTCTGGTTAGTAAGCTCAAATTACTGTTT
Source organism: Acanthosepion lycidas (assembly GCA_963932145.1). Taxonomy (NCBI): domain Eukaryota; kingdom Metazoa; phylum Mollusca; class Cephalopoda; order Sepiida; family Sepiidae; genus Acanthosepion; species Acanthosepion lycidas. Next base: position 89,978,541 of record OZ010589.1, on the reverse strand, counting down.
TTAAACTACAACCTTCCCATGATTTTTCTCGAACGCTCATATCTGCTCGAAGCGTATCTTAACGAGCGTATCTTAACGTAAACAAATGAAATATATTATGAAATTGATTAAGGCCGACAATTATTCTGATATTTTTTTTTTATATTTTAATTTATTTTTTCTCGGGAATTCCGAAGCTAAATGGTATAACATGCCAGGCTTAAATGACTGTTCCGTTTGATCTGATTCCTGTCGGAAGACACTTATTTTCTAACGTATAAAGAAAAGAAATATATCAAAATAATTATTGGACATGGTACATTTCATAAAATAAGTGTAAACAGATATAGATAATATTAGTAGTCAATATATATATATATATATATATATATATATATATGTGTGTGTGTGTGTGTGTGTGTGTGTGTATTATAAAACAAAGAAAGAAAAACGGTGTTGTTATTGATATTTTTATTTTTACAAAACAGTGCTCAAAGTATATTTACAGAGCATAAATATTATAAATTAACTGATTTAAATTAGCTCTGTTTCGTCATCAAGCAAATTTGAGAAATTTCCAAAATTGAAGATGAAACAGAACTAATGCTTTTAATTAAATTTGAAGTTTTTAGCTTTGGTTTTTGAAACATGGTAATTCCTGTGTCGCTCTCCACCTCGTATCTATAAAAATAATTTAAAAGACTAACTTTAATTAAAGACGCCTAAATACTCTAAATTGTTTCAAATTAATTCAATGGAGTTCCATTAAATGTGAAAAGAAACAACTCTTTATACATATATATATATATATTTCGTTTCTTCAGAGTCCAAGGCTAAAGAGCCCCTCGTTTGCAGCACATACTAGTCCATATGTTAATCCGGCACTGGACATGGCCATCTAATAAATTACCAACTATTGCGTCAACAGTAACAAGAGCACAGTGCATGCACAAAACATTGTCTTAAAGAAAGTAGTTAAAAGAGAGAAAAGTCTGATTGTTACACAAGTCCCTGATCACATTTGCAAATAAAATCCACTCATCCGTTTATTTTTTTCTTGCTGGAGAATAAATTTAACGATCTGTTTGGGGCAATTGGAAACACCGGTGTCATTCAAAGTGACATTAGTGAAATATTTTATCCTTGTTTAGATTTTTAATACCTTCATTATTAAAATCCGAGGAATGCAAGCGTTGGGAAAATGACTGTCTAATGGTAGTTTGGGGGCCCAGAAATAAAAAAAATATCTTGTTTCCCTCTAAGGTCTTAAGTATTATCTTAGTATTTTTTTTTTATTTTAAAAGTCTACCTCTGGGTTATCGGACTATTGTGGGGTTATGGTTAACGAGGACTATCCGGTTGTTAGTTTGTAGTGATTTCTCTATGAAATACAAAATAAGGGTGAACATGTAAAATCACCCAACCAAATATTATGAATTGTTTTATTTAGCGACAAGTTAAAGTTTTTTTTTTGTGCGCCTTTAATTTAACTTAATTCTATATCCGATCTGCTAAACCGGATTTAGTTCCGTCTTAGAAAAATTCTTGGGTATGACGATAAACTACATTCGGTAACAAGGCCGTTCATCGTGCGATTGAAGGTTTCTCACATACACACACACTCTCTCTCTCTCTCGCACACACACAGATATATATATATATATATATATATATATATATATATATATATATATATATATATATAAAGACATTTTTATGTTTAACGTTCTTTTTATAGACATTTTGAAAATGTCTTTAATAAATAAATTGTCGGACTTTGTCCATTTCTTAATGTATATATATATATATATATATTGTTTACACGTTATTTTTATGGAGACAAATATTTAAGTAAATGTTCTCATTATAATAAACAGTATTGAAAAATTTACTGGCGTGAACGTCTGTGAAATCTCGAAGAAAATATGTGTCTTCCGACTACAGAAATAATTGTCGGACTTTGTCCATTTCATAATATATTATGCCATTTGTTTATGTTAAGATACTCTTTGAGCAGATATGAGCGTTCGAGAGAAATCATGGGAAGTTTGTAGCTTAAAAACAGTAATTTAACTTTGCTAGCAAGATGCTTCCTCTGTAGCTAAATGGCGTAACACGTCAGGTAATATGACGGTCCTGTGTAGGATACAGGTTCGATTCCTGTCGGAGCACACATATTTTCTATGAAGATTTCTCGGACGTTCAGGCCAGTAAATGTTGTTAATAATGTTTATTATAAACAGAGCATTTACTTAAATATTTGTATCTATACAAATAACGTATAAGCAATGAATATCTTAAAAAAAATTCGGTCGTTCATTTCATTATATATATATATATTTTGAACAATAAAAATTAAAAAATTAAAATCCTCAGACACACTGGGTTGTAGATTAATATTCTTTCGTTTTTTTATTATTATTCCATTTAGATTCCTCGACTAGTTTCGGCCGAAATGGCCATATGTATATATGTTTAATTGAATGTGACAGACAAGAAACATTTTTATAATTTTTTATTAATTTCTTTCCGATGTTCTATCATGGGAAATAAGATCGTAGAAACTATCCCTAGTGAATGACGGTTTTATCTACAAGAGTGTTTTTTTTTTATAGAAACAGGTAATTGTCTATAAGTAGTTAAGTCCTTACTTAGGACACAGATTGCTTAAGTGCTTTCTTAACGAACTTATCTAACCTCCTCTTCCCGGAAAATCTTTAGCAAACTCAAACATATAAAATAAACAATGGTTAACAATAATTTTACCAACTTCATAATCGATAACGAAATAAGTCTATTCATATAGGAATTAAACAACACGAACCCTAAAACTACAGCACAGCAAACCATTAACGTCTATTAATCAAAGTAGATGCCCCAAAATTAAAAAAAAACAAAACAAGATGAATTCGACATGCGACGCATAATAAAAAATGCATTTCATTTGTCTACAAGAGCAAATATCAAAACTCCACAATGCACTATAGGAAACTAAAGATACATGGTTCAGTGGATAAAAGTAATCCAGGGACTTGACCGAAAGAGTTGTGAGTTCAATACCTGGACACAGTAGACGTGAACAAAAACTTGGAGATTTGAATTACTAAAGGGAAATAACTGAAACTGTGATATCCAGAAAAGGCATGGCACGTGGAACTAGAACAATCTACCCCGTTGAGCGAAATAAAGGGTTTGGTTCGAAATTCCAATCACCTGAAGAAGGCCGTTGTGTATAACAGCCGAAACGTCGTGAATATTAGAATGAAGATGAGGACTATGTAAATAGTTACAATGCCTCATCTGAGAAATATAGACACATAGAAAACTACGAACTCATAATTAATAATAAGAACATACCTATCAAATTCAAACTGTAGGCCACCCTTACAGTAACAATTTCGATTCTTCATACAAGACTGCGATTCTTGTAATAAACAACAAAGTACATCGTACACTAACAAACCAGATAAGCGAATTGAGTTCTATAAAGACGTACTTAAATATACATGCGCAACTACTTGCTCTCGTTAGAAAAAAATCATTTTAAACAGCGATGTTATCATACGAATTATAGATGGACCCAAAAGATATTTGAAGCATTTTACGTTGAGCTGGTGAAAAAAAACTGGTAATTTTGAACCACTTTTCACGTAACGGTGTGAAACTAGTTAAAGAGACTCGTATATATATATATATATATATATATATATATATATATATATATATATATATATATATATATATATATATATATATATAATCGATTATAATAATGCACTATGATTGTACTACTTCAAGCGATAACTTACCAGTGTCTTACCATCGCCTGAAGAATTATAATCATAGTATTGAAACTTAAAAACATATGTATAGCGATTTCAAAATGTTTTTATTATATCTACTTATGACATAAATATAATAATAATATTTTGCTCTACTTTGTATTGAGCACTTTTTAAAAAGCAAATACGAAGAACAGTGGATTTTTACTCCATCTGTTCTTTCTCCCATATATATATATATATATATATATATATATATATATATGGATCTGTCCTCTGTGTGTGTCTGCATGTATACAGAGTGATAGAAAGAGAAGGAAAGAGGGAAACAAAGAGAGTGAGGGAGAGAGAGATAGAGAGAGAGAGGTAAAAATGGTTTCGATTCCTCGTACAAGACATCGATTTTTGTAATAAACAACAAAGTACATAGTACACTAACAAAGCCACATAAGCGATTTGAGTTCTAGAAAGACGTACTTAAACATACATACCCAAATACGCGCTCTCATTAGAAAAAAATCGTTTTAAATAACCTTGTTATTATAAGAACTGTAAAAGACTCCAAGCAATAATTGAAGCATTTTATATTGGGCTCGCGAAAAAAGTTCGTTTGATTTATGAAGTAGAAAATTCAGTGTTTTGACAGCCTGGTGTACAGCGGTTTCCGCTATGTCTCAATCTTACCCCACTTAAAATCGAAAACAAAAGTGTTGCCGGTGTTTCAAACCCACCCCTACGTGAAATTACAACTACGTCCTTCCAGCACAAGATAGAATGAGTACACTAATCCTACACAGTACAAATTAGAAAAGAAACGGAGGACAATATACTCAAAACAAACGCTTTGAAAATGGATAATGAGCTGTGGGAAAGCGCTTGGGAAAATGAACCACTCGGGACAATTTCCACACACCCATAAAAAAAAGAAATATAAAATATAGATGAATTTTGGAAAAACGAATAAAAATTAAAAAAAAGTTTCCATGTCTTTCTGTTAAATATGTTTTGTTGAATGTGACATTCAACAAAACATATATAACAGAAAGACACCTACTACTACTACTACTACTACGCACACACTCACTCACGCACGCACACACACACACATATATATATATATCCGAATGTGATGAGAACAAAAATAATACAAAAAAATCTAACCTTCACAGCATTTATTCAAAAGAGATGACGGCTCAATTGTTCATAACTGTTTTGGTTCTCACCAGTCGAGGTGCAATTAAATGCACCGAAACGAAGTTGCATCTTTGTCGTGAATAAACTGTTTTTGTCTATATGAAAACATTTTAATATATATATATATATATATATATATATATATATATATATATATATATATATATATAAGTCTCGAACAAAAAATTTCATGGTTATAATTTATTTCATTGGGTTCGAAATAATGAATCAACTCCCTAGACCTATAAATTCGAATTTGAATTTGTAGGTATGAGAAGTTGGATCATTACTGCCAACCCAATTAAATGAATTATAACAATGAAATTTAATGTTCGAGCCTATTATAATACATTCTTCCTCTGTCTCTGACATAGAGCTCTACCTTGATTATATCCTCTTGGTAATATATATATATATATATATATATATATATATATATATATATATATATATATTGACTACCAATATTATCTATATCTGTTTATATAGTATGAAATGCAACAAGTCCGATATTAATTTTAATATAGTATTTTCTTTATACGTTAGAAAATATGTGTCTTCCGACAGGAATCAGATCAAACGGAAGTCATATAAGCCTGACATGTTATACCATTTAGTTACGGAATGGCCGAGAAAAAATAAATTAAAAAGATATAAAAAATTTTTTTTTAAATAATTGCCGGCCTTAGTCCATTTCATAACATATTTTCATTCGTTTAAGTTAAGATACGCTTCGAGCAGATATGAGCGTTCGAGAATATTTCATGGGAAGGTTGTAGTTTAAAAACAGTAATTTGAGCTTGCTAACCAGACGCTTTCGCTGTAGCCAAATGGTAACGCACGTCAGGTTGTATGACGTTTCTGTGTCGGATACAGGTTCGATTCCTGTCGGATGACACGACGATTTGTGATACAGCGAAACTCTCTGTCTGTTTATATATATATATATATATATATATATATATATCGTTCGCCGATTGAGCACTATGGAGAAAGGGAACTTTTAACAGAAGCTGCTTAATGCTCACTCTTCGTCAGAATTCAGAGCTCTGGCTGCTGCTTTAGTGTTTATATACATGATGTATACGTTAAAAGATTCCCGTTCTCTGCGTCGATAGTTTAGGGCGAGAGTTTCTAACTGATGCCAAATCGGTTTAGATTCGATCCCGACTTGAAGCAGTCACATAGATGAGCTGTGATGTAATAAAATAGTCTTTCTGTGGATGATGTTGATTTATTTTTTACGGTTTATCAATCTTTCGCAGTATATTCATAGCCAGAAAATTATTTTTAGATTGCAAGATTTTTTGGGAGATATAATATTGTTTTATTGATACAAGTCTTACTAATTAACCCATAGGTGGGGTATGGAAGAAGAGGTGGATTCATCCTTCTTTTTTCCAAAGCTATTAGGGCGTAACTGAATAAAACGAAGGTGACTGTCATTGGGACCCGGCTTTCAGGTTTCCATTTCCGCCCCTGGTATTCCTAATAGGTCAACCAACTACGTTTTTGTGTACATATTTGTACGCCAGCATTAATTTTCAAATAATAATAATAATAATAATAATAATAATAATAATAATACATTCCTTAGTTCAATCAGTTCAGACTTTTACAGCCCGGACCCACCTTCCGACGTAAACAGGGTCAAATTCTTTTCATTCAATTCTTATTCCAATGTTAAACAGGAAGAACTACACAGACAGATTTTGCCAAGAACTTTACTAAGTGGAACAAATTGAAAAAAAAAGGTTTCTGATCACACCAATTTTAATCTCTTCATGTGTACAGTCAATCGCTATCTATTCTACATATCCTCATAATATTCACTTCTACCTTCTACGTCCATACAACAACCTCTTTCAATAAATCTCTAATTTGAATGAATGTTGGGCTTTCTTTCATTAAGTGAACGTTTAATAAAAAAACGAAAAAAAAAACAAAAAAAAAACAAGAACAAAACAAAACCAAAAAACAGAACAGAATTTAATCACAAAATCTAAAATTCTCAATAAAGCAGATGTCGCTTATGTGGGGATAGAGATGAGATAAAATCAGATAATTAGATACAGGAATGGGTAAGAATGGTAGAACAATGATTGATAACGAAAGGAATTCCATTATTTACATTTTACTGTCATTCCTTCCAGTTTAAATGGTTATTATCACACATAAACAGACCGATTGCATACATAGAAAAATAAATAGTAGACTCTCAGCGACATTTTATTTAATCATTTCACCCCAAGCAAGGTAATAAAGTCATTAAGACGTTCGGTGGGGGGGTTACTGAGTTTGAAAGAATATAAAAAAAGAAACTTATTAAAGAATGGGAAGAACAAAAGAACAGGAATTAAGACGACAGAATTTAAGGATTAACATTGTATTTTGAAGATCAAACTTGACTGGAATCCAAGAAACCGGGACAGAGTTCCACGCGCAAAAAGTACGTGGAAGGAAACTTTTAGCACAGAACTTAGTGTTACATTTAGTCAATTCAACTATGAATTTATGACACCTGGCTGCTAATCGACTACTGCACTTAAATTCATAAAGTCTAGGTACCATAGATGAAAGTAATATTTATTTTGCATAATACAAAAACGTGGCACAAGGTCAAAAGGGGGGGTAGGGGAAGATTGGTCTTCAATCTGTCTTATCTTAAATAGGTACTGACCCAAATATACCATCGTATTCCTAGCACCAAAGCTTACTTGTCATTCTTATTTCAGTCACCATAATACCTTGGGTCTCTATGTCGACCTTACTAGTTCCCATATGTACAATTTGTCTGTTGTGGGGTGGATAAAATAACAAAATTAAAAAAGGAAAGTCAATCAGAACAGTTATCATGGAAGTATTTATAGAAAAGACACAGGGAGGCTACATTTCGGAGGTGGGAAAATAACTGAAGCCGAGATGCCAGGTCAGTGCCATTGACATTTCAGATTCGTCTTTTGATTTTGTCAAGGATCTGTAAATATATAGTATAAGCACTGGACCTTATGACTTGAACGCGGATTACTTGCACTTGATTGCTTTTTTTTTTTTTCGTTGTACTCTTGAGCTACATAATCTTTTCCGCTGTGTCTCTGAGTTACATAACCTTATACTATGGAAAATATCGAATTTTATCATGCAAAATTATCCATCGCCTGACGTCATACTTGCTGTTTTTATTCTTGTATATTTGAATTAGTATCGGTAATAGGAACCTGTATTTCTAATTACATGTAAAGTTCTCACTCCTTAGATAATAGTAAACATTAATAAGGGTTGAAAGTGATTCATCTAATACAAATCAATGATATATTCATTCTTCTATGTGCCGTGTCCCTTTAGGACGTAGGCGATCATGGTTCTCCACAATTTCTTGTCCTTTGTAGCTCTTAACAATTTTTGTCTTTTTGTTATTTCTCCTGTTACGCCATCCATTTTCTCAAGCTCACCGAGTTATGCGTTGTTTTCCTCTTTTCTTCTTGCCACCAAACTATCCTGTGAGTATCAGATTTTCTAAACCCCCTTTCCTCATTATACGCTCTATAAATTTCAAGTGTCTCTTCCTGATGTTAAGTATTAGCTTCCTTTTTATTTATATTTTCTCTAAAACTTCGTCGTTGTTCGGTACATGATATCACCAGCATCCTCCTGTAGAACCACATTTCTGGTGGTACATGTCTCCTCTTCATCCGTGAGGAGATTATCCAGCTTTCACATGATGACTGATGTTACATAACTGGTCATTACGATTTAATCTGGAATTATACAGGGTGTTTCAAAAAGAATACGCCAAAATCATCACGTGATGTGTCAATAACGAAAAAAATTACAAACCTCTAGCATGAACACATGTGTTGTATATACATTCAAGTTTCATTTCATGTTTTATAAGTGGCCACTACCAGCAGCGCAGACAACATCAAGCCGATATGCGAATTCCCCCCCAAACACGCCTCAGCATGTCACGGTCCACCGTGTTGATTGCAGCTGTTATTCGATCTTTCAAGTCATCGATACTTGCTGGAAGTGCTGGAACATGAACTTGGTCTTTAACATACCCCCACAAGAAAAAGTCACACACAGCGAGGTCCGGGGATCTGGCAGGCCAAGCACAGAGAGCAAGGTCTTTAGCACCTCTCCTCCCAATCCATCGCTGAGGCACGTTTTCATTCAGATGAGCTCTAACCCCGAGATGCCAATGGGGTGGTGCTCCATGTTGCTGAAAAATGAAGTCATTCGAATCTGCCTGCATTGTGACAATGGCATTTGTTTTCACGAACTCAAGCACTGTTTTGCGTGCTTGAGTTTGCGAAAACAAATGCCATTGTCGCAAAAACAAATGCCATTGTCACAAAAACAAATGCCCTCTGCTGAGGAGTTGCGATTTTGATTGATCTTCCCACAATTCAGCTGCACCGGAAGTTATACTAACGACAGTGGTGAAACTGACACCTAATCAAACTTTGATAACTACTCTATCAAATAACCACTGATTGAGTCCACTACAATGCTATAGACCTGAAAAAATAGCGCAATGATTTTGGCGTATTCTTTTTTAAACACCCTATATATTTACCACAAATAAAAGTAAATTCAGAGAGAATAGTATAGTTGCGAAAAGGATAGTTGAACAGAGGAACGGAATCATTATTAGCATTATAGAACATGTGCAGTTAAACATGACACTGAAAAATAAGAAAGTTTGAACGTTATAGGAAATAGATGACATTTTTATTATTTTTCTTCTGCTGTATTTCGTCTCTTCAGGACTTGTTCAACCATCCTTTGTAGCTCTTAGTAATCTGTCTATATCCCTGAGAGAAGGTATTATGATTACTTGCGTTATTTACATTATTTGGACTGCTACCCTCATTGCCATATTCTCAACGTTTCGGCCATTGTACGCTCCTGCATTTTTCAGGATCTGTCTATATCCCTGAGATGAGATATTATGATTACTTACATTATTTACATTATTCGGACTGTTATCCTCATCTTCATTGTCAGATTCCCAACGTTTCGGCCTCAATATCTCTGAGATGAGGTATTATGACTACTTGCATTATTTTAACTTATTCGAACAGTTATCCTTATCTTCATTGCCAGATTCACAACGTTTCGGCCTCTATATCTCTGAGATGGGGTATTATGACTACTTGCATTATTTACATTATTCGAACTGTTATCTTTATCTTCAATGCCAGATTCACAACGTTTCGGCCTCTATATCTCTGAGATGAGGTATTATGACTACTTGTATTATTTACATTATTCGAACGGTTACCCTCATCCTAAATAACGGTCCGAATAATGCAAATAATGAAAGTAAGCTCTTAGTAATGTTTGTCTTTTCGTTATCTCCCTGAATCCGTATTCTTACGTCTATTTAAACAAGCTCGTTATGAAGGTTAATAGCAGCTTTCCTCTGTCTCTCTTGATTTCCTTATACCCTGTGAGGTTCAATTTTTCCAAGCCCTCTATACTCATCATGTGATCTAGAAATGTCCACTCTCTCTTTATAATATAAACCTCCTTTTCTTTCCCGTTTTTGAAAATTCATGTTAATCACTTATTCACCCCATGGTGTTCTTAGCATCATTCTGTAGAAGCACATCTTTATTGTCATAAATCTGATTGCTTAGCTTCCATTGCCATACGGAGTGATATTACATAACGTTTTCGCACACTTTGTTTTTAACGAATTTTTCCTTTTTCTTAATAATTTGCTTAGCTTTCGGAAGGCATCGTTCGCTATTCCAGTGCGCCTTCGGATTTCCGTGTAGAAAACGAAATGCTTGCTTGGTTTGATTGCTTTTGTTTAGTGACATTTCAACACCTGTTCGGATTATTTAATGCCGAAACCGAGATATTTTGTACTCTGTTTTATGCCATCAACTAAATATATTGTGATATTTTGTACATAATTTCCTACTTTCAGCGTAAATGGATGTTTTATAGATATATCATTTGTAGATAGTCTATTGTAGATGCTATATATTTTGTTATAAACCTATTTCTTTAAGGTAGGACATTTTATAGACGATTTCAGTTTTTTCCGACAGTTTAATCAGGTTGATTTTCTTGCAGTATTTATATCTTACACGTGTTTAAAAATATTTTTTTATATAAATTTTACTTGAGTTATTGTCATGGTCTAGGTTAGGACCAAGGAAGAACAACACGAACACAAGAGTAGAAATAACGAAGGTATATTACACGAAATAATAATACAAGATGTGGAAGGTGTTAGTATGACTGTCAGTCTGGTTTGGAATGAACTACTATCGGCTCGACTCGATTCGATATTTACTTGCCACCGCACGAGGGAAAGATGTGGCACAAGGCCGAGTTTAACGTGGGTCTCCCGAGCCCGTAGGCTCGGCCAAAAAATGCCCGTAGAACCCGTATAAACGGGATCGGGTTGGTCAACCTCCCCGAACGAGATTCCGCCCATCGGCGGAGCCTCGTCCGGGTTCCTCTCTGCTCAGAGGCAGAGAGTTCGACCGTCAAACCGAGAAGCTCGGCTTGAATCGACCCTCTCTCTTGAGTGGCGTAGTATACATAGTGTTAGGAAGAGTTCATTCTGTAGTTATAGGTAAGGAGCCATGAGAGTTATAGACATATTTATCTAATTTTAAAGTAATGTAACTCGGTTACAAAGGAGAAAGAAAATGGTTTTCTAATGAAGAAATATATTTTCTACTTGTAAAAGTACAGTGAGGTTGTCAAGTTAGGATTATTTACGTTTCCCTATTGTAGGTTCGGATTTAATTAAATCTTCAGTGTTCAGTAAACTATCGGCAGAACGGAATGAATCCGCCATTCACATAATAAATGAAATCAACAAAGTCAGCTGAGAAAGAGTACAAAAATCCCCAAAAGAAAACAAGAAAGGATAAAGACTTGAATGGGTAGGAACGGTGATAAACTCGGAAGTCTATGGAGATTTCTGAGAACTTGCTAACATTTCAATCCATAATAAGAACGATTCAGAACTGCTGTCGATATGGAGAAGCATCATTATATAAAGATAATGAGTATGGTGATGATGATGATGATGATGATGATGATGATGATGATGTTTTCCAGCACTAATAATGATGATGGAGATGCTTATGATGATTTCCAGCCTTAATAATGAAGTTAGTGATGATGATGATGATGATGATTTCCAGCCCTGATAATCATGATAGGGATTATGATGATTGTTATTTCCAGCCCTAATATTGATGATGATTTCCAATCCTAATAATGATGATGGTGTTGACGATGATGATGATTTCCAGCCCTAATAATGATGATGGTGATGACGATTTCCAGCCCATATAATGATGATAGTAATGATGATGATGATTCCCAGCCATAATAAGAATTATAGTGATGTCGATGATGATGATTTCCAGCCCTAATAATGATGATGATGATGATGATGATGATGATGATGATGATGATTTCCAGCCCTAACAATGATGATGGTGATGACGATGATAATGATTTCCAGACATAATAATAAGGCCATTTTTCATCCCAAACTTGTCACTGTTATTTATTTTTTAATTCTAAACAATCAGCGTGTAATTTTAATTTTGTCCCGAATCGATTATTTTTAGGCAAGAGGCTCATAAAATGGAAACGACTCAAATAATTGGATTTCGTTATGAAGCATTTAAGATTGTTTATTGGTGGGATGGTATGAATAAAATGGAAAGGAAGGAAGAAGAACTTGGAGCTTGCAATAATGAATGAAAAATGGAAGAAGGAAATAAAAAGAAAGAATGCTATTAGGAATGAGAAGTCGAAACAGAAGCGAAAAAGAAAATAAAAGAAAGAAAGGAAAGACAGCGAGATTGGCATTATTGGGAAAAACAACTTAGAAAGATAACATCATACTGCGGTGTGAAAGAAAACTAAGGGATACAAACAAAATACGAAAGAGGGGGAGAAAACAAAGATTAGAATTTTAAGGGTAAAAACAAAAGTGAAAGGCTGGGATGGATTGGCGAATTCTTCAACATATGATGTCTGATCCAAATGTATCAGGATTGGTGCTATAAAAATAAAACTACAACACATATCAATTCGGCATTTAATCTCCTTCTAAGTAGTCTCCTTCTGAAGCTACAGGCCTTATCAAGCGTCGTTTCCATTGAGGAAAATAATCCTGAAACCCTTTTCTTGTAGATAGTGAGCATCTGTCTCATCGCATTCTCTAGGACTGCTTCGATTCCTTGAAATCTTGTCCCTTTCAAGGGGAATTTGATTTTTGAAAAGGAAAAAGTCGAAAGGGGCGGAATTTCCAGAATATGGCGGTTGTTGGACACGGGGAATTTTGTGCTTGGCAAAAAACTGCTGCAAAAACTATAGTTCACGGATGGAACATTGTATAAAAAAAAACACACATTTGCACATAGAGAAAAAGAATCAAAGCCAAATTTATACATTTATTAGAAAGCATACATCTCGAACGACACACCAATTTTCGACTATGTCACATACACGCTGCACTCTATTCAGAATAAATTTTAAAACAAACACAAATATACCAGTGTGCTGGCCATTATTAACGCGCCCCTTGCTTGCCACTGATGTTTATAACTACGTTCGTGCGTTTCCCTTATATAGGCTATAAGAGAAGACGGGCAGCCTAGAGAAAGCAAAGAGCAGAGAGAGAGAGATAGATAGAGAGAGAGAGAGAGAGAGAGAGAGAAAGAGAGTTCAAACACATGCGATAACTATATAGGCTACGCGAGGGTATGACAGGCTGCCCGTCAGACCATTAGGCTGTAAAAACGAGCGCTTGTAAATACAGAAAGAGAAACAGATTTCCCTATCAACTCGACCTGCCCAAACCGATAGCCAACAAGCAGTCAGCCGGGGTAAGCATACTCCCTTTTCACGCTCTCATTTCACACCTTATCGTACATTATTTAAATTATTCGGACTTTGTCGCAATAATTATTACAAAGTTCGGCCGTTGTACGCTCCGGCCTTCTTCAGTATCTGTCTATATTTCTGAGATTAGGTATTATGTACACTATTTACATCATTCGGACTATTGTCCTCATCTTTGACGCCATATTTATTACAACGTTCGGTCGTTGTACGCTCCGGCCTTCTTCAGGTGGTTGGAATGTCTGAACTGAACGCTTTATCTCGCGCATTATGGTAGACTGCTCTAGTTCCACGTGCCATGCTTTAATGAATGTCGGTTATCAGTTATTTCCTGTTAATTCCCCTCTGAAAGTTCTCCACTGCCTTAACCGGGTATTGAACTCACACTATTTGGGTTCTGTCACTGGATCTAACCAAAACCTTTATCCACTGTGCCATGTGTCCTTGAGGACCTGAAGAAGGTCGGAGCGTACAACGGCTGAAACGTTATAATAAATATGGCGACAAAGATGAGGACAATAGTCCGAATAATGTAAATAGTGAAAATGATTATAATTGAGATATTTACATTCCAAATTGAAATAAAAGATTGGAAAGGAACCACTTCAGCGATACTGGAAAGAGTTATAAAGTTGCCGGGCATGAGAACCATATTCACCTGAAAAATTGTTTCAGGAGAAAAAAAAATTATACATTTCAACTGACAGTAGTAATAGCTACTGGGTTAGTTAATGTCAATTGTTTCCTTATAAGTAAACGGCTAATATTACCATTACTATTAATGACATGATCAAGATGTTGACTTTCCACACTACTTGAAATAAAAGTTTTGGAAGGAAACACCATCACTACTGGAAAGAGAGATAACAGCTACTGGGCGTGAGAAGAGAAAATAGTGACATGATCAAGATGTTGACATTCCACACTACTTCAAATAAAAGGTTAGTAAGGAAACTCCATCAGTACTGGAGTGATAACAGCTACTGGACTTGAGAGGCCTATTTTCCTGAAAAATCGTTTTAAGAGAAAGATTTTATAAATTTCAGTTGCCAGTAATATTGGTTGCTCGGCCAATGGATTCCAAATGCTTACTGGTATGGAAACGGCTATTATTACCTTTGCCATTGCAGCAAATATGCTGTTAAGTACTACAGATTTTCATGTCTGTTGTCTGAGCTTAGGTAGTTGGCTATATTTCCTGAGAACTCGTGCACTGTGCATCTATCTCCATTAGCTGGAGCTGTTTTGGGAGTATTGTGGCCGGAAGACGATAACGTATTTCCGACCTAGGCCCTAATCTGAAATGTTATATGTTGCTTTTATCAAAACCTATCGTTACGTTTTGCACATTTGTCTGGGATGATTGTAATTGGTATACACTTATCAGTCCGGATGTCAGAATTGGTACATCGGGTGTCATATTGTTGTACCCAGCGTTACATTGTTAATGTGTTGCTCTCTCATGTTAATTTCCCTCTGAAATTTCTTCACTGCCTTAATCAGGCATCAAACTCACACTCTTTGGGTCCTGTCACGAGATCTAACTAACGTCTTTATCCACTATGATATCTATCCTTGAGGACACATGGCACAGTAAGATAAAGGTGTTAGTTAGAATTAACAGGAGATAACTGACATCCATTAGACATGGCACGTGGAACTAGAACAGCCTACCCTAGTGAGAGAATTAAAGGGTGCAGTTTGACATTCCATCCACCGGAAGACGGTGGGAGCGTATAACGGCCGAAACATTGTGATTAACATGGCGACAAAGATGAGGACAATAGTCCGAATAATGTAAATAGTGTACATAATACCTCATCTCAGAAATATAGACAGATAATGAAAGGCCGAAACGTTGTAATAAACATGGCGACAAAGATGAGGACAATAGTCCGAATAATGTAAATAGTGTACATAATACCTCATCTCAGAAATATAGACAGATACTGAAAGGCCGAAACGTTGTAATAAATATGGCGACAAAGTTGAGGACAATAATCCGAATAATGTAAATAGTGTACATAATACCTCATCTCAGAAATATAGACAGATACTGAAAGGCCGAAACGTTGTAATAAATATGGCGACAAAGATGAGGACAATAGTCCGAATAATATAAATAGTGTACATAATACCTCATCTCAGAAATATAGACAGATACTGAAAGGCCGAAACGTTGTAATAAATATGGCGACAAAAATGAGGACAATAGTCCGAATAATGTAAATAGTGTACATAATGCCTCATCTCATAAACGTGGAAGATACTAAAGTCATGGCATCTTTTTTGTTTTTGCTGCACTCGATAATCCACAACAGACATTACGTATCAAATATGGAGAGATATGGTTGGAAATAAAGTAAGAGCCTATCTCGAACCAAAATTATTTGCCTATGTCCGCATGGACATCATGCGAAATAAAAAGACTCTAATACAGGAACAGATAAGATAAAACTATACGACAATGTACGAGCAGACATAACCCCAATAAAAATGAGGCAAGAATCGAAGATAGATAATATGACAAAAGATAAGATACAAACTAAAATAAATGAGATACGAAATAATGATCTCTCATGAAATAAAACGGAAGAATCTTGCTTTGACAGGAACAATTGCACTGATTCAGATTCTGTAACTGATGAAGATGAATCATTCGATATTAGAGCAGAATTCCTCTAAAAGAACAGAGATTAAGTCATTGAATAGAAGAACCATATTATTCAAATAACCAGCAAAGTAAGTCGCACACAAATGTCAGAAAGAGACTGGCTTCCGAAGATTCATAATAAACATATTGTGCCAACATATAACACTCAATTGCAAGCATTGTTAACAGACAGATCACTCGAAAACATCAAAGAGGGAAATAATGACATATATGCAACAGCTTTAGAAGATATTGGCAAAATTGTATGTGATAATAGTTGTCTTTTTACAAAATAATCAGTGGAAAATATCAAGAAGACATTTTTGACCTTAGATCTCTGGTTAAGACCCGGAAGGAAAGTTCAACAGAAATCAAAGGAAATAATAATAATAATAATAATAATAATAATAATAATAATAATAATAATAATAAACTAGAAGATATTAATCTAAGTAACATAAAATAAATTTTAAGCATTACTTGTCGCTTTTATTTTCTAACGATGCGATGAATGGTGGCAATTAAAAACTCATTATCTGATAATTTATCATACAACGAATCGAAGACGAAACACCTGTTTATGAGCTAAATGTCAATAATCCTTACTATGAATGGGTCAACTAAAAGAAAAAACAAACAAACAAACGAACAAAAAAAGAAAAGAAAAAAGAAAAGAAAAAAACTAACTTTGAAAAATCGTAACAATTACGGATGTGCGGGAAGATGAAACGGTTATCGACACGGAAAGTGAACTCAGCGAGTCGAGTTCGAATTACAGTCGTGTTCGTTACCTTCAATTGGGTAAAGATGGCTGGAATAGGGTGGATCTACTGACTCACTCACTGTGTCCTCTCCATCACTGACAGGGTGTTCAGCAACATATCCATGCTGGAGACAATAACATTTGCCCAATACAAACCCTACTCGATTATCCATCTTTTTTTTAAAAAAAAAAAAAGCTTTCACGCCAAGCAAGGCAATGAAGCCACTAAGACATAAGGGGTTACTGAGTGTGGATGAATTAGGAACAGAAACATTAATAATGAACCAGAAGACAAAAGAGCAATCAGGAATTCTGTAGATAATTGACATTACATTTAATCTTTCGCAGATTTAAGTTGGCTGGAAAGCGTAGAACCAGAAGGGAGTCCCACAAGTGAGAGGTGCGAGAAAAAAACTGTTTGCATAAAATTTACGGCTGCATATTACAAGTAAAAATGGTGAAAAGATGACTTTTAATTATCAGTGACAAATCGAGATCGTGCATCTTTGGGGTCTTCGGGGTAGTGATCCGAATACAGTCGATATGGCCGACTGCGAAGCGATGACAGTAGTTCGCCAAACACCACTTCAAGTCCTAGTGGATCTAATGACAAAGCTAGAACCCAAATTGAAGTTTCGCCTTGGTTACTGATCGATAGCTGTTAATTCCATCTGTCGAACCCAATGCTCTGGCCGCTCACTTCAGTCGATGAAGACCCCCTCCACTCGCAACGAGACCGTATCACATTAGCTGCATGCATAGTTAGGGATCAAGTTCTACTCCATTTAGCCAGATGGTCCTTCACTTTACAAAAATGTGAATATGCCTTTTGACAGGTAACCAATCTGGTTAGATGTCTAGTTTGGGGAAAAGTTTAGTTGTTAGTACTGGGTTACAGGATACAAATAACACTTGTGGATTGGTGAAACAAACCTACCAAGTTTAAAGAACAGACTTAGATATGGTCGACCTTCATTTTAGGATACCTATCCTAAAATGAAGTAAATACTTATGGATTGAATCACAAAATAACAATACTAATCTATCCGTGAACGCAATAAATGCAAACAAACTCAAATATACACAAGCACTATAAACCTATCAATACTCACCAAATATAAATAATCAATATTCATCTTTTCCTAAACTAAGTAAATCCTTCAGTCAGTTATGTGCCATGCGCCATAAACGATTAGGCAATCATATATGTTTCGATACATGACTGACGTGGCAGATTCTTTCCCTGCAGTAGGTTGCCATTTCTTTCTACGGTAGACCAGTTGCCATCCAAGGCTGTAGAACCCTGTCTGTCCTGCTATTTACCCATAACTTAGGGAGAGAAGAAGAGGATTAATACCTTTCTCAGTGGTATTAGCACGTAAGTGAATGTAATGGATTCGACTGGAATTCGAACTTGGTTCTCCGATTCCACAATACGAGCCGCTACCCATTACCCCACCCTGCCTACTCAATTGTCAATACTTGCTTATCCACTAACCAAGCAACTGCTTATAGTTTCAAATTAAAAGACCAATACTTGAATATTCCTCAAATTATACAGCCTTGTGCAAATTAATTGAAACAACTGCTTTAGTTACCTTTCTTTCACCCTACAGTCAGTTTTAGACCCATTGAAGTGACAGGGTGTAATCGATTTCTATTATTTGCTCAGATTATGTCATTTGCTGTGGTGTAGAGTAATATGAATCTATTTTCGGTGTGTATAATGAAATTTGTTTGGCTTTGAAAAATATTGCGTCATCTTTGATTGCATCAGATTTTAAATACGCCTAGACACTATTGTCTCGACTGTCGATTAATTGTCCTACGGCTATGGTCTGCGATGGACGGTACTCCAAGGAAGCGTACGAAAATTGTAACGCTGCACGAACACAATGGCAAGCCTTACCAGCGACCAAATGAAAGTACTATCGACCTGCTCGAAAATTCTGAGTAAAATCCAATCGAGAATCTGTGGTCAGTCTCCAAGGAAAGACTTTGGGGAATGGACATACGTAGTATTAACATGTGCCCTAGTTCATGTTTCATTAGAAAAATACGAAAGAAAAAAGGTAAATAATAACGGAATTATTCGTTTTGTTTCAATTAATTTGCACAAGGGTGTAGTAATGCTTATTTCTGTTTATGCGGCTTGGAATATTACTGTGATTACTATCTTCCATAATATATTTGTGCCATAGCCTCTGTAATTAAATGTACGCGATGCTTTTCAAGGGTCTAGTAATCAATGCGTATTTATTAATTAAATTTTTGTTGGTAAAATTATAAAAAAAAAGGGGTGACAAACATTTAAACTGACAACATTTTAGGGTTTTATTTAAATATGAAGCCCTATTAATTAATTTTATTTTATTAAATATTAGCTTCTCTGCTTATATTTCTGAGATGAGGTATGGTAACTATGTATGTTATCTACATTGTTCAGGCTGTTGTCCTCATCTTTATTCTCACATTCACAACGTTTCAGCCACTGAACGCAACAGCCTTCTTCAGGTGATATAAGTTGAAATTTCGAACCGAAAATTTTATTTCGTCCACCGGGTAGATTGTTCTAGTTTTGTTTTGTTTCAATTAATTTACACAAGGGTGTAGATAGATAGATAGATAGATAGGTAGATAGATAGATAGATAGATACGCTGGAGTGAAAAATTTGCACAAAGGTGTAGATTCAAATAAACACTACTAATTATATTTAACTATTCCAGAATCAAGTCGTTTAATATAAACGACCTATCATGGAAATAGATTTAAATATAAACTATCATCATTAGCCTATATTCTATAGCTGACCACTCGTATTCGAGGCTACCCCTTTAAAAGGGAGACTAGCCAATCCTCATTGCCGAAGCTCTCTCAGGCGCATTTTGCGTTTGTTCAACACTCACAGAGCTCATCGGTGCTGTATACTGCAACTATGCTAACCAGAGCGTAGTTACAGTTTCTGGGAAAGAGTCTGTTATCTAGCGTGATCAACAATTTGAACAAGCACACTCAAGCCCTCGGCCACGATGACTTGTGACTGCGTGCTCACACATCTATCGACGGCTCACAAGTGTTCCGCTTACACAATTTAGCTCACAAGGTTTGGATCAAGACCTTGTATGGTTTTCAGGCAGTCTGGGATCGAATCCTGCACTTTTCGATTGAGTATATATATATATATATATATGAAGAAATATAGTCTTAAGGTATGCTATATTTATGAAATAAAGTGCTGAATATCAGAGACAGAGCGTATATAAATATAAAAGTGAACATAGAAGTCAACACTTAGAGGCGAGAGTCTGTTTCATGCTATATGCAATCGTCAGGCCTGACGATTGCATATAGCATGAAACAGACTGTCGTCTCTAAGTGTTGACTTCAATGTTCACTTTTATATCTATCTATCTCTCTCTCTCTCTATCTATCTATCTATCTATCTATCTATATATATATATATATATATATATATATATATATATATTTAAAGTCATTTTTATGTTTACACATTCTTTTTATAGATACAAATATTTAAGTAAATGCTCTGTTTATAATAAACAGTATTAAATAACATTTACCCGCCTGAATGTCCGAAAATGTTATAGGAAAGGTCGATTTATATATATATATATATATATATATATATATATATATATATATATATATATATATATATATATATATATATCCTTCTTGACAAATTGCGCATGGTGAGACTTGACCCAGGGTTTCATGGTCAGAATGCGAATGTTTTAACCACGCGCTCATGATCTAACCAAGTTAATATCTACAGACTCAAATAGAAATGGCAATATTAGGTGTTTCTTTATAAGGAAATATTCGGCATTCATTGAGCGAGCAGCTTGTACTGCTGTCGGAATAAACTTATAAAATCTTTTTCTTCAAACTGGGAAATAAATTCTGGGAAATAAGTTTCCCAACTCTTGAAGCTGTTATCGTTCTTCTAGTAGTGATCTTTATTTCCTTCCTAACCTGTAACGATAAACTGCATCCGACAGCAAGGCCTCTGATCAGGAGGTCTTTGGGAGCGTGGAATTACCTCTTAATTGATTGGTGTTCCCAGGTTCACTCTGACCCGTGGTAACACCTGTCAGCGTCCCAGCTATGGGCAAATAGTTAAGCCCCCTGTAGGGTAAAAAAAAAAAAAAACTATGAAAGTATAAAAATAGGCTTTAATACCAGTAAAAGGTTTTGTAAAAAAAAAATTCTAGCAATACATTTTTGAAAAACAAAATATATTTCCAGGACTAAAAATTTGGCGACATTGATATACTATAAAACAAAACAAAACAAACAAAACCAAACGAAGAAAATACTTCTTCTCCTTATTCTCCTTCTGTGTGACATGTCCCTTTAGCAGGTTTGTGATTATCGCTCATAAATCATTGTCCTTTGTTGCTCGCGATATTTTTCTTTTCGAAATTTCTCCAGAAACTCTGCTACGCCATCCATTCGATCGGAAGCTTGCTAGGAATGTTATCCGTTGTTTTTCTTTGTCCCTCTTGCTTTCAATTTGTCCTGTGAGTATCATGTTTTCAAAACCCTCTCTTCTCATTATGTGCCCAAGAAATGTCTACTGTTTCTTTCTGATCATGCGCTGCTCTCTTTTGTCCTTTTTTCCTTCAATATATACTATGAGTTTCAATATATTTCCTCATTATGTTACCCTTAAACTGCCACTTTCTATTGCTAATTATAACTATTCTTTTTTCCACATTTTTTTCTAAAACTTCGACGTTGTTCACATCTTCGGTTCATGGTATCCTTAGAATCGTTCTGTCGAACCATATTTCTGATGCCCTTTTCTTCATCTGTGATGAGATTTGACCGGCATTCACTGCCGTATAGGAATACTGATATTAAATGTT
>OZ010589.1:89876382-89948882 GCA_963932145.1 Acanthosepion lycidas | reverse complement strand
GACCTGTGTTGTGTTACGCGTCAGGCTCATATTGAATTCATTTTGTGAAAATGCTTATAAAATCTAAATCGCTTTGAATGTCTTGTTCGAATTTTGAAGAATAAATCTTTTATTGTTCAACATGAAGACTTATTTAATTTCGTTTGCCTCGGACATGTAGTTACTCAGGTATTCAGATTTTAAATGCTGCCATTTTTGTACTGTGGGGGCACCCTGTATGTCACAGAAGCTGATGTTACAACAACACAATAGGTTGAAGCATGTGTCAGGGAAGGAATCTGAAGTGAAAAAAACAAAAAAAAAAAAAAACAAAAAAAAAAACAAACAAAAAAAACACGATTCCAACCTAAGGAACAAAAACGGCTTTGGAAGAGCTAAGAATTTGAAAACTGATGACTTGGGGAAACTTTTGAAGGTAAAATAACCAAAACCAACACAGAGTTGCAAAGAAGTAAAACTCCTTCAAACAAATTCTTGGAACAGATAGTACTTTCGCAATATCCTGTAAGTTGAAGAAGAGACTTGAAGCAACAGAAATGTGGTTTTACAGAAGGATACTAAGGATGGACGGAATATATTAGTATTGTGTCGGTGCAAAAATAATGTCGTTTTCTCACATATGTTACTATGTGAAAAAACGACAGTATTTTTGCACCAACCTAATAACAACGAAGTTATTTACACTATTCGGACTGTTATTCTCATCTTCATTGCCATATTAAGAACGTTTCGACCGTTTTATGCTCTGGACTTCTTCAGGTGATTGGAATTTCGAACCGAACCGTTTTTAGAACACATAGCTCAGTAGATAAAACGTTAATTAAATCCAGTGACTAGACGCAACGATTTGTGAGTTCAGTACCAGGCCACAGCAGTGGTGAACCAAATCTTGGAGAGTTGAGTTAAAAGGGAAATAAATGAGACATCCGGAAGAGGCATGGCACGAGGAACTAGAACAATCTACCCCGTTGGACGAAATAAAGGGTTCGGTTCGAAATTCTAATCACTTGAAGAAGGTCGGAGCGTACAACGGCTGAAACGTTGTGAATATGATAATGAAGATGAGGATACCAGTCCGAATAATGTAAATAATGTAAATCATAATACTTCATATCAGAGATATAGACAGATAATGAATAACGAAGTTTTAGAGAAAATGGAAACAAAAAGGAAAATTATACTTAACATTGGGAAGAGGCCATTGGCATTTTTAGTGCACATAATGAGGAAAGAAAGTTTGGAAAATCAGATACTCACAGGACGGATTGAGAGCAAAAGAGACAGGGGAAAACAAAACACAACTTTTTGAGTTTGAGTAAATGGATGACTAGACAAGATTTAGGAGAAATAACAAAAAAGACAAAAATTTATTATAAGCTATGAACGACAGGAAATTGTGGAGAGCCATGATCGCCTACATCTTGAAAAGGACGTAGCACATAGAAGAATAAGAATAAGAATAAGAAGAAGAAGAAGAAGAAGAAGAAGAAGAAGAAGAAGAAGAAGAAGATCGTTATTTCTATGACAAATAGGCAGAGAGCTCCACCCGTTCGTTTCAAAATTTCAGACGTTTATAGCTACGACTCACCATGCTACATGCACAGGGTCGAATCATCCACATTTCCCCCGTATTCCAATTTTAAGGAGAACGTTCCATTCAGGCATCTTGTTCCTGAGAACAGCTACTTTGAGGAACAGACGCTCGTTTTATACACTGCAGTAATATAATCTTAAATTCAAGGGTCAGTCTTTATTCTCCTTATCCTTTCAATTTTCACTTCCTTCTACTTACATTCATGTCTCACACCTCATTAAGTAACCCTCTACCTCGAGTGGCTCCTCGTATTGGATGAGCTTTTAAGAACTCTTATAAAAAATATCTGGAAGGAGAAAATTAGTCGGTGGAATTTGGGCATGAAAAAAAATGATATTCTTAAAACAGAGGAATAGACAGGTTCGATTATCGTCTGATCTACACCCCTCCCCAGTTTTTGAACAGGCGTAGAGATTTATTCCTTCTGTCCTGTTTAGAATTAGGTGGTATTAATGCCTTGCTTGGGGTAAATTGATAAACAAAATGTGAGCAATCAGGCACAGGTAGAAACAGCTCGACATTGACGTAATAACTGAATTGGAAATAGTGTTTTGTTTTTGTTTTTTACTATAGAATTATTTCAGTCATGTACTCTGAAGTTGCTCACAAGGAGTGTCATCATGAATAGAATTAACTTTATTTAGCCAATCGTACATCTTTTCAAAATTCTGGCAATTTTAATAGTTTTAATTTAGTAATAATAATAATATAATTTAATAATAATAATAATAATAATAATAATAATAATAATAATAATAATGATAATAATTTTAATTGTTTTAATTTAATAATAATAAAAATAAATTAATGATAATAAAAATGATAATTTTAAGTTTTAATTTAATAATAATAATAAATTAATTTAATAATAATAATAAAATAATATTAAGTTTTAACTTAAAAATAATAATATAATTTAATAATAATAATAATTTTAATAGTTTTAATTTAATAATAGTCGTATAATTGTAATAATAATAATAATAATTTTCATAGTTTCAATTTAATAATAATAATATAATTTAATAATAATATTTTTAATGGTTTTAATTTAATAATAGTAATATAATTAAATAATAATAATAATAATTTTAATAATTTTAATTTAATAATAATATAATTTAATAATAATAATAATAATAATACTTTTAATAGTTTTAATTCATAATAGTCATATAATTTAATACTACTACTAATAATAATTTTAATAATTTTAATTTAATAATAATATAATTTAATAATAATAATAATAATAATTTTAATTTAATAATAATATAATTTTATAATAATAATTTTAATAATTTTAATTTAATAATAATATAATTTAATAATAATAATAATTTTAATAGTTTTAATTCAATAATAGTAATATAATTTAACAATAATAATAATAATTTTAATAATTTTAATTTAATAATAATATAATTTAATAATAATAATAATAATAATTTTAATTTAATAATAATATAATTTTATAATAATAATTTTAATAATTTTAATTTAATAATAATATAATTTAATAATAATAATAATTTTAATAGTTTTAATTCAATAATAGTAATATAATTTAACAATAATAATAATAATTTTAATAATTTTAATTTAATAATAATAATAATTTTAATAGTTTTAATTTAATAATAATAATAATATAATTTAATAATGATGATAATAATGTAGTAGTTTTAATTTAATAATATTAATATAATTTAATAATAATAATAATAATAATAATAATAATAATAATAATAATAATAATAATAATAATAATAATAATATAATTTAATAATAATACTAGTTTTAATTTCAAGACCGTGACACATGTCATCGATGATATAACCGTAGATCAACCATATTCATAAGCCCCAAAAATCCATTATGGTCTCAAATTATACTAAAAAAACAATTAATAAAATCTGTCGGATTAATAAATAAAAAAAAAATCATCTTTTACTTTAGAAATTGATTTGTTTACGTTAGGATGCGACACCTAGAGCATATTTCTATTTTGAGAGCTTGGTAAATATCCAACTTTGATTGATTATCGGCGCACTTCGTGGCTGATCTAACAACGATTTTTCCCAGGCCCAGAGGGACGCAGGTTCGAATCCTGTTGGAGAGCATCTATTCTTCTTTAGTAAAATTTCTCGAATATTCAGGCCTGTAGACGTAATTAAATAGAATAAATATGTTTAATAAATAAACCGAGCGTCTACTTAAATATGGGTATCCAGTAAAAATAACGTTTAAGTAATAAAACTCCACCAATGTGACATTGTACGCATATATGTTATTATTGTTTTATTTCCATTGAATTTTGGCGTATACTTATTTCTTTCCGGGTCCCGACCAGAGACTTAAGGTAAAAAATGGCGTCATGACATTTTTGCATTTTTGTATTTCTTTAAGGCATGGACAAGCAGGGATTCCTTCAATGAGTCTGTTGGAATCCTTTCCAATCAATCTGGGATTTTTAATGTCTTCATGTGCCACATTTTTGAGATTTCGATTTCAATGTTCTTGTATTTTGATAGACTTTTGAAGATCTTCAATGATAGATTGCATTCTGCATATCAATAATGACGCACAAATTTTCTTTGCGGTCTCTAATCACGATGTCAAGGCGAGTAGCTTTGATTGTTCTGTATGTGATTGTAAAGTCCCATAAATTTGTTACAGGACCTATCTCTGTAACTGGATTTGGGTGGTGTTCATACCAGTTTCTTGCAGTTTCCTTTCCCTAAGCGTTGGAGATTTTCCAGTGCAGATATTGGCCCATTCTGTCGCGCATTGTTTTATATTCATTTAATGTAAATACCGAGCAACCTAACACAATATTATTATTATTATTATTATTATTATTATTATTATTATTATTATTATTATTATTATTAAAGAAGATACAGAAAATCAGCGTAATTGTTGTTCAAGTGTTATTGATAGAACAGTGTTATAAAATGTCCGAATGCGATACATTTCTCAAAACTTTAGACAGTAACAATGAACAAAAGTGCTTATGCCAGCAACTTTATTCTCAGCCAGCACACAACGCTTGCTGCTCACATTTTTTTAAGCATGTCATCCCAAGCAAGGCGGGAGTGCCACTAGCAAGAAAGTGGTTAAAGAGAGTGGAAGCAAGAGTAAACATGGGTGAAAGGAAATGATATAGAGAAGGACGGGGATCAGGATCAAGGCATCAGAAAATGTCGATTGATATTATATTTAAATTTTTGCAAATTATTGCTATCGTGGGAGTAAGTAGGAGAAATGGAATTTCCACTGTCGGGAAATACGAGAGAAGAAGCTGTTGAAATAGAAGATGCGGTTACATTTAACTGCTTCTACAGTGAAAGGGACCGAGATTCCAACCTAGTAGCACGCTTAAATTCATGCAGTTGGGGTACCAGTGAAAGTAGCTCGTCAGAGCAGTTACCATGAAAATATTTGTAGAACAGAGAGAGGGAAGCCCCATCACTTCTGTGAGAAAGTGACTGTCACATTTCATAGCGGTTAAAACCCGTATTCTTTTCACTCCGAAAGCTGTTCAAATATTATGAAAGTTTGGGCAACATCTCTATAACATCTGGAATTCAGCATATAAACATGAAGCTGATGTATTGTGCTCTACGACACGTGATCAGCAGTTAACTTCCGCCTGTTTCTTATATTATATTAGGTTGGTGCAAAAATAATGAGGTAATAATGTCGTTTTTCGACATTATTACGTCATTATTTTTGCACCAACCTAATACTTTATTTCTCTTCTACTTAACATATGCAAATAGGTACAATCCTATTTACAAATCCACTACAGAAGCCAAAAGAGGTACATTGAAGTATTGCATAAAAAACTACTGTATTTTAAATATGCTTCACACATTTAAAATTTGAGATTCTGCAGTATCTGTAGTCCGCATTCGGTGCTGGCTACATTTGTACTTGCTGTTTTTTCACTGGTTGATAAAGTCTCCGCCATTTTGTTTTCTGTCGCCTTTTGATAAATAGTATGCGCATGCGTATTTATATATATGTATTTTTTTCTTTTCGTCATATTAGTGTGCATGTAAGCTCGTCTTAGTTCCAACTCTCTAGGGGAATGACATATCTTCCCCTCCTATATTTTTTTCTTTCCATCTTAAGAATTTTCAACAACTTATATTTTAGTTTTACAATGAAGACGCCAGGATATCTGGGAATCACCCAACTCCCAACCGTAGCATACTGATGGCCTTCGCTTGTTCACTCACAAATATTGATGTATCGATTAACGAATGCTGTCTATTATATCTGTTACTTTCTCATAATTTGCTCTTCTCTGATGCAATTTTATTTTCGTTTTTTGTTTATTGATTTAATGGGTGCGTTGCTAACTTAGTCTTTTACTGGTTTCCAACTTTCTTTCTTTCCTTCTTTCTTCTGGTCACGTTAATTTGTTTGCTTAATATTTTTATCATTTTTTTCTTTTGCATTACTATTTTATCTTTTCATTTGTATATATATTGTTTTCTGGTTATCATTTTTATTTATTTTGGTTTAGAATCTTTTCTTTTTTTTTTTTTTTTTGACTAATTCCGCCTTTTTATTTTAATTTTTCAGATTTTTTCTCTT
This sequence comes from Acanthosepion lycidas, assembly GCA_963932145.1. Classification (NCBI taxonomy): domain Eukaryota; kingdom Metazoa; phylum Mollusca; class Cephalopoda; order Sepiida; family Sepiidae; genus Acanthosepion; species Acanthosepion lycidas. Next base: position 89,942,680 of record OZ010589.1, on the reverse strand, counting down.
TCTATACTTTTTTGAATTTTCGTTTTTTTTTTCCTGCTATTTTCGAATGATTCTACCCTAGTCTATTTTTAAAACATAATGCACTTATTCTTTTCTTTCTCTCAAATGAATTTCTTTCTTTCTCTATTTCTTTCATTCTTTCTAATGTACTTCGTTCTTCCTTTCTAAGGAACTTCTTTCTTCCTTTCTAATGAACATCTTTCTTTCCTTTCTAATGGACATCTTTCTTTCCTTCTAATGAACTGCTTTATTTCTAATTAACTTATTTCTTTCTTTCTAATGAACTTCTTTCTTTCCTTCTCATGAACTGCTTTATTTCTAATTAAATTATTTCTCTTTTTGTAATTAACTTTTTTCTTCCTTTCTAATGAACTTCTTTCTTTTCTTCTAATGAACTGCTTTATTTCTAATTAACTTATTTCTTTCTTTCTAATTAACTTTTTTCTTTCTTTCTAATCAAATTCTTTCTTTTTTCTTTCTTTCTTTCTTTCTTTCTAACCAGATTCTTTTTTTCAAATGAAATTCTTTCTTTGTAATGATTTGCTCCCTTCCTTCCTTCCTTCCTTCCTTCCTTCCTAATCAACTTCTTTTTTTGTGGAACTTTTCTGTCAACCATTATTCTGTTTGTTACTTTTTTCAATTTTTTCCGATTTTAATTATAGATTCTTTCTTTTGTTAGAATACATTGAAATTTTTATTTATTTTCTTTTTGTATTTGTTCTCTCTTTCGAATAATTCTTTCTTTATTTTTCTTTCTTTCTTTTTTCTTTCTTTCTCTTCCTTTTTTCTTTCTTTCTCTGTTTTGCTTTCTTTTTTCTTTCTTTCTTTCTTTTTTCTTTCTCTTTCTTCCTTTTTTCTTTCTTTCTTTCTCTCTCTCTTTTTTCTTTCTCTTCCTTTTTTCTTTCTTTCTTTCTCTTCCTTTTTTCATTCTTTCTCTCTCTTACTTTCTTTTTTCTTTCTTTCTTTTTTCTTTCTCTCTTTTCTTTTTTTCTTTCTTTCTTTCTCTTTCTTTCTTTTTTCTTTCTTACTTTTTTCTTTCTCTATCTTTCTTTTTTCTTTCTCTTCCATTTTTCTTTCTTTCTTTCTCTTCCTTTTTTCTTTCTTTTTTTCTCTTTCTTTCTTTCTTTCTTTCTTTCTTTCTTTCTTTCTTTTTTCTTTCTCTCTCTTTCAATATTACTAATACACTTCCAGCATTTCTTCTCTCCATATTCTGTTCATTTCTTTAATATTTTTCAATTTTTACGATGGGAAATTTAAATTACAGGTTTGTTTTCTTCGTCTCTTTTTCTAACTTATTCGTACATTTGTTCTTCTCTTTCTTTCCTTATTTCTTATTATTTCCATATTTATTTAGTTATAATTTCTTTTAATTTTGTCGCAGTTTCGTTCTTTCATCCCGATTATTTGCCGCTCTTTGCATTTATTCCTATTCTCCTCTGCAAGTCCTAAGAAATTTTGCCACTCTTCTCTGCTTCTGTTTCGCAGCGAAGCGAAAACCTCAGTAGGGGATTGAAACATGGGCTCCTCCTGATTCAGAAATACGACAGCAAACCAGAAACAAACAAACAAAAGTCGGTTGTGTGGAAATACCCGGATGTCGTTAAATCGATGCAGTAAAAAACAGACACACACACAAAAAAAAAAGATTATACAGCAACATTCAAAATTTATCACATACTTTTTTTCAATGATATTTCTGCGACGTAACAAGTCGACTGAAATATCCCATTATTTTGACAAATATGTTAGCTTTCGATGCATTTCGGATTTTATTTGTAGATAGTTGAAGGTAAGGAATTTTGAAACGATAACGACACTAAGCCATATAGGCATATATACTTACAACTTCGTATCTAGATATAAAATTAATTTCTGCATGAGTAGCAATATAAGCGAATACAGACACACGCATGCGTAAAGAAAGAGTAAAGAGTAAAGACATACGTCGATACAATGATATGTAGTTATTGGTAAAATAAATATTAGGTGATTTGAAATGTTCAATGTATGTGGTCCAATGTATACGAGATATGATGCCTTATGACTTCCGTGTATTAACATAGAAAAGCATTATATTTAAAAATAGATATCAGCTGCGTAAAAATAGTTTTCATAATGAGGCTACAGATTTAATTTCATTAATGTAGGGATGTGTATGTACGCGCATATTTAAGCAGATACAAATATATACATTGAAGCGTGAAACTGACATTCAACGTGCTATGTTGAATCTATCTATCTATTTATCTATCTATCTATCTATCTCGATCTGTTCATATGTATATATATATATCTATATATCTATATATATCGATATTTCTCTCTCCCTCTCTCTATCTCTCTCTCTCTCTATATATATATGTGTTCTTTCATTTTCTATCAGTCTATGCCAGTTAATTTTCTTTCTTTCTTTCTATCTATCTATCTATGTATCTATCTATCTATCTATCTATCTATCTATCTATCTATCCTAATATATATATATATATATATATATATATATATATATATATATATATATATATATATATATATATATATATATATATATGCCAGGTCTTTCCTTTTCTATCAGTCTGTGTCAGTTTGTTAATTGTATCTATCTATCTATCTATCTATCTATCTATCTATCTATCCTAATATATATATATATATATATATATATATATATATATATATATATATATGCCAGGTCTTTCCTTTTCTATCAGTCTGTGTCAGTTTGTTAATTTTCTTTATTTCTATCTATCTATCTATCTATCTATCTATCTATCTATCTATGTCTCTCTCTCTCTCTCTATATATATATATATATATATATATATATATATATATGCTCTTTCATTTTCTATCAGTCTATGCCAGTTAATTTTCTATCTATCTATCTATCTATCTATCTATCTATCTATCTATCTAACTATCTATGCCATTTCTTTCATTTTCTATCAGTCTATGTCAGTTTGTAAATTTTCTATCTGTCTATCTATCTATCTATCTATCTATGTGATAGCGTGTAATCGATTTCTATTTCCTCAATACTGAATAAATGTAACAACATCACAGGCATTGAAACCTTTCTAGCTAAGATAAAACTTAGGTAGACTGGTCATGTTGTGAGAATAAAAGGGAATAGGCTTCCAAAAAAGGTGTTATATGGACAACTACCAAATTCCAAGCATTCAGTTGACGTCCAATCTTACACAACAAAGACAAATTTAAAGACAACTTCAAACGTCTCATCTTTAATCTGAAAACCTGGGAAGGTCAAGCATCAAACCGAAAGAATTAGCGTAAGACATGTTTCATTCAGTTCAAGGGTTTTGAAGACAGTAGACTGAAGCACCAGAATAAGATTCATCCAGCTCTGAATTCTGTTTTAGCAAATTTCATCTGTCAGTTTGACTTTGTCGCCCGCAGCAAGGCACAGCTAGTATCAAACTTAAGAAAGCACAAATGAAATATGTCTTTCCCTGAGCTGATTTTCTCCATAATAGCCCCTGCCAACATGCATAAATGTAAAACGAAAGACAACATCCAATGCTGACCCTCATTTATCGTTCACGTCAGAAGAGTCCCCAAGATATATATATATATATATATATATATATATATATATATATATATACATACATACTTGACACCGAGTCATTAACCGAATTCTGAGCTGAAATGTTTACGGTGTAACAGGTGATCTATATGATTAACTTTTAGCACATTTAGCATAAGTGATTTGAAGGTCATCATTTTGAAATATAAAAAATAATGTATTTTTTAAAAATCATTATTTAATATAATAATAAAAAAAACATATCGTACAATGATTTCCGAGTTAAATATAAAGTCCCTCTTTCGAATATTTGCCTAAAAAAATTCACCATCTTTCATCGCCCAATAACTCTGCTCAGTATGTTTCATAAATATTGGCATTGGCATGTTTGTTTTAATACCTCCTTTTCCTTATGCGTTCCCATAATTTCCCCTAAAATGAATACAGTAGTGTTCCCCAATATATAGATCGACCACATGTCGACCATCCATTTTCAGAGCAAAACGTGCACGGAGCGTTAATTTAATTAAACTGAAACATCGGCGTTTCAAACGAAACAATTTCTCTAAACTCAACACAAAAGTTACCACAACTACATATAAAACAATAAAATACTTAATCAATAAAAAACAAAAAACCAAAACTTGGAGGAGGAATTTATTCTATCAACTGCAAGGATTGCAAGAAAGAATATATTGAAGAAAACCTCAAGAAGTTTAAACAAGATTATATGAACACAAAAGAGACATTTAAAAAAAAACAACAAAAAACACAGAAACTAAGTACAATTTTGACGTAAAAAATGGTACTCTAATTAAAACAGGAAAAGTCTAGCAAGCGGTTTAATCATTAGTTAAGCCTCAATAAGTTTGTGTCCAGGTTTTTCCAGCGTTTTTACTGTTCTTGACAGATTTTCTGTTATCGTAATGTGGGAAATTTAAAAACAAAAAATGATGGAAAGAAAAAGAAAAATGATATATATAAATTTGGCTAAATTGCAAAAAGATTATTTCAAATATTATTTAAAAAATTATGAAACTATCAGCGCCTTTCTTTCAAGATGAAGTTCTAACCTCAGTTTCTTTTACACACTTATAACAAGTGCACCCACAGATTCATATAACATGTCTCTATGATTAACATAAACCCATACATTTAGCATCCTCTCTCTGTATATATATATATATATATATATATATATATGTGTGTGTGTGTGTGTGTGTGTGTGTGTGTGACACTAATTAGGGTTGCGTGAAAAAGAGAAAACAAAAGGCGAGTATTAAATTAGGTGATAAGAAGCTATCACGAAAAGACACTGAGCGATGTTATTTTTTCTAACGAAGAAAAGTGGTAAAGATTTTATTTTCATTAGCGAAGAAAGTAAGATATCGGATCTGTCGAATTAATTTATGTTACGGGGCGGCGAATAAGATATAGCCATCTTCCCATGGCAATAAGGAAAGTTTCAAATTGGTCGAGTGGCCTACGGGACAGAATGCTAAGAGATAAAAATTAATTAGGTCATGCTCTGACCGAAACCAAAATGTCCGTTGGACCATCCAGAGTACAAAAAAGGACAGATTAAACCCTTAACTATCTGCGGTCGGTATCATTTGAGAAAATCACCTGTTTTGTGTAAGAGCTGACCATGATAAAAAAAAAGAAACTATTTTTCGAACAGTTAATTAGCGACAGAATGCAAAGTCGCCAGATGACCACCCACTTGTTTGGCGAAGGTCTCGAGTGACGAACTCCAGGTGACATTCGGATAAGATTGAGATTAAGGGACCACACTACGGGTCGTATTGGTTTGTTGTCGGGCTGAAGAAAAGAAAGAAAAGAAAAAGAAAAAAAGGAAGATTTTTTTGAGCAAGATTTTTTAAACCGAGGTTAGTCTAGCCACACCCACACTGCTGCGCATCCATTGGCTGAATGGTGGCGTGAGCGGTAGGTGAAGGTAATCATGTGAAGAAGGAGGGGAGGCCTGTTGACGCCTCCGAAGGGATTGGTATGAGATACCCATATGAGAAAAGAAGAATTTAAGGAGGACGATTCCCTACCCTAGAAAGTAAAGACTTCCAAAAATGGAAATTAATAAATCTTCCTGACTGAAAACAAAGAAAACCCTTAATGCGGATTTAGAATTATCAAGGAACCTCAAACCCAGACAGGCCCATCCCGGTTTTGGTCGGCATCCATATAAGTAGAGTCGCAACGAGTAAGACGGAGTCCGCAGTTGCAGTTAGTTGGGGTTAGCCAGACAGGCAAGCAGTTGCAGTTGAACTGTGAGCTCTGAGACCCGCCTCGCAGGAACCTGACTGGAAGATCCACGCAATCACGACCTCAACTTCTAACCAAGAACAATTTATTTTTGAAGAACGACTTAGACTCACACCACCAAACAAGTTTTGCGAATAACGCCTGAAGACACCAAAAACCAGGTTCCTGAAAAACAACTAAGACACTAAGAGTCGCCTAACAAACGCAAAGTGTCACAAATCCATATTAGCGGTTTGTGAGAAAGACGCTGTACTGTATTCAGCAACCAGATATAAAAATATTTGTTATTCTTTTTTTTTTAACACATTTGAATCTTTCGAGGTGTTACTTTATTTTCTTTTACATATTCTTGTGCAGTGTCACCTTTTCTCGAATTCGGCTTGCACTACGGCTCGACGACTGATTGATTCTGTCTATCTAAGATCAAATCACAACGTATGCAGGTTAGACTAGAAATCATAGCAGTTACTTCGGTAACCAGACGTTGGAGGCGAGCTGGGAACGACAAAGCTGATGCCGAATCTAACCAGATTCCCATCCGAATCAGCCATGGGTTAGAATGTAACATTTGGTGCCGCGACCAATACCAAGTCACATTGGTCGCCACAGGACAGAATAGGACGGCGACGGCGCGGAGACAGACGGGATGACGTCACAATTGGTTACGTGACCAGGATAGCACAACGGACGCGGCCAGGCAGACGTCACATTTGGCGCAGCGACCCCGGGGTCACGTCACATATATATATATATATATATATATATATATATATATATATATATATATATATATATGTGTGTGTGTGTGTGTTTATGTGTGTGTGCGTGCGTATGTGTGTGCATATATATATATATATATATATATATATATATAACTCCAGTTTGGCACACATATCTATCTATCTATCTATCTATCTATCTATCTATCTATCTATCACTGTTTATTCTATAGCTATCTATCTGCCTATGTATCTATCTGTTCACAGATGTATAACATGTCTTTATGATACAAACAAACCCATACATTTAGCATTCTCTCTCTCTCTCTCTCTCTCTCTGTACGTGTGTGTGTGTGCACATATATATTATATATGTATATATAACTCCATTTTGGCACACACATCTATCCATCTACCTCTCTATCTACCTATCTATCTATGCTCTTTACAGTTTCACTGAAAGTCATCAAAATAAATATTCTTTGTAGTCCTGCTGTTTACATTAATTCTCAGTGCGCCATTCTCTAGAATCCTTTACAGTTAGTGAACATTGTTTTCTCATTAAATTAATTAGAATCAAGTCAAGTATAAATTTCTCGACATCATTTTAACCAAATAGTTGAGTGACATGGAAAACAGCATTGATCATAAACTAAGACATTTCACACAGGTAATGTTACCCTTCAGGCGACTAATGCAGGCCGACGAACGAAAATACAGCATAAACAGTAAACACGATAAATATGCGTGTATCCTAGTGTGCATATGTATGTCTCTGTCCGTCTCTATGTGTGTGCGTTTGGGTGTGGTGTCGCTCGCGTTTGTTCTTAAGACTATTTATTTATCTTTTCACTGTTTACCACTTTCATATGTCTTATATCTCTTGCTCGGAATAAGAACTGGTAAACCGAGTTCAAATTCCAGTCGAGTTCGTTACATTTGCTTACGTACAAATAGTAATGTATGGTAATATGAACCATTTCCCTTATACGTTAATATTCAGCATTCACTGACCGAGCAGCGCATGTTCTTGGCGTTTGAAATTTATAGATTTAAAAAAATGTCCAGTACGAGTTATCGTTCTTTGCAGTATTTTTATTTAATCCTTTTACCTGAAATTAGCCATTAATACCACGGAGACGCAAAGGGTTGCGGAGAGCGAAAGAACAGGAGAAAGCGTTCGTGAGGAGATATGGCAATGAAATAAGAGCATTCAAAATGACAGATGGTGGCGATTGATGTCGCATCTAAATCTTTTAAAAGAACGTAGGTTGCAGGGAAGCAAGTAATTAGGAAACAGTTCAACCCCGTTTTATGTGATTTCTGTTATCAGTTCTAGATTTGTTTCTAACTCTGAGGTACACGCTGTTTGAAGAAGAATATTCTTTTCCAAAAAGACATACTTTACGCGGGGAAACGTATGATCCATTTCCTTTTCCACGAGCAACGAGTTAAATAGCAGAGCAAACTGGGGTTTCTAGCCGTCGTTTGCAACCAGTCTAATTGAAGAAAAGACCATGTGTAGAGATTGATGAAATGAGAGTTTTTCGGATAAACCATCACCTACCAGCCCATGTGGTTCATGCCCACGTGTAGTCATAACAACGTCAGCAAATGACGAAGCCCTAACCGATGATACACGTTAGAAGTAAACTTTTTCCTCAATAGTGTTCTTGTTATATGAAACTATATATCGTTATCTCAGTCATGTATATATATATATATATATATATATATATATAAAGAAATATAGTCTTAAGGTGTGCTATATTTATGGAATAAAGTGCTCAATATCAGAGATAGAGCGTGTGTAAATATAAAAGTGAACATAGAAGTCAACACTTAGAGGGGACAGTCTGTTTCATGCTATATGCAATCGTCCGATTGCATATAGCATGAAACAGACTGTCGCCTCTAAGTGTTGACTTCTATGTTCACTCTTATATATATATATATATATATATATATATATATATATATATATATATATATCCACATATATATTACATGTCTCTATGATATACACAAGCCCATACTTTTATCATTATCTCTCTCTCTCTCTCTCTCTCTCTCTATATATATATATATATATATATATATATATATATGACATGTGTGCGTGTGTCTGTGTCTGTGTGCACTTTAGACCACTCGGTCACGCCGGTTAAGACGGCCATTTTCCCTGCAACGGTGAGCCGATAGTTCTTTCGGAGGATACATTTTCATTATTCTGATTCTTGAATGCATTGGCAGGTAGATGTATTTCAAACTTTAAAAAAAATTAGGCGTCAACTAAAACATGTTTATCCACTAAAATACGAAGGTAAGTCAAGAATTATCTACATTTTCGTCATAACATATATTTAGTTTTGTCACACTGCCTTCTGCTCATGCGTGTTTTTAGGTGGTACTGTTGTGATCAGGGAGCAAAGTTTGAGCTCAATCGCGCCAATATTCTTGTTGCTGTTACAGTGTAAACATGGCCGCTCCCCTAGCTGTGTGCACCAAGGAGAAACAAAGAGCAATGATCCAAATCTACAAAGAACGTGCTATCCCATCGATGATAACTCGCCGGTTCTCCATAATTGTATCTCGAGCTTGTTGAATCTTCTTGTCAGTGGAGGAGGCTGATAGGCGACCCGTTCCTTTCCGGCCATTTTTAAACTTCTCCATCAACTCACATGGAGTTCTACTCGGCAGTTCACTGTCGACGTACGGTTTTAAAAGCCACAGATGACTTCCAAGCCTGAAACACTTTCCGAACAGAGAAATCACTGCTCTTTTTTTCTTCTTTGGTGCACACTGCTAGCGGCGCGGTCATGTTTTGCACTGTAACAGAAGCAAGGAAACTGGAGCGAATACGATCAAACTTCAGTGACGTGACCTGTTGTTTTTTGTTTTTTTTCTCTCGGAGTTGTGTCGAGCTGGCAGAGTCTAAAAAAGTCCATTTCAAAAACAAACACAAGATAACTTTTGAAAATTGTCATGGGAGATAGTTGACATTTCGATTAACCATAAAGCAAGATGATGGCTTCCATACAGACATACAAACTTACACACACACACGCGCGCACAAAGAAAAACTCATGATAATAATTATATTGCTCATCTCTTGGAAAATCTATCGTTATGGCGTCGACTGGTCACGATTCTTGTAACTCAATTTCTTCCAGTTGAGGAATCTGAGATGATAAGATGGTTCATGTTTTGTAGAATAAAAATAATGATGGGGACAGAAACGATTATATTTTCTAAAGAATGAGAGCTGGAGATTTCTCTTTCAGTCTTGGGTCTTTTGTTTCATCATTTTCCTTTTAAATGTCCTTCAGATTTTAGAAGAATATAATGTGCAAAATTATCTTGCTTTTTAAATCTATCTATCTATCTATCTATCTATCTATCTATCTATCTATCTATCTACACTTGTCCAATATTCTCTCAACTAATAATACCATAAACATTTTGACGACATATATTTTTCAGCAGTTTTGTGGCCTTTTTTTAGAAAATGTCTGTTTGACGTTTACAGAAAAGCTACAAACGAAACACATCTGATCAGTTTCTACTCAAACCAATCTTCTAAAATTAAATCTAGAAGAAGAAAGACATACAAGATATACAATGAATATATATATATATATATATATATATATATATATATATATATATACGGAGAGAGAGGAAGAGAAAGAGAGAGAGATGGAATTAATATAAGTAAAAGGCGTGTCACTTAGTTTAAAGATCTTACCTTCAGCATCACGACTCCAGAGTTTCGACCCCTACACTCGTCAGTGGGTACCAGGAGTTTTCTTTTTTATATGCATTTGTCATTGGTGCAATTTTTTTGCAATCGCAAGTGTTTCCATTTAAGTAAATACATGTATGTATGTACATATATATATATATATATATATATATATGTGTGTGTGTGTGTGCGTGTGTGTGCATTTTTGCTTTTAAATATATATGTATGTATGTATATATATATATATATATATATATAAACAATAATAATAATGATATATATATATATAAATACACACACTTAGTGTGTGTATTTATATATATATAGAGAGAGAGAGATACATACATATATAATAATAATAATAATAATAATAATAATAATAATAATAATAATAATAATTTCAACGTAAGCAATGCAACAAAGCCACTAAGACGCAAGGGGTGTGATACAATATGAGAAAGAAAACACTATTAGCGAGAGAGAGAGAGAGAGAGAGAGAGAAGAATACAAGAACATGAATCGAGAAGACAGAAGGTGACGATTATCATTGCATTTAAATTTTTGAAGATCAAAGTTAACTGGAAAGCAAGAATTCAAAAGGAGTCCACAATCAAAAAGTGCGAGAGAAGCAACTGTTAGCTTAGAACTTACAGATACATCCAGGAAATTCAACGTTAAAACGATGAGACAATGCTGCCAATCTAGTCCTGCGATTAAATTCCGAAATTCTGAATACGATAGAGGAAGTTTCATCAGATGAGCCGCCATGAAAATATTTATAGAAATGGCACAAGGGATCTAAATTACGACACACACATACATGCAGTTATTATTATTATTATTATTATTATTATTATTATTATTATTATTATTTTATTTCCTTTGATTTCTGATGTGCACTCATTTCTTTCCAGGCCCCGCCCAGAATCCTGATATTTTCCACTGTAAAAAAAAAAAAAAAAGAAAAAAACATTATAGAAACAATTTTTTTGTATTTCTTTAAGGCATGTGCTTCCAGGCATCCCTTCAATTAGTCTACTGGAATCTTTTCCAACCAATCCGAGGGCTCCAGCTACAACAGGGATTGTTGATGTTCCCACATGCCACATATTATTATTATTATTATTATTATTATTATTATTATTATTATTATTATTATTATTCATGTAACAGTTGTATTGATCTTTTTTTCTAAACACAAAACAATCCATTTTCCTGATCTTTGTGACAAAATCGAGATCTATTGAGTGTGTTTCTGAAATTCTCTCTTCTTCCTTGCACGTTTATCTAATCCGAAATCCAGACCTACTGAAACAAAGGCAAATCTACATCAATGTAGAATAGGTGATTAAACACCTCCTTTTTTATACTTTTTATCCATATTTATTATTCTTCATGTAAATGGGGGATTAAGGACAGACAGAACAGAAGAGGCGACAGGGAGTCTCCTTGAAAGATTCACATCTTCGCAAAATTCAAACAATTGAAAATGGCAGTACTTTAGGTTTGATTTAGATAGAATGCGGTTTTCCGCAGTTTCGTGCTATATTTAAGAAAATTTACTATCACCGAAGAGACTCTGTATATTTCCAAAACCTTAAGTATCGAACAGTGTGGCACACTCTCAAAGGAATTCATTATTATTATTATTATTATTATTATTATTATTATTATTATTATTATTATTATTATTTCCTTTGAATTTTGGCGTGAAAATATTTTTTTCCGGTTCTCACCCAGAAACTTAAGGTTAGAGATAGCATCATGACACTTTCCACTGACAAAAACGAAAAAAAATACATAAAGCCCTTCGTAAAGTGTGAGCTGTACTTGTGAGAACAATTTTTTGTATGTCTTTGAGCCATGGGCTTCCAGGAATCCCTTCAATTAGTCTACTGGAATCTTTTTCGACGAATACTAGAGCTCCATCTGCAACAGGCGTTGTTGATGTTCCCATGTTCCAAGTTTTGGGATTTTTGAGATTATTATTATTATTATTATTTTTATTTTCTTTGCTTTCTGGCGTTTACACATTTCTTTCCAGGTCCCACCCAGGGACCTAAGGTTAGAAATGGCATCATGACACTTTTCACTGACAAAAAAAAAAAAAAAAAAATTACATAGATAGAGCCCTTCGTAAAGTGTGGGCTGTACTTGTCAGAACAATTTTTTGTATCTCCTTGAGGCATGGGCTTCCAGGAATCCCTGCAATTAGTCTACTGCAATCTTTTCCAACCAGTCCTAGGGCTCCAACTACAACAGGGATTGTTGATGTTCCCATATGCCACATTTTCGAGACCTCTATTTCAAGGTCCTTGTATTTTGACAGCTTTTTGAATATCTTCAGAGGTACATTGCAGTCAGCAGGGACTGCCATATCAATAAGGATGCACCGTTTTTGTTTGTGGTCTTTAATAACAATATCTGGTCGGTTGGCCTTGATTGTTCTGTCAGTGTGAATTGTGTAGTCCCATAGAATTGTAACAGGTCCTATCTCCGTAACTGGGTCTGGGTGGTGTTGGTACCAGTTTCTTTCAGTTTCCTTCCCGTAGAAGTTGCAGATTTTCCAGTGCAGATATTGGCCCACTCTGTCATGTCGGGTTTTATATTCAGTGGGTGCCAACATCGTGCAACCTGATACAAGATGATCAATCGTTTCTGGATATTTATCACAGAATCTGCATTTTGGGCTGACACAATATTTTAGTATATGTGCTTGATAATTCCTAGTTAGCAAGCATTGGTCCTGCGCAGCAAGGATAAAACCTTCAGTTTCCGCTTTCAACCCTGCACTGCGTAGCCACTGATGGGTACGGGTTTTGTCTACATCAGCTTGGTTGATACGGGCAGAGTATTGGCCATGAAGCGGTTTATCTTGCCATCGCTTCTGTATCTGGTCGGTTGCATTCGTCTTTGCTGTCTTTTTCAAGTATTTTGCAGTTTCAGCCGGTGTATTGTGCTGTAGTTGCATCTCTACGCCCATTTGAAGCTCCAGTTTGAATTTGTTGGCTTCTTTCATTACGGAGTAAAGACGCTTACTACTTTCATGTTCCTTGACGCATACCATCATCCAGTCTTCTGTAGTTTCCAAGTATTTTTGGAGGCCAATTGTTGTAGTTTTGTAGGACAGTTCTAGTTGAACTAATCCTCTGCCTCCTTCGGATCTGGGCACATACAGACGATCAACATCAGCTTTGGGATGATGCATGCGATAGCAAGTGAGAAGCTTTCTCGTTTTGGCGTCCATTCGCTTAATTTCAGCTATGGTCCAGTTAAGGACATTAAAGCTGTAATGCACCACTGGGACAGCCAATGTGTTTATAGCTGATATTCTATTTTTTGAGTTTAGTTCAGTATTTAGTATCAGACGTACACGCCTGTAGTACTCTTTTCTTATTTTTTCTTTCATTTGGGTGTGTTGTATGCCATCTCCTTCGCTAATTCCTAGGTACTTATAAGCTTCTTCATGCTCCAATTCCCTAATCTTTGTGACAAAATCTAAATCTATTGAGGGTGTTTCTGTAATTCTACCTTTCTTGAATGTTACTTTTGCACATTTATCTAATCCGAAGTCCATACCTATGTCGTCACTAAAGTATTTAACAATATTGAGGAGGCCTTTCAACTCATTGTCGTCTTTGGCAAAGAGTTTGAGATCATCCATGTATAGTAGGTGATTGAAAATTTTCTTATTTATTTTGTAACCATAGCTACTGTTGTTCAGTTCATGTGTAAGAGGGGTTAAGGATAAACAAAACAGAAGAGGTGACAGAGAGTCTCCTTGAAAAATTCCACGTCGGATATTCAGACGGTTGGATATAGCAGTGCCCCCGGTGTGCCTAAGGTATAGTTTTGTGTTCCACATCCCCATGCTGTGCTTAAGAAAGTTTAATACCACAGGGGAGACTTTGTACATTTCCAAAGCCTTAAGGATCCAAGAATGTGGAACACTATCAAAGGCTTTATTATTATTATTATTATTATTATTATTATTATTATTATTATTATTATTATTCGAATAATAATAATAATAATGATGAAGATTTTACCTGTAACAATTTTATGGGACTTCACAATACACACAGAACAATCAAAGTTTAAATTTAGTCTAAATTAGTTTGATTTCTAGTGTGTACTCATTTTCCGGGTCCTGACCAGAAACCTAAGGATACATTCCAATCTGCAGAGACTGCCATATCAATTTTTGTTTTCCTTCTCTAATAGCAATGTCTGGACGATTAACTTTGATTGTTCTGTGTGTATTGTGAAGTCCCATAAAATTGTTACAGGTCAAATCTTCATTATTATTATTATTATTATTATTATTATTATTATTATTATTATTATTATTATTATTATTATTATTCGAATAATAATAATAATAATAATAATAATAATAATAATAATAATAATAATAATCATCTTGTCTTGTTTTTATGTCCATCGTCTTTGTCATGTTGAACTGATTATGTTAATTGTATTTTAATGAATATTGTCCTGAAGAAGGTTTATTAAACCGAAACGTCAGACGTTGACATTTCATTCATATTAAAACAACATAATTGCATTTAAGGATTTTTGTTTGTTTTTTCCAAATATTTTTCTTCACATATATATATATATATATATATAATTAAATACATCGCAATAAACATCATTGTTAGCATCATTATTAATATAAAATTAAATTACTACTTTTATTTTGTTCACTGAAGTTTTCTGGTATAAAAAAAGAAAATGTCTTGTTATTGGTTCAGTTACGATCAACTGAATGTGTCCCAGATGACTACGCTCAAACAAAATAAAAAATGCACAAAACTTAGCGCGGTACTGTGCCTATCAACGCGAATATCGTTTAAGCGTTGCCATTGATATCAGTGTCAATCTAACTTACGGACTTCTGACATTAGCTAATGGCAATTATGAATGTTTTATGGGATTCAGTTGACATACTCTGTCTGATTAGAGCGTTTCTAGCAAGCATAAGCGAATAGAAACGCTTTAATATATGGATAAATGGGACGAAACGTAATCTCAGTGATTATATCTGTAAGGCCACCAGCTGTTCTGTCGTTTTGACATGAGAAAGGTCAGTTCACTCGGCGATTATTTCTTTTTTACCGCTGAACCTTTTTATTGGCAGACATACTAAAGCAAGATTAGCAGCCCCTATAATTAAGGATTCGTTCAAAGCAAACATCTTGAATATCAAAACTATTCGAATCTATAATCAACGAGAATGTTTTTGAACACCTCAAGTGAAACAACCTCCTAACCTATACGGCTAGGCAATTCTGAGAGATTTGGAAATCCTACCCGGATTCACCATTGGTAGCCACAATCTTAACAATATAAGATACACAGATGGCACAGTACGGATAACAGACACGGAAAAGAAATTGTAAAACAGAAGGTAGCGAAGAAGGGACTAAGCACAATCTACGAGAAAACAGAATGCAGGTGCATCTGTAAAAGGATGAGCCCGAAATGCGATTTGCAGGTCGGGGACACTAAAATCAAGCAGGCGCAGAAGTTTGAGTATCTGGGAAGTGTTTTGACAGAGGACGTTAATGGCGATGCTGAGATCCGAACACGTATTGGAATGGCCCAAGACACATTCCAAAAGCTAAGGAGAGTATTACAAGACAGGAGTATTTCTTTGGGAACAACAACAACAACAAAAAAAGAGTATTGAGCTGTTACGTGACATTTGTCCTCTTTTACGGCAGCGAATCTTGAACAGTCTCTTCAAAGATGAAGAAGAGACTCGAGACGACAGAGATGTAGTTCTACAGAAGGATGCTGAGGATATCATGGACCAAGCGTGTGAGCAAAAATGGGGTCTTGGAGAGGATGCAAGCAAAGAGGAGGATTATACTTAACATCAAGTAGTGGTAGCTGAAGTTTCTGAGACGCGTGATGAGAAAAGAAGGAGGGTCTGGAGAATCTGATACTCACAGGTCGAATAGCGGGAAAGGGTGACAAGTGAAAGGAAAGGATTATCACCTGACGGCCTTAAGCAGGTGAATGACAGAACGGGATCTGGGGGATCTGGCAGAGGGACAAAACTTATTGAGAGGTACAAGGGATAGTGGAGAGCCATGATCGCCAACGTCTTGAAGGGAAACGGCACATAAAAAGAAAAAAAAAGATCCATGGCTGATGTTTTAACTGTTGTTATGCAGAGAATCAGCAAATCATTAGACAATAAATTCACCACGAGGACCATCGCCCTAGATGTCTCAAAGACCTTTGACAAGGCGTGGCGTCAGGGTCTAATAAATAAGCTCTAGAGCAGAGGTCGGCATCTTATTCGACCCCGCGGGCCGGATCGTGTTATAATGACGGATCGCGGGCCGGACGTGGGCCATCAATGAAAAATTAAGGAAAATTACATATGCAAACCCCTGTCAATCTAAATATTTAAAACCATAATGAAAATAAACATTGAGAAATCAGAAAAAACAAAAGAAAATCTAAAATTAAAAAACACCTAACAAAAATTACTTTTCCTGAAAGAACGTCAAAATACTTCAAAGTGAAAAAAATCAACCGAAGTGAAAATGGATGAAATTATGACGTGTAGGTTTGAAACTGTTATTGGAAATATTATTATTGGAAACACACACACACACATCAAACAAAAACGAAGCACATATACCCATACATACGAGTACAAATAGTTGCAAACATATACACTTACGTACGTACACATGCGAGGCATGTATGTATAATGCGCGTATGTTTAACTGTCTTTAGATTTCTGCTACCTCGCATGTCAGTTCCTCCCTGGCCTCTTTCACTTTATCGTTCCTTTCTCTTCTGTTATCTTTTAATGTAGCCAAGGGTCATAACAAATATGTATCCATTATTTGACATTAAACGTAGGCAACGCATCTTGGTAAAATAAGTCTCAAGAAAGATAACTGGCAGATAGTCTAATATTGTTAGTGCACTGAGATGTGTAGACATTCTATGGAAAATGACATATAACAAATTTCATTTGAAGGTCGTCTCTCATGTTAAAAATAGAGTCATTGGTAATCAGGCTCGCGGGGCGGTCAAAATGCCTTCGCGAGCCGGATCCGGCCCGCGGGCCGTAGGTTGCCGACCCTTGCTCTAGAGCTATGGAATCTCTATAAGGGCCTTCTCAATTATCTCGTCCTTTCTAACGGATCGTTCCTGCCTGAAGACTGTTGTTACCGGCGAGTAATCGGAAGTCCGCCAGATCAATGCTGGGGCTACTCAGGGTTTCTCTTTCTGCTCTATATGGATGATAGGCCTCAAACACTACACCGATTTTTAGTGATTATCTATACACACCAGTTTATAATTGCACCTCCAAAAATGTTTACCGGAACTTAGCAGTTGATCTTTCCTCTGGTCCCTTAACGGGGAAAATAGTGACTTGTAAAATTTAGTACGTTCAAAAAGTAAACTAGTAACATACCACTATCATTGAGTAGGCACTGTTCTTTAAAAGACCGTTTGCTTTGAACGTTTCAAGCTCACCGTAGATTTCAAGTGGAATGCATATATACGATCTATTGCTAAAGACGTTTAAATAATGTTCGTTTTCTTGTAACACTCGACTAAGTATCTGAACCTTCATCCTATATTCAGTCTATACAAGAACCAGACAAGAATTAAAATAGAACATTGCCTTAGAGTTCAAAAGCAGTCTTTTGAGCGATGAATTAGTTTTCATGCACAAACCATTCAAATTTGACAAAACGTCGCAAGCCTCTCACTACTCTATCGCTATTTCCATAGCAAGGGTCCTAACGAGCTCAATCTCTGGTTCCCCAGGTTCTAACATTTGCAGCTCCGTACGAAATACACAGGAATTAATCCTGTTTATTTCATTCGCATTCCATTAATAAGTAGTAAGTTCCACTTGGACAGTCTTCTTCGCAAGAACTGCTGCTTTGTGGAACAGACTCCCAGCAGGATGTTTTCACGATTACTACATTCTTGTCCACTTAAAATTTAGGTTTAACCATTATCTTTTCTACATCACTACATAAGCTGTGCTTTCTGTCTATTGTTACACTCATACAACACTATACAATAATAGTCTGCCTTGAATGGCGCTCGGGCCTTGTATAGCAAAATAAATCATTGAACCTATCTGTAGAGAAAAGAGATCATTAAAAACTTTGACAAAGGTGTTTAAATCAGAGAAATGAACAGTAAAGTTAAAAGAAACGTTCGTCTGATCTAGGGTCAGATCAGTCAATTAGCGACATAATATACGGTTTAATAGATAAGCGGCGTGTCTACTAAAATCCGGGTATCCAGTGAAGATGACTTTTAAAGTTATAAAAAACTTTTTTAAAAATATAAACTTGAATATAATAGAAACAATACCAGCACAGAAATTTAGACAAATTTAAAAAAAGAAAAATGGTGTTTACTATTTTAATATTGTTTACTATTTTTTATTTCTTCATCTGTACTTCAGGACGCTGGCGATCATGTCTCTCCACAATTTCCTATCCTTTGTAGCTCTTAATAAATTTTGTCTGTTATGTCTCTTAAATTTTGTTCCGCCATCCAAGTAGCCTTTTCGTTTTCTCTAAACCTTCGTTGTTTCTCATGTGTTCAGCCCATGGTATTCTTCTGCAGAAACGCACAGTCTCTTCTTCATCTGTGAGAAGATTGTATAGCATTCACTGCCATATATATGTGGACTGATACTACATATATATTTCAAGGATCTTCGCATCTGTAATTCGGATAATTCTAGCTAATTTCAGTTATTTGTTTGTCTTGGCGTTTATCGCGTTACGCTTTTTATCGGGTTTCACGTATTCACGTTCGAATTCCAATCTTCTGTATTGAGTCTAAAAAGTAAGCAACCAAAGAGCAATAAAATTACACAATACTTCGAACCCAATATACTGAATATATTTCGTCATGCTGTCATTTGCTGTGGTTACTAGAAACCTTTTTACTATCATTTGAGATGTAATTAGGCACGTTGCCCCGGAGATTCCTAACCTGCTGCAGCACCTTCCTAATCGTACTAAGAGAAGTGGCGTCGGTGCAATGTTAACGCCAGCATGAGCGGTTAATGGGAATTGGCAGTTTTTCTACTTTGCCCACATGCATATGTATGCGTATGGGCCAGCCGCAACATGAATTTCAAGTTGAATAAAGCGCAGTGAAGATCAGCTTCTCGGTCGCTGTCCAGTACTCATATCGCAGAATATATTAGGTTGGTGCAAAAATAATGACGTAATAATGTCGTTTTTGACGTATTTTATAATGTCAAAAAACGACATTATTGCGTCATTATTTTTGCACCAACCTAATAACAAACTATAGTATGCTACCATTTGATGATCGAAGCAATCACATTCATCGCTCGCACGGGAGGTATACGCTTATGTATACCGTTCTCTCCATCAAGATGGCGTTAATGATTTTGTTTCGCAAAGGAGGTGTTGTAGGTAGCGGAGATGGAAACGTTCCAATCGGTTTTCTGGACTGCTGCATGTAGTCCAAGATTGACTTCCATTCTGGAAATTTAGTAATTATTGGATTTAAATCAATTTTCGTTCATATAAAATCTTATTTTATTGGGTACGCAAGGTGCATCCCAATTTTTTCAAACAAGGAAATTAATATCAACATGTCTATATATAATAAGTCTTATTAAGTTTGGCTTTCTCTTATTATGGGAGACCAGGTTTAAGCTATGTTCGATCAGTGTATTGACTTTAATAAGACTTTCTATTAGTAGACTGGTGGGTATTTATTTTAGTTTGAAAAATAAGGATGTCGATGCAAGCACCTATCCCCTAAAAAAAATAACCTTTCTAGTAATAAATATAATATCGGATTAAAATGCTATGAGAACCTTAAATACCTCTATTAACGTTTCAGGCATAATAATATACCTAGCTGATATATCCATATATATATATATCCATCGATGTCTCATATATATATATATATATATATATATATATATATATATATATATATATATATATATATATATATATATATATAATGTGTGTGTGTTTGTGGAATTTTTATTTTTTAATCTATCATTTTTTAGTGGATATCCATATTTGAGTAGAAGCTCCGTTTATTTATTAATCAGTATATTTATTTATTTTCCTCTAACAACTTGAAAATTCGAGGAATCTTCTTCTTAGGGCGATATTTGTCTTTAAAAAGAATTCTCGAATATTCAGGCCAATGGATGAAAATAATAAAAACAAAAAACAAATATGGTGTTTAATAAATAAATAGAGCAACTAATCATATATGAATTTATTTACCTCCTAAAAATAAATGTTTAAAGTGATCTATCTATCTATCTATCTATCTATCTATCTATCTATCTATCTATCAATATATATATATATTAAATGAGAGAAAGAAGAGATAGAGGAAAATTCCACTGTTCGTAGCATTTATTTAGAAAAAAAAGTGCTCAATCAAAGTATTGAAGCATGAAAGCTTTTGTGTAACCATTTCAATGTTTTATTATAATCTTTTATAATATATATATATATATATAAATATATATGTATATGAATGTGTGTGTGTATGTGTGAGTGTGTGTGTGTATAATACAAAAGGAAAACGTATCTTAGCTGACACGTTTTGTCCTCTGAGTAACTTTATCAAGGAAAATATAATGATTTTATTTTCCATCAAGTATTTATAAAAAATGACATTTGCTTAAAAATAATTATTGCAAAATTAATTATCTTTGCATTATCTTTTCGTATTTATTAATATTTCCCTTTTACAGATATATTGTAGTTATATCTATTTTTTACATACTCATACGTGCACACACACACATACACACATATATATGTATATATATATATATATATATATGAAGAAATATAGTCTTAAGGTGTGCTATATTTATGGGATAAAGTGCTCAATATCAGAGATAGAGCGTGTGTAGATATAAAAGTGAACATAGAAGTCAACACTTAGAGGCGACAGTCTGTTTCATGCTATATGCAATCGTCAGGCCACGTGTACTGTTATTTTTCTCGGCTATTTATATATATACCGGTCAGTGGTGCATTGTGGGTAGTCTGTTATGGCAGTTATTTTACCAGAAGTCGTTTATTTATTTATTTGGGTTAAATTATTTTGCTTGTTTTTATTTTTTGTGTCTTATTTTATTTATTTATTTATTTTTTAATCGGTGTTTTTATTAACGTAGTAAAAATTTGTTTGTATCACTTATTTAATAGTTTTGTTTTGGTTTGAGAATTTAATTAAAGCTATTTATTCGATTTTGGTGTTGATTTTTGTAGTTTGGTCTAACTATTATTTTGGCAGGAACAGTTTTTAATTTGTGTTTATTTGGGTTGATTATCTTTATTTATTTTTTCTAACGGTAACTTTATCGGGGTTCGTTTGTTTATTTACTTGGATGAATTTAGGTCAATTTATTTTACTTGTATATTTTCTCTTTTCGGTTTTCGATTTTTAAGTAACGTAGTATTTATTTATTTTTTATTTTTATTATTTTTTTATTTTTATTTTTATTTTTATTTTTTTATTGTTATATAACAGTTATGGGTATTCTTTTTCGTCCGATTTTTTGTTCATATTTTTAGTCTATCTAATATTTTGGTCATAATGGTTTGCTAATTTGTTTATTATTTACTTTATTTATTTGGGTTCGTTTTTTTGTTATTATTATTATTATTATTATTATTATTATTATTATTATTATTCTATTTCGTATATTCTAACAGGTGTGAATTGGTAATTTGTTTGGATTAATTAATTTTGCTTATTTTATTGTTATTTTGTTTATGTGTTTATTTATTTGTTTTTATTTTTTCTTTTCCGTTTTCAATTTTTAAGTAACGTAGTAAAAATTTGTTTTCATGTCTGCATTTTGAGATGAGATCGGGGCTTTTATTTAATAATTTATTTTGGTCAGGGAAAGTAATGATAGCTATTTTTTCCTCCAAGCAAATTTGCAACTTTTGGATTGGTTGTTGTAGGCTGATTTTCTTTTCCTTATTTTCAAGATATTTTTGGGTTGATGTGCGTTTTGTTTTTAATTCCCAGATATACTTAGAAAGCATTGTACTGTTCACATATTTACTATTTGTGAAAGATGTTTTGTGTGTATAATTTCTTTGTTTTTCCACTCAGACATCTTTTTTCCCAGAACCCTTAATTCGTGGAATAAATTCCTGAAAAAATACTTCCCCGATTGCTACGATAATCATTTGGGTCTAGTCACTGCACCTAAATAACGTTTCTATCCACTGGGCCATGTGTCCTAGAGTTGTGAGTTCAATACCAGGCCACGGCAGTGGTAAGACAACACTTGGAGAGTTGAGTTAAAGGGAAATAACTGAGATATACGAAAGAGGTATGACATGTGGAACTAGAAAAATCTACCCCGGTGGACGAAATAAAAGGTTCGGCTCGAAATTTTCAATCACCTGAAAGCCGGAGTTTCAATGGCCGAAACGTTGTGAATATGGCAGTAAAGATGAGGATAAAAGTCTGAATAATGTAAAGAATGCAAGTATTCATAATACCTCATCTCAGAGATATAGACAGATCCTGAAGAAGGCCGGAGCGTTCAACTGCCGAAATGTCGTGAATATGGCAATGCAGATGAGGATAAAAGTCCGAATAATGTAAAGAATGCAAGTAATCATAATACCTCATCTCAGAGACATAGACAGGTCCTGAAGAAGGCCGGAGCGTTCAACTGCCGAAACGTTGTAAATATGGCAGTGATGATGAGGATAAAAGTCCGAATAATGTTAAGAATGCAAGTAATCATAATACCTCATCTCAGAGATATAGACAGATCCTGAAGAAGGCCGGAGCGTTCAACTGCCGAAACGTTGTGAATATGGCAGTGAAGATGAACATAAAAGTCCGAATAATGTAAAGAATGCAAGTAATCATAATACCTCGTCTCAGAGACATAGACAGGTCCTGAAGAAGGCCCGTGCGTTCAGCGGCCGAGACACTGTGAACAATGCAGATGAGGATAAAAGTCCGAATAATGTAAAGAATGCAGGTAATCATAAAACCTCATCTTAGAGATATAGACAGATCCTGAAGAAGGCCGGAGCGTTCAACTGCCGAAATGTTGTAAATATGACAGTGAAGATTGGGATAAAAGTCCGAATAATGTAAAGAATGCAAGTAATCATAATACCTCATCTCAGAGATATAGACAGGTCGTGAAATAGGCCGGAGCGTTCAGTGGTTGAGACACTTTGAACAATGCAGATGAGGATAAAAGTCCTAATAATGCAAAGAATGCAAGTAATCATGATACCTCATCTCAGAGATATAGACAGCGATTGTGTTAATAATTTTGTTCAACACAAATTTTTTTTCTTGACCAATACGTAAGACTTGTATCAGAAAATCATTATTATGTAAAAAATTCTTAGAATCCTAAATTATGTGTTGGCTTTAAATAACCCGCAAAAGTTTGATCAGTCTTAAAACAAATAGAAACAATTGCTTACAGTGGCGACACCATCTATCAATATGATTCACCACCTCCTGAACATATACCTGTGAAAGATAACTTTCTAGAAAATTATATAAAATAATTATATAAGATTAATTAAATATAATTGTACCTATATTCTAAAAATATATTCAGAGGAGATCAAAGTGGATGGTGAATCAAGAATGAGTTACAAAAACGTAGCTTTCGTTTGTTCTTGTCTTTCCAAAATGTAGTCCAAATAAGCGAGCACTCAGTTTAACTGGTGGTCCCAATAAACCAGAATCAACTGCACGCTGTTACATATTTGTACAGTTATCAATAGGTCCACAAAATTAATCATACTTGTCCTTATGTTTGTGCACACAGGTGTAAATGACGTTTCCTTTAACTAGATGCCGTGACTGCAAGCTCGCAAGCGCGCATACGTAACCGGGTCTTTGTGTGTACCTGTCAATAAAGAGCCGCATAGATGAGTATAAAATCCCCTATTCTCACAGCTGTTTTAAGAGACAATACTTTTCCCCATGAACACTCTGAATAAAGAAGAGGAGAGCGAACGTAACGCTTGATTTGCATTACGATTCTAAAGGAGTTGCAAATGGATCTTTCTTCATTTAAATGCATTATGCATAAGCGTCATCAATAGTGATTAAATCTGTCGACAAGAAAAGAAAGTTGCGTTATACAACGTGTCTACACGTTCTTCTGTATCCATAAGATGAAAATCGCTTCTAAACAAAAAGCTCGTTCGGATGGATGCTGACATGCCGCAGTTCAGTGGGAATGTGGTAAAAATAAGTGGTTGTTTTAAAGAAATGATAAAAGAGATCCGAGCGAAGAAGAAAAGAAGACTTCAGCTGGGAGGAAGTTGGGTAAATCGTGACAGAGCAGAGGTGAGAGAATCGCGAGAGAGTGAATAGTTAGTTGGGTGGGGTGGGGGAAGACAAAATGATGAGATTGGGAGGAAAGTGAAAAGAAAGAAAGAAAAAAAGATTACGAGAATAGAATTAGAGACTGGATTTAAAAATATGGAGCGAATAACGCATCAATGAGGTGGAAAGGAAAACGATGAAAAGAAGGAGAAAGAAAGAAAAGAAAGAAACAAGACAGACAAACAAACAAACAAAGCAAGAAAGACTATGAGGCTAGAACTGGAAATTAGATTTAAAGGCATACGTAGAGAATAACGTAATAAAGAAAGATAGAAACGTAACGATGGAAACGAGGAGAAAGAAAGAAAGAAAGAAAGAAAGAAAGACTTGGAATAGAATTAGCGATTAGACTTAAAACATGGGAGAGGTAACATAGCAGGTGTAAAGGAAACGGTAGGAAGAAAAAAAGAAATACTGAGAACATAATCATGGATTAGATTTAAATGCATGGATAGAATAATGCAACAATTAGGTTTAAAGGAAATTTTGGATAGAAGGAGAAAGAAAGAAAAAAGAACAAAAAAAAAACGAAAAAAGAAGACGATGAGGATAGAATTGGAGATTAAATTTAAAAACATTTGCAGAAAGTAACGTAATAAAAAAAGATAGAAACGTAAAAATGGAAAGAAGGAGAAAGAGTAGAAAGAAAGAAAAACTTTGAGAATCGAATTAGAGATTAGACTTAAAGACATGTGGAGAGTAACGCAAGAAGTAGGTTGAAAGGAAAAGGCGGAAAGATGGAGAATGAAAAGAAAGAAAGAAAGAAAGAAAGAAGGCTATGAGGATATAATTGGAAATTGGATTTCAAGACATGGATAAAGAATAACACAAAAAAAGGAAAGGAAACAATGGAAAGAAAGAAAGAAAGAAAAAGAAAATAAAGAAAGAGTGAAAGAAAGAAGGAAAGAAAAAAAGAAAGAAAGAAACTTTGAGAATATAAATAGAGATTACATTTAACGACATTTGGAGAGTAACAGAACCATTAGGTGGAAACGAAACAATGGAATGATTAAGAAAGAAAGAAAGAAAGAAAGAAAGAAAGAAAGAAAGAAAAAAATAAAGAAAGAAGACAATGAGGATATAATTGGAGATTAGATTTAAAGACATGGATAGAGAATAACACAAAAAATGGAAACGAAACAATGAAAAGAAAGAAAGAAAGAAAGAAAGAAAAAGAAAGAAAGAAAGAAAAAAGGAAAGAAAGAAAGAAAAAAAGAAAGAAAGAAAGAAAAAAGAACCAAAGAAAAAAGAAAGAAAAAACTTTGAGAATATAAATAGAGATTAGATTTAACGACATGTGGAGAGTAACGGAACACGGAAACGAAACAATGAAAGGAATGAGAAAGAAAGAAAGAAAGAAAGAAAGAAACAAACAAACAAACAAAGAAAAGAAAAGAAAGAAGACGATGAGAAGAGAAGTGGAGATTATATTTAAGGATATATGACGAGAAAAAACAATAAATATTTTTTTTAAGCATTTCACCCCAAGAAAGGCGGGATGCCAGTAATACGCAGGGGCTTACAGAATGGGAGCGAGAGTAAAGAGGCGTGATGGCGGAAAGGATGAAGAGAAGGGCAGGGGGTAGTTCAGGGCATCTGGAGATGTCGATTGACATTACATTTGAATAGTTGACTATAGCTATCAGGGAAACAAGTAATAGGAAGAGAATTCCCCAGACGGGAGCTGCGAGACATGAAGCTATTGGAGTTGAAGAGACGGCCATATTTAACCGTTTCGACATTGAAAAGGTGGAACTGTGAGGCCAGCTTAGTAGCAGGGTTACATTCATGCAGTCTGGGAACTAGCGATAACAGCTTGTCGGCGCATGAAAAAAAAAGGGGAAACAATTAAAGGAATGACAAAATGGAAGAAAGAAAAGCAGAAAAGAAAAACGAAGAGGATCATGGATTGCCAGATTTTTGCAACAATGGAAAGAATTGCACAATATATAATCTTGTATCGTTATGAACAATAATTGAAAAAAATATAGATGATAATAAATTTTATAAAATGCATCAGTAATAAAATCAATCGGAAACTGACTAGTGAATTGAAAACGATACATTTTAACAGAAACTAGAAATCAACAAAAGGCAAGTATTTCTTTAAAAAAATACGAGATATATAAAGTAAATTTATTATGATATACACTCAGCTTAACTTAGTTTAACTTAGAGGAGACATGGTGGAGTAATGGATAGCGGCTCGGATTGAGGAATCGGAGTGCCGTGTTCGAATTTCAATCGAATCCATTACATTCACTTACCTGGGCTATGGCTAAATAGCAGGACAGATTGGGTTCTATAGCCTTGAAAACTAGTAGAAGGACAACTCTGAATTCAAAACCTGTGGAGGAACGTTTGGGGACTTGGTAGTACACGGTGCATCTGGTCTATGTATTCGGCTCTTCAAAAAGTGTGTTGGGTTCTACATAAAACCATCACCACAATAATAAAATAATATGTGAAGGTTGTCTGGCTGTCGGCCCCTAAAAACTGAGGTGCCTGTTTCTCATACGTCGTAAAAAAAAAGGGGGACATAAGTTCAGAATTAAAAATAGACTTATGGTTATGTCTTGATTAATAACTCCACTCTCTGAGCTTACTTTTCTATTTAGTGTAGATCTGACATTTAATTGCTTAATCAAGTCATAACCACGTTTATAAGCTCTTATCACACACACACACACATATATATATATATATATATATATATATATATATATATATATATATATATATATATATATATATATATATATATATATATATATATATATATATATATATGTGTGTTTGGGGAACTTTGAGGCACACAGGGCACCAGATGTATTCGGCCCTTCAAAAAGTGCAGTTGGTTCTGAACAAAGCCTTCACTGCTATTAGGTTGGTGCAAAAATAATGACGTAATAATGTCGTTTTTTGAAGTATTTTAACGTCAAAAAACGACATTATTACGTCATTATTTTTGCACCAACCTAATATAATCAAATGATTTGTACCGGAAGTCTTGTTGTCAGTTTCTAGGAATGGAGTTGAAAACGACGGGAGCGTCCATTAACTTAATGCAACATAAGTCCATTTCTTGTAAATGTAATGTGGAGGATCAGTTTTACGAATCCAGGAGTGACAGCTTGCTTGTCTGTCTCTCAGCCTAAACAAACACTATACGAAATCCTAGCTTTAAAATGAACACAAATAAAATATTTTTACGATACTTTAATTTTATTTACCGATATGCCAACACTTGTGTTATTGAATGATGATGTTAAACACGTTCTATATCACTGAGATGAAGTATTATCATTACATGCATTATTTATATTATTCGGACTGTTATCCTCATCTTCATTGCCATATTCACAATGTTTCGGCCGTTGTACGCTCCATCTTTCTTCAGGTGATAGGAATTTCGACCCGAACACTTTATTTCGTCCTCCGGCGTAGGTTGTTCTGGAGGGTTGATTTAAAGGGAAATAACTGGGACAACCATAAGAGGCATGTCAAGTGGAACTAGAACAATCTACCCCGGTGGACGAAAGAAAGGGTTCGATTCGAAATTCCAATAAAGTGAAGAAGGCCGACTGAAACGTTGCGAATATGGCAATGAAGATGAGGATAACAGCCAGAATAATGTAAATAATTCAAGTAAATTAAACCCTATAACGAATTAATAGATATATAGACATAGTTCTGTTTATACTAGATGCAAAATGATAAACATAATTTCGGTTTATATGATTCAAAATCGTCCAGTTTACCCTGTATTAAAAAAGTAGACTTCAGTCGAGTTTACAATTGTATCAAAAAGTAAGACAGAATTATTATTTAAATTAATGTTCAAAACTACTTAGAGTTCTCTGGTTTACAAAACAGACAAAAAAAAAAAATAAATAAAAAACTCCGGTTATTCACTAGAATAAAAAGATAAACATAATTACTAATAATTGCTATTTAGACTAGAATAAAAAAAAAGGTCTACATAGGTCCCGTTAAGAATTTAGTCAAAAGATAGACATAGATCTCGTTTAAAGAGAGAGTAAATATGAGATAGATAGATAGAGCGATAGATCGATCTGTAAATAGATAGATAGATAAAGAGAGAGAGAGAGAGAGAGAGAGTGAGAGAGAGAGAGAGAGATAATTAAAAATGCCAGAAATTTGAAAGTTGGCAGTTATTAGATTAAATCATAAGTAAATTCCGCTTTAGTGAACCAGTTGTAATCGCGAATCTATCATCCTAACCACGAATCATAGATAGATAGATAGATAGATCGATAATGAACAGTCTGAGATAGATAGATAGATAGATAGATAGATAGGCACATTCCTATATATACATAGATATGAATAGAATTAGAGTGATAAATAGATATAGATATGAACAGACTGATATATATATATATATATATATATATATATATATATATATAGATAGATAGATAGATAGATAGATAGATAGATAGATAGATAGATACATAGATAGATACATAGATGGATAGATAGATAGACACATTCCGACATAGACAGATATATAGATATGAACAGAACTAGATAGATAGATAAGAAAAGACAGAGATAGATAGATAGATAGATAGATAGGTAGATAGATAGATAGATAGATAGATAGATAGATAGATAGATAGATAGATAGATAGATAGATAGATTCTGACAGATACATAGATATGAACAGAATTAGATAGATAGATAGATAGATACATTCCGACATAGACATATACATAGATATGAACAGAACTAGATAGATAGATAGATAGATAGATAGATAGATAGATAGATAGATAGATAGATAGATAAATAGATAGATAGATAGATAGATAGACAGGCAAATAGGTAGGAGAGACAGACAGTCAAATTGATAGAGGAAGAGAGAATAAGAGAGGGGGACTAAACATGCCATAAACTTGCTCGAAAGTTGGCAAATATTGGATTGGGTCATAAGTAAATGCCGTTTTAGGGAACCAATTGTAATCGAGAATGTATCACCCTAACTACTAGGTGGTAGTTAAGAATAAAATTGGTGCACGCTATCTTACCTTAGTCTTTGCAATATTAGTCACATCCTATGATGTAATGGAAAGGTAG
This sequence comes from Acanthosepion lycidas, assembly GCA_963932145.1. NCBI lineage: Eukaryota > Metazoa > Mollusca > Cephalopoda > Sepiida > Sepiidae > Acanthosepion > Acanthosepion lycidas. Next base: position 89,912,861 of record OZ010589.1, on the reverse strand, counting down.
ATCACTGTGTGCACTTGATGATCTGTCATCACTATAAAACAGCTGCAAAGTGGTATGAGATTAGCCTGAATCTGTAGCTGAGGGAGCAGATGCTCTAGTTCTTTGGGATTTGTCAATCAACACAGATCCAAACAATGCAAGCAAATCTGCCATATATTATTAGTTTGGTGCAAAAATAATGACATAATAATGTCGTTTATTGACGTATTTTTTAACGTCAAAAAACGACATTATTACGTCATTATTTTTGCACCAACCTAACATTATCAAAGACATACAATGAAAGAATTTGCACACTGAGTGATTTGACGTACCAAATAACCAAGGAATCCCTCAGAAGGTTTTCTGAAAAGTTAAGCAAATACAATGCACTTAAAAACTGAAACTCTTCTTGTTGTGGTTGGAGATTTGAATTTGATAAAGACAGGAACACAAGAATTTGTAGATCATATCTCCGGGAGATTCAAAAATATTTAAGACGGTCACATCCATAACATTCGAAGAGCTTTGATCATTTAAGTCCTCTTTTGTTAACAGCTGAAAACAATTCAACGTTTATATCTTTTGCTTGTCCTAAGTCATTGCTTATTACCATATAGGATTATAAAACAAATAATATCATAAAGATTTTTTAATGTAATAATAATAATGATTATCAGAACCCCTGTATATTCCGCGGATTTACTAACAACTTTTTTAGTTCTGCAATTGGTACGTTTCAACATATGACCATTCCCAGAAAAGACACGCAGTCTCTCTTAAAAATACTGTAAACATATCATACACCCATTGCTGCGAAAAAGAACATAAAAAAAGCAAATGTATCTAATGCAAAAACGATGGCAAGGTAAGCCTCTTCATGGTCAGTACACTGTCCGTACCAAAAAGCCCATATCAAAAAACCCCGTACCCAACAGTGGTTACGTAGTGCAGGGTTAAAAGCTGTAACCGAAGGTTTTATTCTTGTTGCACACGACCAATGTTTGCTCATAATTACCAAGCCTACATACTGAAAAATTGTGTTAACCCGAAATTCAGATTCTGAGATAAATATCCATAAACCATTGATCTTCTTGCATCAGGCTGCGCAGTGTTAGCGCCCACTGAATATAAGACTTAATAAAGCATAATAAAGCGAGCAAATATCTACATTGTAAAATATGCAACATTTACGGGAAGGAAACTGCAAAATCCTGGTATGGACTTTATAAAACACACTGACAGAACAATCAAAGCTATTCACCCATAAGTCGTAATCTAAGACCACAAGAACAGAAACTGCCTTCTCATTGACATGCAGATTGTGATGTGTCTTTTAATATCTTCAATACAACGATCTTCAAATGGAAATCTGAAAAAAGTTATACATGAGGACATTAAAAATTCCGGTTGTAGTTAGAACCCTTGGATTGATTGGAAAAGCTTCCAATAGACTCATTGTAGTGTTTCCTGGTAGCGCATGCCTTAAAGAAAAACAAAACTTGTACTCACAAGTACTGCTCACACATTACGAAGGAATCGAAAAGCTTAAAATGTACGTTGACCTCCGGATTGAGTTTACCAGAATGTGGGACGTTTAAGCCTCAGTTGTCCCAAATATTATTGGGGAGTTGAGATCTATAGCACAAAACCTAAAGACCTATATTAAGAAAATCGGAATACAACTTGTATCCCATCGTTTCAGAAAGAAGCGTTTCTTGGTTCTGCACATAGTCTGTGAATGGTGCTATCTGTTTGATATCGTAAGTCTTGATGGGGAACATCCATAATTCAAGATCTCCGGTTCAAAACGAAAAACCACGGGGAATAGATGATGATGATGATGACAGTAATAATAATAATAATAATAATAATAATAATAATAAGAAGAAGAAGAAGAAGGATACGACGTCGTGATTAGAGATCGTAAAGACAAAAAGTGCCTCCTTAATGATATGACAGTCCCTGCAATCTATCTTTGAAGACCTTCAAAAAAACTATCAAATTACAAGGACCTTGAAATCGAATTCTCAAACATGTAGGTCATGAGAACATCAATAATTCTAGTTGTAGTTGGAGCCCTCGGATTGATTGGAAAAAAATTCAATAGACTCATTGAAGGGATTCTTGGTAGCGTATTCCTTAAAGAAATACAAAAAAGATTGTTCTCACGAGTACAGACCACACCTTACGAAGGACTTTATCTATGTAAAATATATGTGATTTTCTTTTTCAAAATTGCTCAGTTGAAAATGTCATGATGCCATTTTTGACCTTAGGTTTCTGGCCGGAACCCGGAAAGAAATGTGTACACACCAGAAATCAAAGGAAATAATAATAATAATAATAATAATAATAATAATAATAATAATAATAATAATAGCAACAAGAGCCATAATAAGAGAATATTACTGAAATCTCTCGAATATAAAGAAAACTGTGCTCACGTATTGAGGAGATTTGCTGTCGCTTACAGTCGAGTCATCTACGAGTTTCAATTGGAATGGACGGCTAATGATTATCTAAAAAGCCTCAGAAAGGGCTTCTAAAAACAGGAGAATCGCTGTAGGATTGAAAATATCCACAAAACCGCATTAGTAAAATAAGCTATGATCCAGAGGAATCCTATGAAGCATTTTGAATTGCTGCCCTTTCATAGCAAATGAGATCCCACAATTAATTATTTGCGTGTAATCTCAGTGAATAATTGTAATAATAACAAACTATGGCTGTAAATTATTTATCAGAAAACAAACAAACAAAAAGACAAACGCCTAAAAGAAGCGAAGAAAATTGAGAACAATTGCGGGAATTGAGGATGACTTCTCGTGAAGAATGATTAAAAAACGTAAAATTAAAGGAACAACTTAGATCAATAAAAAAAAAGAAAGGAAATAAAATTTAAAATAAAAAGAAAATATCTAAATAGAAACATAGGAATGGCTGAACGTGTGTAAAGAGGGAAACACAGCAAGTGTTAAAGTAATGTAAAAAAAAAAAAATAAAGTCAAACAAATTCAGAATAGACAACTGAAACGATGTGATACATTAAACAAAAATTCGAAGACAAGATACTCTCCTTCAACGGCAGGGAAGACAACGAACTCAAGTAATGTAATTTTATAAAAGAAATAAAAAAATAATTTGCCGATAATAAATAATAAACTAATTCAAATAAATAGACCAAACTACAAAATACACCGTATGATTCATATACAATTCAATATGCTATTTTCGAAATAGCACCGAAGTTCTCTGAGTCACTGCTATTCAATGCGATACAAACGTTTCAATATTATGCCTTTATAATAGACGTCTTTATGAAATTGGCAGACTGTGTGTAATCATTTTCTCATGATTATCGTGATTTCAAGACAGGTACACGGAAGTACATCAAGAAGACCGCAGTTGATTATAAAAAAAATAATAAAAAACAAGCTTTTATTTCACCCAAAAGAAAATGATTCTTAAACATAGTTGTCCTACATTCAGTGGTGAATATTAATAAAGTACTTCGAACATTTGTAACACTATCGATTAAAACGTTAATAAGAATACAATAGTAAATCATTTATTCGTAAAATTACTAGCGTCACTTATAGGTTTGAAGGTGTGTATCATTTCGGGGGCTTTCTTCGAACGTGGATTTTCTTCTTCGTCAGGACAAGAGATGATCTCTGTCTTTCCCTCTCGATTGGGTTATTTATAAATATATATATATATTTAAGCGTTTCCCCCTAAGCAAGGCGGGAAGCCACTAGCATGCAATGGATTACAGAGAGTTGGAGCGAGAGCAAATGAGAGTGGTTGAGGAAAGGATGAAGAGAAGGATAGGGGATAGATCAGGGCATCTGGAGATGTCAATTGATATTACATTTGAATAGTTTGAGATTATAGCCGTCAGGGAAACAGGAAAAAGGGAGATTCACAGTCGAGAGGTGCGAGACATGAAGCTATTGGAATAGAAGAGACGGCTACATTTAACAGTGAAAAGGTAAGAGCGAGATGTCAGCCTAGTTGAACGATTAAATTCATGAAGTCTGGGAACCAGCGAAAGCAGCTCATTGGAGCAGTTACCATGAAAGTATTTGTAAAAAATATAGAGGGAGGCAATGGCACGTCTGTGAGAGAGCGACTGTAGACGAGATGTCAGATCAGGGCCAATTACATTGCATATCCTTCTCTGGATTTTATCAAGAACCTTGAGACAGACAGAAGCGGTTCCAGACTATATATGGCAGCAATAACTTTTTGTTATCAGATTGTCCAATGTCTGTACATCAGATGCTTACATACTTGGGGCAACTACTGGCAAATCTTTGGCGCAACAAACTTCTCTGATAAACTGGTGTGATACCAAGTGCAAAGCCTACTTTGTTGTTTCTTTGGTTGAGTCTAGGTCACATTAAACTGTGTGAATGTCAATTTAAAATCCAGCGAATGCCTATGTGTTAGGTACGGACTTACTGATTCAATTTCGTATAATTTAACATGCTTTGATCGTGTAGTGAAGAATTTACGGTATTGCAGAAAAAAAAATCATTTTTTTATGAAACGTTATTGTTAGATTTTTTTTATCGATCAAGCAAGGTGATAATGACACTAAGACGCAAGAGGTTACTGGGAGGGAAAGGAAACACAGTCCCTCATCAGGAAGTGATAAACCTCTACTACTATTCAAAAGACTGAGGATGGTTTTGACCGGACGATAGACAAACGTATCTACTCCTATTATTATTTTACATTAGTTTGTAGTAACAACTATTATAACGATGGATATGAATGAAGAGGAAGGCACTTGTAGGCGGAACTTGCCTGGCTGAGGCGTATATGGGAAACATTGATTGGAAGGCTAATATATGCAGGTAGATACTGTCAATCATAGAAATCAGTATTCAAAATCTTTCATAGGATGACAAAGAGTGACATCTGGAAGCAACAGAAGAAATCAATACTGACAGTATTGACTGACAAACGCATAATACATACAAGTGGTCCCCTGTTTCGTACACCATAAATAATAATAAGTAGATCAAATCTAGCTATGAATCTAAAGAGCCAGGTAAACATACCTAGGTTTCACCTACGCGGATCGTCAGGGTGCACCTCTCTCTCTCTCTCTCTCTCTCTCTCTATATATATATATATATATATATATATATATATATATTTAGTACACAATAAAATCAAAATTTCTTGATATGGGGAAGAGGCTTAGTTCAACCGACGAAAGATACGTCAGTATTATTCAACCTTGCTATAGACTGCGTTCATGTGGATATTAGAAAATTTATCTGTAAAAAAAAAGAAACGTCGAAAAACTGATACAGAATTTATCCATTTCAATGTTTCAGTCAGACGAAAGGCACGAGGTAGCGGTCAGTTGAGGCTAGAAGGCATTAGTCTTAAAGGGAAGAGGTTTTATAAAATATCTCTATCTATAAAAGGCAGAATGTGTGTGTGTGTGTGTGTGTGTGTGTGCGTGTAACGAATGCACGGCAGCAATTTTAGACACATTTGCACCAAAATTTACATGCACATGCTCCAAGTTAGCGAGAAGACCAAGACCGACCTTGCATTTCACAACTCCCATCGATAGTGGAAAAAATAATTTTTTTTTCATGCTTCAACGGCAGTTTTCATGTAGTTTGCAGCCATTTTGTACTAGCCAGCGTGAGAGCCTATAGCTGGCTACCACGAATAGACAGGAAGAATCTATTGGCCAGCGTGAGAGCCAACAGCTGACTGATACGAATGTTAACTAGCATTCTAGCATGCAAAAAAATCGATAGCTGCATTCGTCACAAGTGGGAAAATTTTAAATCTGCATGGCACTTTACTCCAATTGGCTCATTCGCTTGCTTAAACTCAACGTTTATTCTGATTCCGCAGAACTGGGTTGGCTGTGAAAAAGTATTTGTTGTTTATATTCTTTTTTCATTCAGTTTTTTCAGTTACGAGTCCTTTTTTTAAAGCTTATCGTTTCGTTTTCATTTTGTTTAGTTCTTTTTTTGTAACAGATTTAATGTTTAGTATAGAGCTTAGAAAAAATTCGCAGTGTGAGATAGGCAAGGAGTAAGGCATGTAGCAACATCAACTCGGCAAAGGGCACTCCTTTAAAGGCAAGGAAGGGCAAAAATATTTTAAGTCAAGTGAGAGCAATTGCTGTATGAGTCGTACGATTTTTGAATCAAACACGGGCAACGCCGGGCCATGCTGCTAGTAAAATATAAAATCAATAGGTTATATTAAAGAATAAAAAATAGTTACAAAATATAATAAAATAAATTATACGTTTAGAAATAAAAAATAAATTACATAAAAATTTTAACTTTAAAGGTAAGTTAAATCAAAACAAGTTATATTTAAAAATATAAAGTTTATATTAAATATTAATATAATATTTTTAAACATAATTTTACTTAATTTTATTATAAATGATCTAAATATGACTTATTTTTTAATTTTTGAAAATATATCTTATTTTTAAATATAACTTGTCATTGGAAGAGTATTTTTAAGTATGATTTTGTATTTTTAAACATAACTTTATCTGTATAATTTTAAGTTTTAAAGGACATTGTCTGTGGTCTAACCTGCAGACTCGACACCTGATGAGCGAACCAAGAAACCATTTGCGAATTCCTAGGCTCTTGTACACAATAAAGGAAAATGGTGGACAGCTCAGCACGTCGGCACCCTAACGACTCCTTCAGCCGTTAAGGGCGAAAGAAAAAGAACAGCTGAATCAATCGAATAAGTTTATTTCCTTCTTACAAACATGGGTAACTGATTAAAGTAGAATGAGTTGAAACAGCAATTATTACGACCTTACGGGCCATCACATAACATTCTTTTTGTCTGAACTTCATGGATGAAGAGTTTTATATTATATTCAGTTTATTTTCATCAGCTTCGTTGCTGTTATCACGTTTCAGCCGGCCATCCGGCCTTCATGGGTGGTGTCTTCTATGTAGGAATCGTAGAGTATATCCAACTTTGTTGAGATTATAATGTGTAAGAGAAAAAGATTGGGGTTGATTTATGGAGTTATATATTCATTCTATCTGTGCTATTTCAGGGCTACATTATTGTCTCTATCTTATCTCTGGCCAGTCTCAACCAAAATATTCTAGTCCAAGATGAGTGTAATCTGTGATTTTTCTTAGTTAAGGTGACAAGAAAAAGGTCTTCTAACTCCATAAAAGTGGAACCATTTTGCCTGCTAGTCAGTCCAACCCGGAGAACGCTATAAAGATGAATCCTATTTGGCGCTCTTACCTTTATCTATTGCCCAAAAGATCGTGCAGCAGCCATCTTGTCTCGCTGTTGAACAAGGGAAATCAATCATTAAAAGCAAAACTGTTTCTTCCGTTGTTTTCTACGTGCGCGATTTTTCGACATCGAGGTCACCTTTTCAAACACGCCACTTTTTCTGCATTAAACCATAGCGATTAAGAAGCGTCATCTAAAAGTTAATCAGGTTCTGGTCGAGATCACATCGTTACATATTCAGGACAACAAATACTATTATTCTTGACAGATTTTTCTTCCTTATCAACACTTCCTGACGCTTCCATTTTTAATTACATGGGTCGAACGTTGTATAGAGAAAATTACAGATCAAAATTCCGATAATGACCGCGCGTTGGTTTATGGACTAATTGATGCATCTTGCGTAGATACAAATATAGGTTTCAGCACGGTCGAATGAGTTGTAAGTCTAAAAATGTATCAATAACAGCGACTGTAATATAGAGATACTAAATCTAAATCTTAATTTGTATATAAATTGAACCGACATTTTAATAAAATATTCAATAATATCCAATCCACTCTGGCGATGTAGTTTCAGTAATAAAATTTGGTTTCATTATCAAACTTGACTATTTAATTTGTGTAATCCACACACACACACGCACATATATATATATATATATATATATATATATATATATATATATATATATATATATATATATATATATATATATATATATATATATATAGGTTTGTGTGTGTGTAAATGTTTCATTAAAAACGACAGACAAGGTACTGCGATTAAACTTTTTATTTACTTTTTCATGTGTTCGAACAAGTATTTTCTTTTCTGGATACAGAGTGTGTAGAAACTGTCCATAGGTTCTGTAATTCCGAGCGCTTTCGACTATACTTTTAGCAATTATCAAGGATGATTTTATTTGTACTTTTTAACTGGATTTAGAAGTTGTGTGTATGTATCAAGAGTTAGAGGGGTGTTTTATTTTTCCGAACACGGTCAGCACATTGTGGCTGTGTTCGTAGTTAATATTACTGAGTGTTGGCTTTTTCTTCCATTATTTTTAATCTTTTTTTTACATGTGATGGTGTCTGGTAAGTTTATGTCTCTGCTTAAATGGGTTCTGATGGAGCTGTCGTCAGTTAGGTGTAAATTAAGTCGTCCGGATAGCCATGTAGCAGTATGACCTATGTAATTATGTATAAGTTCTGTTTGATAGTGAACATCGTTCCTGTGAAGACTAAGAAAGCTCGGGTTAAAATTGAAATTGTCGAAGTGTCAGTTTCTGAAGGAGGAGACTAGATATTTGGGCTTTGTTATAAACGGAGACGGTATTAAACCCGACATGGATAAGGTGAAAGTCATAAGGGAAATGCCAGAACCTAAGACAGTGAGACAGGTAAGAGGTTTTATAGGAGCTATAGGCTACTACCGACGATTCGTCCCGGCATTCTCGAGAATTGCCATACCCTTAGTAGCCCTGACGAAGAAACACGCTAGGTTCAAGTGGACAGAAGACTGTCAACGGGCATTTGATACCTTAAAAGAACAGTTGACAGCCGTCCCACTGCTGACGTACCCAGACCTCAGCAATCCCATGGTACTATACACTGATGCCAGTGAGCAGTGTGAAGGAGCAGTTCTTACCCAGCCGTGTCCCGATAAAGAAGGACCAGTGCCAGGCATACCAGAGGAGGTACCGATATTTTTTCTCTCTCATAAGCTCTCAGAGACACAACAGAGAAGGCCAGTAATAGAAAGAGAAGCATATGTTATCATGTATGCTCTCCAAAAACTGGACTACTACTTGAATGGTGCGATTTTTACTATAAAGACAGACCACAAGCCTCTGCAGTACCTATTGCAGGCAGAATAGACAAATAATAATAAGATTCAACAGTGGGCGCTAAAGTTAAGTGGCTACCACTGTAAGATAGAGTATTTGGCAGGGAAGGAAAACACGTGTGCAGATTTACTCTCAAGAATACCGAAACAACTGGAAGAAAGATCTGTAAAAGTAGCGCAAGGAGTAGATGATAAAGCCTATAGAATCGGAGTAATTAACTCTAATAAGCTAAAAGATCGCCCTATGTTAGAATCGGACAAGAAAGAGGACGCACAGATAACAACCGATCCCTACTGGACAGAAGGAATTGAGAAGGAGCATGCAGACAGTGAAATACCTTGCCTTAGAGGAAAGATGGAGGCAGGAGAGACCACCAAGTATGCAGTAATAGAGGAAAGGCTGTATTATCTCTCAGGTAGGTATGAAGAAGTCAAGCCCAAATTGTATGTGCCCAAAAGTTTAAGACCAGAGATATTGGAACAGTGCCACGAGAGGTTGGGTCATACGGGAATTGATAGAACATATGATCTAATAGGGAGAAAGTACTATTGGCCCAAACTGTACGGAGAGGTCACTATGTTCGGAGCTGTGTAGTGTGCCAGAGCAGAAGGCAGGAAATGGCACCATTGGAGGAGATGGACGTGCCGAACTTCCCCTTCGAGAAAGTGAGTATGGATGTATCAGGACCATATGGGGGAACTGCACAAGGAAACAACTATATAGTGAGTTTTGTCGATTGGCTAAAATTGGCCTGAGGCATATGCAGTACCAGACAAGAAGGGGAACACTGTAGCCGATTTGATAATAATTGAAATCTACCCTAGGTATGGCGCCCCTGAGCAACTTGTCACTGATAATGGCACAGAGAATATAAACGGCATACTGAGAGAAGTGCTGACAGGTTTGAATATAGAGCACGTAAAACATTTCCATATCACCCCTAAGGAAACGCTAAAGTGGAAAGGTCTCATAGAACGTTGGGAGATGTGCAGGCCAAGCTGACCAGAGAGAATACAGGAAATTGGGATTTGGATTTGACGCAGGCTCTAGCGGCCGTGAGGTTTACGATAAACGAAACCTCCAGATTTTCTCCTTACTTTATGTTGTTTGGCAGAGACGTGGTCCTGCCTGTGGATAACCTGTTGAAGCCCTGAAGAAAGTATATGGGAGAAGATCATCATCAGTTGTTGCTGGAACAGCTACATAAAATATTTGTACAGCCCAGAAGAAGAATAAAGAGGGCACAGAAGAGAAGAAATGAGAGAGTCAATGCTGAAAGAAAGGTATTAAAATTCAATGTTGGAGACCCTGTCTACTATAAAATCCAACAGAGAGAAGGAAAGCTGGACCAAAGATGGGGATAGTAGAGCAGACGGGTCCAGTATCATATGTAATATGGGATCAAGTGGCAGGACGAGCAAAGAGGGTCCATGTCAACAATGTCAACAATGTGAAGAAGGCTGAAATAGCTAACCTGGAAATGAGCGAGCCGAGGCCTAAGAAGACAAGGACAAGGAAGGTAACTCTGGTTGAGCCGGAAGAAATGGAGACGGAAGAAGATTCCGAGGAAAATGAAGAGATAGATCAACTTGGCCAGATAGACGAAGCTATCCGAGTGACGGAGTTGGAACCCTCGGCGGGGAATCAGCGGCGTTCAGTCGTCGCCTGAATCGGTGCAGAGAAGACCCTGTGATGTCACCATCGCACCCCCATGCCCAAAGAAAAAGAAGAGAAAAACGAAGGGATCCAATCAAGCAGTCAAGGGCTCTAAAAAGAGGCACCCTAAACAAGACGAAGAGTTCAACGAGTGGGAGGAAGAGGATCAAATACCCCTTTCCCAGGTCAAAGAAAAACTAAGAGACAGGAGAGATTTAGACATCGCGTCAAGCAGTAGTGAAGACGTCCAGGGCGCAGACTCGAAACAGAAGGAAGAACAAAACACCCCCTGAACGGGAATTAAACACCGAGGGAAGGTTAGAGGTCGAGCAAGAACTACCTCTGAAGATGAGATTGAGAAGGGTGGAGAACACCATGTCTCAGTAGAACAAAGAAGGCTGTGCAGAATGAGCGAACCAAGAAACCATTTGCGGATTACTAGGCTCTTGTACACAATAAAGGAAAATGGTGGACAGCTCAGCACAAAGGCACCCTAACGAATCCTTGAGCCGTTAAGGGCGAAAGAAAAAGAACAGCTGAATCAATCGAATAAGTTTATTTCCTTCTTACAAACATGGGTAACTGATTAAAGTAGAATGAGTTGAAACAGCAATTATTACGACCTTACGGGCCATCCCATAACATTCTTTTTGTCTGAACTTCTTGGATGAAGAGTTTTATATTATATTCAGTTTATTTTCATCAGCTTTGTTGCTGTTATCACGTTTCAGCCGACCATCCGGCCTTCATGGGTGGTGTCTTCTATGTAGGAATCGTAGTGTATATCCAACTTTGTTGAGATTATAATGTGTAAGAGAAAAAGATTGGGGTTGATCTATGGAGTTATATATTCATTCTATCTGTGCTATTTCAGGGCTACATTATTGTCTCTATCTAATCTCTGGCCGGTCTCAACCAAAATATTCTAGTCCAAGATGAGTGTAATCTGTGATTTTTCTTAGTTAAGGTGACAAGAAAAAGGTCTTCTAACTCCATAAAAGTGGAACCATTTTGCCTGCTAGTCAGTCCAACCCGGAGAACGCTATAAAGATGAATCCTATTTGGCGCTCTTACCTTTATCTATTGCCCAAAAGATCGTGCAGCAGCCATCTTGTCTCGCTGTTGAACAAGGGAAATCAATCATTAAAAGCAAAACTGTTTCTTCCGTTGTTTTCTACGTGCGCGATTTTTCGACATCGAGGTCACCTTTTCAAACACGCCACTTTTTCTGCATTAAACCATAGCGATTAAGAAGCGTCATCTAAAAGTTAATCAGGTTCTGGTCGAGATCACATCGTTACATATTCAGGACAACAAATACTATTATTCTTGACAGGTTTTTCTTCCTTATCAACACTTCCTGACGCTTCCATTTTTAATTACATGGGTCGTTAAGCTCTATCTATATTGCTGTAACCACAAAATGTGCATACTAGAATTGTTTGAAGGGAAGAAAGAGGGAATTAAGAGAACTTGTCAAGTAGGGGTATTAGCAAACACGGCATTACCACAAGCTATCAGTATTTCAGACGGGGTGTGGGCAGTGGCCACACAGAAACCCATCAGCTTGTCTAGGATATGTGGGGGAGAGTCCACCAGGACATTAAGAGTAAAGCCACCATTATCCCTGTTAAAATTTTCCTGGGATGTTCGGCATTTGGGTTATCTATTTCCTTAACCCCCTATTACCAGGAAGAAGAAAGATATGAAGAGAAAGATTCAATCACAGAAATGATTGGCCGAAGCTTAGTTGTGGGAGACAATAGTGAGGCGATTCTCCAATGTTACCTTGAATAAAATGCCAGTACTAATGAAGCCGATAGAAAAGATCGATATGGATCAATTGAGCGACAAGTTAAGTGCGTTGGGAAATGAAGGTATGGATTGGGAAGATGATAAGCAGATCGTGATAAGTTGGTCGGCAATGATGGGTACATTCATAATTATAGCCATAATGGGTATGGCAATATGGAAGATTAGAAGTAAGAGGAAATTAACTAGCGATAATCAAATGAGCATGCAGCAACTCGTGAGGGCGATGCCGAGCAGTGTTCCTTACTCATACAGAATCGGCGAAGAAATTGCAGAAAGACCGGCGGAGGAGGCTGATGTGAAACCGACACGTGCGGCGGAAAAACCTCCTACAGCAGAGAGAAAAAATTGACCTAGAACAGAAGATTAAAAGAACATTACATTTGCATGTAGAACAGAAGAAGATGAAAAGAACTTTACATTGACATGTAGAACGAAGATGAAAAGAACATTACATTTGCATGGAGAACAGAAGAAGATGGAAATAACTTTAGATTTGCATGTAGTTCAGAAGAAGATGAAAAGTACATCACCTTGCATGTAAAACCATAAAAAAAAGAAAAGAAGAATAGTATTGCATGGGACAGATGCATGATGCATGATGCATGCTAAATAGTGTATTTGGGCTTAGGTGTCATTTACGAGTAAATGATAAATAGGTTAGGGGAGGATTGTGAGACTATTTACGACGCTAGAAAGAAAGAAGAAAAAAGAAAGGCGAAAATTAAATTTAGGTGATAAGAAGCCATCACGCAAAGGACACTAAGCGGTGTTATTTTTCTCACAAGGAAAAGTGGTAAGATTTTTATTTCCATTGTCGAGAAGGTAAAACGCAGAATTTAATCTGATTTATGTTACGAGGCGGCGAGTAAGATATATCCAATCTGTCCATGCCAATGATAACAAAAAGATTTTTTCAAGTTGGACCTCCCGCAGAATTCTAAAGAGATAAAAATAAAAATTAATTAAGCACGCACTGTCCGAGAAAAACAAAAATGTCCGCTGACCACCATGAAGGAAAGATTAAGCCTTTTTCTATATGCAGAATATCATTGAGAGCAGCATATGGTTATTATCAGGGTTGGCTATGATAGCGAAACAATTTTATCGGATCAGTAATTGGCACCAAGAATGCAAATACGTCCAATTGACCACCCACTTGTTTGGCGAAGGCCCCAGGTGATAAAGTCCAAGTGACATTTGCCTAAGATAAAAGTCCAAGGGTTTGTGGTCGGGCAGAAGGAAAGAAAGAGAACGAAAAAAAAGAAAAAGAAACAATAAAAAGGAAGATAATTTTTTTTTCTTTCTTTGAGCAAGATTTTTTAAACCGAGGCTAGTCTGGCCATGCCCACGCTGCTGAGCGCCCATTGGCTGAATCGTGGCATGATAGTTAGGCGGAGGTAATCATGTGAAGAAGGAGGGGAGGCCTGTTGCGCCCCCCTGAAGGGATAGGTGTGAGATACCACTGTGAGAGAGAGGTGAAACCCGTTGACACCCTCTGAGGGCATGGTGAGATACCAATATGGGAACAGAAGAAGGTGGGAAGGCGAAAGACTTTCAAAAATGGAAAATAATAAAATTTTCCTGACCGAAAACAAAGAAGTGGATTGTTGGTTTAGAATTATCAAGGAACCTCGAAGCCCGACAAGCCCACCCCGGTTTTGGTCGGCGTCCATATAAGCAGAGTCGCAGCGAGTGAAAACCAGTTCGAGTTCGAGTTCCAGTTAAGTTCGCAGTGAAGTTCGCAGCTGAGTTGAATTGAGTTGGGCCCGCCTCGCAAAGAGTTGACCCAAAGATTCATGCAAATCACGACCTCAACTTCTAGCCAATAACAATTTATTTTTGAAGAACGACTTGGACTAATACCACCAAAACAAGTTTTACAAATATCGCCTGAAGTTACACCAAGAACCAGTTTCTTAAAGAACAAGCAACTTAAGATGTTAAGACTCGCCTGACAAACACAAAGTGTCACGAATCCATATAGCGGGTTGGGAAGAAGACGCAGTCCTGTATTCAGCAAAAAGATATAAAATATTGTTATCATTTTTTAACACATTTGAACTTTTCCAGTTATTATTTTCTTTTCTTTTACATATACTTGTGCGGTGTTACCTGTGATCGAACTCGGCTTGCATTACGACCCGGCGACTGATTGATTTCGTCTGCCTAAGATCAATTCACAACGTGGGTAGGTTAGACTGGAAATCAAAACAGTTACTTCGGTAACCAGACGTTGGAGGCGAGCTGGGAACGACAAGGGTGATACCGAATCTAACCAGATTCCCATCCGAATCACCAAATGGTTAGAACGTCACATTTGGTGCCGCGACCAATACCAAGCCAGTTGGTCGTCACAGGACAAGATAGCACGATGGACGCGGCTAGGCAGACGTCACATTTGGCGCAGCGAAAACGGGGGGACGTCACATTCATTAATGGGCATTTGAACTCGTAAATAATATTCGTTCTTTGTAGTTTTCATTTTGCGGGTGTGTTGTTAATTTTAAGGATAAGGTTAGCTGTTTTAAATCTTTATAGTAGATAATTTAATATTTTTGTTCGGTTCAACTAGTGTAGTGTATTTCTTTATGATATTTCTCAGTGAAGATCGCATCAAGTTTGCAGTTGTCACCCATTTGGCTTTTGTAGAAAGTATTTATGTCATTATTGTCTGTATGTTCAGTATCGTTATTATTGACTTTGGAAAGAAATAGTCTAAGGTGGTGGTCGATGAGACGGTTAGGAAAACTGTTATTAACTAGTGTCTGTTTTTCAGGTTTGAGTTCTTTAAGGACAATGCATCCAGTTAAAAAGTAAACATTATATATATATAAATCCCTTCGTAAGTTGTGATCAGTACCTGTTGGTAAAATCCATTACATTTCTTTAAGATATGATCCACCAGAGATTCCCTCAACTAGAGACCTAAGATCAGAAATCGCTATATGTTCTTTTCCACTGATTATTTTTATTAAACACCCTCTAAGATCTCACACATTTTTCATAGATAAAGCTCTTCGTAATGTGTGAGTCATACTTTTGGATACAATCTTTTTATTTCTTTTAGACACGGTCTACAAGGAATCGCACCAATGAGACTATCGGAACTTTTTCCCAAAAATTCTATGGTTTCACTTAGAACTGGAATTATTGATGCCTTCATGTTCTACATTTTATTTTTTAGATTTCCATTTCAAGGTCATTGTATTTTGATATTTTTTTGAAGATCTTCAAAGATACATTACAATCTGCAGGGACTTCACTGTCAGTAAGAAAGTACATTCTCTTTTTGTAGTCTTCGATCAGAATATCTGGGCGACTGATAATTCTGTCAGTGTATACTATAAAGTCCCATAACCTTGTTACAGGTCTTGTGACGGTAACCGGATCTGGGTAGTGCTCATACTAATTTCTTGCAGTTTCTTTTTTTGTAAAAGTTGCCTATTTTCCAAAGCAGATATTAGTTCACTCTGTCATGCTGACTTTTGACCATGCACTATGTAATCATTATTATTTTATTTCCTTTGATTTCTGATGAGTACTCATTTCTTTACGGGTGCCCACCAGAGACCTAAGGACAGAAATGGCATCATGACATTTTCCACTTAGCAATTTAAAAAAAACAAAAGACACACACACACATATTTTACATAAGATAAAGCCTTTCGTGAGGTGTGCGCTGTATTCGCGAGAACAATTTTTTGAATTTCTTTAAGGTATGGGCCACTAAGAATCTCTTCAATGAATCTGACGGAATCTTTTCCAATGAATCCGACAGTAATTGTTGATGTTATCATGTGCCAATTGTTTGAGATATTATTATTATGATTATCATTATTATTATTAGGTTGGTGCAAAAATAGTGACGTAATAATGTCGTTTTTTGACGTATTTTTTAACGTCAAAAAACGACATTATTACGTCATTATTTTTGCACCAACCTATTATTATTATTATTATTATTATTATTATTATTATTATTATTATTATTATTATTATCATTATTATTATTATTATTATTATTATTATTGCCAACTGCCGTAGTTGTTTACCCTTTTTGTCTCTTTAATTATGTCCGTTCTATAGTTTTAATTAAATCCATATGTTCATATTCTTTTTAATAAAATATGCCCAAGGGAAATGTTGCTGCTTAAATATGTCATGTTCAATATATATACCTATAGATACATATGCACGTCTTTTATGTATGCTTGCAGATGACGCAATGCCAGAGCCAGAATGCTTGTAGGCACATACGCTGTGACCAAAGAAACATCACTGCGTGTGGACATTCGGTTTTATGCCTCAAGTTATTTCACAACAATATCAATTAAGGGTGAAACTGACAGTCACCATGCAATGTTGAGTTCTATGTCGCTATCCATCTCTCGCTCTATATATATCCTTTTCTATAAATACTTTCATGGTGTCTGTTCCGTTGAGTTCTTCGCTAAGTTGTTTAGACTCTACTTAAACATGAAGTCACAAGTCATCGTGACCGAGAGCTTGAGTGTGCTGGCCTTGTTCAAATTGTTGATCACGCTAGATAACTCAGAAACTGTAAATATGGTCTGCTAAGCATAGTTGCAATATAAACCACAGGTTGGCTCTGTGGGTGTTGAACAAATGCCTGAGCAAGCGCCTGCAGTAGGGATGGGCTAGCCGCCCTAGTAGACGGGTATCCTCAAACACGAGCGGCCAGCTATAACATAACATGCCTAGACTCTTTAAATTTAAGCGCAGTTCTAAACTGGAGACAATTTACAGTAGAGCTGGCTAGATGTGACTGTAAATTCTATACTAACAGTTTATTTTCTTGCACTTCTTGCTTGTGAAACTCCCTCCCTGCTCCCTGTTTTCCATCCAATTTTAACCTGCAAAAAATAAAATACAATGTCAATCGGTATCCGCTACACTCCTGATTACTCTTCTTCTGTTCTCGCTCCTGAGAAAAATCTTTGTTTCTTACCCTTCCACAGCCGGCAACGCCTTGCATCTCGGCTGCTCCATTTGGCGTGATTATATATATATATATATATATATATATATATATATATATATATATATATATATATATATATATATATATATATATATATATATATATATATATAAATGGGTTATCTAGCGTGATATTTTTTGGTATAAATTATTTATATATGCAAAAATGTTAAAATAAAAGGTTTGTTTGCGATAAACAGTATCGACCGGTCCGAACGTCTGAGAAATTTCATAGAAAATAAGTATCCTCCGACTGGAATCGAACCTGTATCGTACACGGAACCGTCATATAGTCTAACGTACTATACCAGCGTCTGGTGTGCCAAATCGATATTACTGCTTTTAACCTACAAATTTCCCATGATTTCCTTCGAACGTCCATATCTGCTTGAAACGTATTTTGACGTAATCAAATGACGTCTCACACTACGAAATGGACAAAGTCCGACAATTATTTTAATATATTTTATTGTCATATATTATTTATTTTGACTCAAATATTTAAGTAAATGTTCTTATTATAAAAAACATTGAGAACATTTATCAGCCTGAAGACCCGAGAAATTTATTAGTTAGCAAGTTTGCCTTGCACAGTAATATACTAGTTGTGACTTCGACCGTCACTAGGTGTTCCACATTTTTAATCCATTTACCATAACTTTACTAAAAAAAAAAAAATTACTCCATCTTTACAATGTGATAAATGGATTGTATCACTGCAGTCTAATAGTCACTGAGCTTGTCTTTCTGTCACTTACTACTGTAGTGAGTTACCTATTAGACTATTGTGATTCTATCCGTGACTAATTGAATCTTAATAATTTTTAGGTAATTATTCGTAATATAATTTTCAAAGTAGTTTGATGTACTTGAAAATTTTTCACTATAAAATATGCATATCGCTAAGTCTATCTATTCGGCCAATGACCATTTTATACTAATAAATATATACATTTTTTGCAACATCTTGGTCAATCTGTTCCACAAACAACACAGAACCATTTTCCATTATTTCTTTCACAGGATAAATCCGGTTGTTTTTCTTAGCAGAAAATTAGTCCTGGCAGAAAAACAAATATCTAGAGATACTTTATTAAATTCAGAAAAGAATCTGCAATTTTAATTTGGCATTTTGAATTAAATTACTATCCCATCGCTGTAACATATTTTCCTATAAATGTTTTTATGAAATTGTTCTGATGAGCTTTCCTCCTTGCTATCTCAGCTTCATGAATTTAAGCGTTATAGTATCTGTCTATATTTCTGAGATGAGGAATTATGTACACTATTCTCATTATTCGGACTATTGTCCTCATCTTTGTCGCCATATTTATTACTACGTTTCGGCCGTTATACGTACCGGCCTTCTTCACGTGGTTGGAATGTCGAACTGAACCCTTTATTTCACTCACTGGGGTAGACTGTTCTAGTGCCACGTGCCATGTCTAATGGATCAATGAATTTAAGCCTACTAGTATATTTCTATATTTCTGAGATGAGGAATTATGTACACTATTTTCATTATTCGGACTAGACTGTTCTAGTCCCACGTGTCCTGTTTAATGGATATCAGTTAACAGTTATCTCCTGTGAATTCCCCTCTCCAGTTTCTCCACTGCCTTAACCGGGTATTGAACTCACACTTTTTGGGTTCTGTCACTGGATCTAACCAAAGCCTTTATCCACTGTGCCATGTGTGCTCAAGCATAACTGATAACTGACATCCATTAAACATGGCACGTGGAACTAGAACAGTCTATCCCAGTGAGCGAAATAAAGGCTTCAGTTCGACATTCCAACTACCCGAGGAAAGCTGGAGCGTAAAACGGCCGAAACGTTGTAATAAATATGGTACAAATAATGTAGTGTTAAGCTTTCAACTTGATTAGCAGTTAGACCTCAATATTTTACTGTTGAAATGGCAAAATATAATCTTAAGTTCTATTCTGATAGAAATATCTACCCGCTTCTTGTTTTCATGTTAATTACTAGAATTTAAATGCAACGTTAATCCTCATCTTCTATCCCCTTGAAACCTGTTCGTTTATTGCCCTTTCTTCTCAATAAAGTTTTCTTTTCCTCCATTATCAACGTTCTCAGCAAACCGTTGCGTCTTAGTGGCTTTATTACTTTTGGGGTGAGGTAATAAAGATAAATCACATTATTTACATTATTCGAACTATTGTTCTCATCTTTGTCGCCATATTTATTACAACGTTTCGGCCGTTGTACGCTCCGGCCTTCTTCAGATGGTTGGAATGTCGAACAACATATTAGTGCCAGTTTCTGGTAGGATTTTTCAATTTTTCTCCATATTTTTGGTATATCGGTTCCGTACCGATCCTTCAGTATTTCTCTATATTTCTGAGATGAGGTATTAGGTATATTATTTACATTATTCGGACTATTGTCCTCATCTTTGTCGCCATATTTATTAGAACGATTTGGCCGTTGTACGCTCCAACCTTCTTCAGGTGGTTGGAATGTCGAAAATAAATCAATAAAATAATAATAAATAACTAAAATACTAGTGTGCTGATGAGAAAGAAAAGTAAACAGAAGTGGACGAAAATAAATAAATAGCGTAGCTAATATATAAAAAAAATATTTTCATGACGGAGACAGAAAGAAATGCTTAATTGTAAATAAGTAAGTTACATCCATTATAAATAAACAATTTTCGAAAAGAAGTCAACAGATGTCAATTATATTTTTAAAAAATGATTCTCGTAAGACATCAAGAGATTGATGGATGGGCAGGCATACAGACAAGTGGGAAGAACATACGAAATACAGTCGAAGAAAAATAATTAAAATGAATGAATAGTTGATTGAAAGTGCGACGAAATTATGAAAACACACGGTATAATTTTAATTCACAATATAAATATGAATAAAGAAATGAAGGTTAAATTATATCGATACCTGATTGAGGTGATCAATATTATATTTGTTATTTCGATTCATATAAAACATCTTTTATATATCTTCTTACTGAAGATTGACGATCGTGGATCTAGAATTTTTCTTCACTCTTATTTCTTAATCCTTGCACAGTCATCTATTTACTTAAACTCTTTAAGCAGGTTACTCATTGTTTTCTTTTGTCCCATACAACCTTCAGTATATTCAGCGAGTATTAAATACTCCCAACCGTCTTTATGTATCTTTGTTTTTAAATGCGTCAATGGGTTACTTTTTTCTACTAGTTTTTTCTACTATTTTCTTTTTTTTTCTATTTTTCCTTTTTTTCTACTAGTTTTTTTTTTCAACTATTTTTCCTTTTTTTCTACTATTTTTCCTTTTCTACTATTTTTCTTTTTTTTCTATGAATTTTTTCTTTTTTTCAACTATTTTTCCTTTTTTCTACTATTTTCCTTTTTTCTACTATTTTCTTTTTTCTACTATTTTCCTTTTTTCTACTATTTTCCTTTTTCTACTATTTTTCTTTTTTTTCTACGATTATTTTTTCAACTATTTTTCCTTTTTTCTACTATTTTTCTTTTTTTTTTTCTATTTTTCCTTTTTTTCTACTAGTTTTTTTTTCAACTATTTTTTCTTTTTTTCTACTATTTTTCCTTTTTCTACTATTTTTCTTTTTTTTTCTACGATTTTTTTTCAAATATTTATCCTTTTTTTCAACTATTTTTCCTTTTTTCTACTATTTTTCTTTTTTTTCTATTTTTCCTTTTTTTCTACTAGTTTTTTTCAACAATTTTTCCTTTTTTTCAACTATTTTTCCTTTTTTCTACTATTTTTGTTTTTCTACTATTTTCCTTTTTTCTACTATTTTCCTTTTTCTAGTATTTTTCTTTTTTTCTACGATTTTTTTTTCAACTATTTTTCCTTTTTTCTACTATTTTTCTTTTTTTTTCTATTTTTCCTTTTTTTCTACTAGTTTTTTTTCAACTATTTTTCCTTTTATTCAACTATTTTTCCTTTTTTCTACTATTTTTCTTTTTCTACTATTTTCCTTTTTTCTACTATTTTCCTTTTTTCTACTATTTTTACTATCATTATTTTCTTCTCTTTCCGTCTCATTTTCGTTTCTACTTTGTGTCTTACTTGCTTCTTTGCTTTTTTCTTTACATCGCATTCACTTTATCTTATTCTTTCTCTTCTCATTTCTAATCTCACGGCCAAAGTCACGCTGAAAATACCAGTTCTCGTACAATCACCGAAGTTAAGCAACATCAATACAATAATAAGCTGGGTGACTAGTTGGAAATACTAGGTACTGGCTGCCAGCATATGCGGGTGGTGTAATGGACAAGAATCAGAGATACATGTTCTAACTCGAGTCGGGCCCGTTGTCTTCCTTTACGCGCAAATGACACTAAGAAAAGCATGAATCCACCTTCCCCTCAGCTATAGGTTAATTAGTAGGACTTGTATACGCAAATCATTATTGTCCCCAAAAATTTCTTACAATCTAAAAATATTGCAGTTCAAGAAAGAAAGTCGAAGCGAGTATGGCCGTTGGAAAGAGAAATCCATTCGAAGAGAGAAAAGAGGCTGATTGAGAGGGAGCGGGTTGAAGAAAGAAATGAAGTCAAATTGAGAAGAGGCGTCGAAGAAAGGAAGGATGATGAAAAGAGAACGGTACTCGAAGAGAGAAAGAATCTCAATGAGAGGGAGGTGGTTGAAGAAAGAAATGAAGTCAAATAGAGAAGGGGCGTCGAAGAAAGGAAGGATGATGAAAAGAGAACGGTACTCGAAGAGAGAAAGAATCTCAATGAGAGGGAAGGTGGTTGAAGAAAGAAATGAAGTCAAATAGAGAAGGGGGGTCGAAGAAAGGAAGGATGATGAAAAGAGAACGGTACTCGAAGAGAGAAAGAATCTCAATGAGAGGGAAGGTGGTTGAATAAAGAAATGAAGTCAAATAGAGAAGGGGCGTCGAAGAAAGGAAGGATGATGAAAAGAGAACGGTACTCGAAGAGAGAAAGAATCTCAATGAGAGGGAAGGTGGTTGAAGAAAGAAATGAAGTCAAATAGAGAAGGGGCGTCGAAGAAAGGAAGGATGATGAAAAGAGAACGGTACTCGAAGAGAGAAAGAATCTCAATGAGAGGGAAGGTGGTTGAAGAGAGAAATGAAGTCAAATAGAGAAGGGGCGTCGAAGAAAGGAAGGATGATGAAAAGAGAACGGTACTCGAAGAGAGAAAGAATCTCAATGAGAGGGAAGGTGGTTGAAGAAAGAAATGAAGTCAAATAGAGAAGGGGCGTCGAAGAAAGGAAGGATGATGAAAAGAGAACGGTACTCGAAGAGAGAAAAAATCTCAATGAGAGGGAAGGTGGTTGAAGAAAGAAATGAAGTCAAATAGAGAAGGGGCGTCGAAGAAAGGAAGGATGATGAAAAGAGAACGGTACTCGAAGAGAGAAAGAATCTCAATGAGAGGGAAGGTGGTTGAAGAAAGAAATGAAGTCAAATAGAGAAGGGGCGTCGAAGAAAGGAAGGATGATGAAAAGAGAACGGTACTCGAAGAGAGAAAGAATCTCAATGAGAGGGAAGGTGGTTGAAGAAAGAAATGAAGTCAAATAGAGAAGGGGCGTCGAAGAAAGGAAGGATGATGAAAAGAGAACGGTACTCGAAGAGAGAAAGAATCTCAATGAGAGGGAAGGTGGTTGAAGAGAGAAATTAAGTCATAGTGAGAGAGGACTTCGAAGAGAGAAAGGATGTTGAAAAGAGAGGAAGTATGTCGAAGAGAGAGAAAGTATGTCGAAGAAAGAAAAGATATTGAAAAGAGGTAAAAGATTTTGAAGAGAGAGAGGATATTGAAGAGAGAGGGAGAGGATGTTGAAGAGAGAGAGAGGATGTTGAAGAGAGGAAGGATGTTGAAAAGAGATAAAAGATTTTGAAGAGAGAGTGAAGATGTTGATGAGAGATGGAATGTTAAAGAGAAAGGATGTTGAAGAGAGAGGAGAGGATGTCGAAGAGAGAAAGGATATTGAAAAGATGTAAAAAAAATACTGAAGAAAGAGAAGATGTTAAAGAGAAAGGATGTTGAAGAGAGAGAAAGGATATTGAAGAGAGAGAGGATGTTAAAGAGAAAGGATATCGAAGAGAGAGGAAGGATATTGAAGAGAGAGGAAGGATGTCGAAAAGAGATAAAAGATTTTGAAGACAGAGAGAGGATATTGAAGAGAGAGAGGATGTTAAAGAGGAAGCATATTGAAGAGAGACAAAAGAATATCGAAGAGAGAAAGGATATTGAAAAGAGGTAGAAGATATTGAAGAGAGAGAGAGAGGATATTGAAGAGAGAGAGAGAGGATGTTAAAGAGGAAGCATGTTGAAGAGAGACAAAAGAGTATCGAAGAGAGAAAGGATATTGAAAAGAGGTAGAAGATATTGAAGAGTGAGAGATTGTTAAAGAGAAAGGATGTTGAAGAGAGGCAAAGGATGTCGAAGAGAGAGAAAGTATGTCGAAGAGAGAAAGGTTTAATGCCGTGGGCAACAGATGCTTTTGTATTTTAAAATGCAGAATACAGCAGAAAGGTAAAAGAGAGTGAGAAGATTTTATAAATTAACTAGCAGCATGACCCGGCGTTGCCCGGGCTTGATTCAAAAATCGTACGACTCATACAGCAATCGCTGTCACTTGACTTAAAATATTTTTGCCCTTCCTTGCCTTTAAAGGAGTGCTCTTTGCCGTGCTGATGTTGCTACATGCCTTACTTCTTGCCTATCTCACACTGCGAATTTTTTCTAAGCTCTATACTAAACATTAAATCTGCTACAAAAAAAGAACTAAACAAAATGAACACAAAACAATCAACTTTAAAAAAAAGGACTCGTAACTGGAAAAACCGAATGAAAAAGAATATTAACAACAAATACTTTTTCACAGCCAACCCAGTTCTGCGGAATCAGAATGAACGTTGAGTTTAAGCAAGCGAATGAGACAACTGGAGGAAAGTGCCATGCAGATTTAAATTTTTCCCACTTGTGACGAATGCAGCTATCGATTTGTTTTGCATGCTAGGTAACATTCGATTAAGTCAGCTCTTGGCTCTCACACTGGCCAATATAACCTTCCTGCCTATTCGTGGCAGCCAGCTATAGGCTCTCACTCTGGCGAGTAGAAAAACTACAAAAAAACTACATGAAAACTGTCGTAGAAGCATGAGAAAATCGATTATTTCCACTATCGATGGGAGTTGGGGAATGCAAAGTCGGTCTTGGCCTTCCCACTAGGAACATGTGCATGTAAATTTTGGTTCAAATCCGTCGAGAATTGCGACCGTGCATTCGTCACACACACACACACTCACACACACACACACACACACACACACACACACCCTGCCTTTTATAGATAGAGATATATAGGCTCAGCGACTCAGCATAATCCAAAATTATTTAAAATCGGAATAATTCGTTAAAGGGTTAAAGATATTCGCAATTTATGTTTCTAAAAACACGTTAAAATAATTAAAACAATATTTTTTGTTGTTTTTATAATTATTTTGACTGAATTCAATAAAATTTATTCCTTAAAATGATGTTCAACAGAAACAGCGGACAATGGAAAAAAAGAATGATTGATTTGTTTGTTCAACGACATGTCAACTTCTTAGGTTTAATGCCGTAATTTAATTTTCTTGGGAGCTTTAAAGTAATAAAAATATGATATATGTTGTTATGCTTTCACAATTGTATACATGGTAGATGATACTCAACTTTTGTGAATATACATGTTTGTATGGACTAGAGGTGGTGATATGTGTGTTTTATCTTGTATTTTTGTTGAAGTTATATTTTGGAAAACATTTTGCTTTCTTTAAGAAATTGTAGAATATTATATGGCTAAACTCCCTGACCAAACTTCTTTCATTTTGTTTGTTTCGTTGATTTCGTTTCGCAGTATAACAACTTCTATGGGTTATTTCATGCCGAAATCTAAATATTTTGAACAATTTTATAGCTTCAATGAAATATATTTTGAGCGTAATCATTTGCCCACAGATAAAATGTGTTTTCATCATTTGGCTATAAAATGTATTGTTGATATTTCTACTATAAAATGTATTGCTTTGATATTTTGCTTTAAAAATGTATTCCGGACTGGGTATGACCATCAACTACATTCGGCACCAAGGCCTCTGACCCCGGATAGTGGCAACTGTTAGAGTCTCAGCTATGGTCAAGCTGGGGTGAAAAGACGATGAACACAGAGACACTTTTAGGATATAAATACCAGCAACACCTCATCATAGTAAAATAATTATCAGATATACATATCTGTAAGGAATAAATATTGTCAGCAGTACATTTCTGAAAAAAAAATTACTAATGTTCCCAAGAAAATTTCGACATTACATGACTAATATGGTATAGATATTCCGCTAAAAACACCTATAAGGGATAGAAACCTACATGCAATAAACGTGGCGTTTTCGAAAAGTTTTCACCCCAATCGAGAAAAAGAAGAAATAAATGAGGTACAATGTAACCCGGATATAAGAGAGTTGTCGGGACCGAAGAAGAAGTATCTTATATCCGGGTTTGGTCTATTTTGTTCAGGTAACTTTGGGATCAGAGACAATCTCTCTTATATCCGGGTCTCTTATATCCGGGTTACACAGTATACATGGACATTGGAACGAGAACAGTCAACCCCCGTAGATTAAATAAAGAGTCCAGTTCGGAATCGGTTTTGTAATTATATTTGTATATATATATCTAAAGATTAACGCAAATATACTGATTATTATATGTTCCACTCAGGGATCAAATGCAAATTGAAAAAAACATGTACAATGACAGCATAAATGTTTGTTTATTTCTTTTACCGAGAAGACTATTAGCGAAAAACATAATAGTCAAAACGAATCGACAGATATCTCTAAAAGAATAACCGAAAACAAATGTGGATTCTATTTAGGTAGTTTTATTTCTGCTGCGGTTAAATCATTGGCACTTAGTGCATTAAGAGATCCGTGAAGCAGAAACCGATATTTAGCGATATGTTTTTTTACCCATTATCATTCAGTTTTTTTTCCATTATTCATTTTCCTAATAGGAATATTCCTGACGTCAGCCATTTCTCCTCCTTTCACTGTCCGCTGTCACACTCACTTAGAAAATGGCTTCTAACTCATTCGTTTAGATGCATTGATAACGAACATTTGGACAGCTTTTACAGATTTTATGCCCAGAAAAAATACATGAAGAAATGCAGGAAAACTGAATAAAAGCTTAATCATAGTACCGTGTTAGTATGTATGTATATATGAATGTATGCAAGATTTATTAAAGACAACGGGAAAAATAATGTGATCAAGCGTTTTATTCAATTATCTTGTACTCCTACATAATTTAAATTAAGTATCCGTCAGTCTTAACTCAGCACCTGAAGGTTACGTTGTGCATGAAACTCAGAGTAATGCTACCTGTCAAGAAAAATCTATATTTATTCTTTATATATATATATATATATATATATATATATATATATATACATTATGCATATTTAGGCAGCGATTTTTCATTAATGCATGTTTCATTAAATAATATAGACAAGTTTTGTCTATTTATTTTAAGTAAGTTCCTTTCATATTGTCTGATAAGCTTAATAACATTATGATTTAAAGACGAAAGGAAATCACCATATTGATACATGTTTAAATCCAATCTAAGCTTTCGGCTTACGTAAGCCATTATCAAAGATGACAATTACATTCCAATATATCAAACAACACACGGACGAAACAATAATGATAGTCTGTCTTTGTTGCATGAAAAATTGCAAAGCAATGACAAACTCGTGTATACGAGCGCGGAAGCAAAAATCTCGTCGCAGCTCGTGACGTCACACATATACACGCGAGAGTGAAAACGGGAATTATTAAGTATGATATATATATAATTGCAACATTTGCAGTGATCTTATAACATGCATATGATATAAATTTGAATATATATATATATATATATATATATATATATATATATATATATATATATATATTAGGATATTACATCAAAAATGGAAAAAAAATAAGCTACACAAATGCAATCATGTTTCGATGCGTATTAGTACATCTCATCAGAGATGTGTTAATACGCAACGAAACATGATTGCATATGTATAGCGTGTTTTTTTTTACAAAGTGTATAGTTCTACTTTTTTACTGAGCTCTTTTTTAAATAGAATGTTACGAACGTTGGAATTGGACACTTTTCGTTCTCATTTTACACTTATATATATATATATATATATATATATATATATATATATATATATATATATATATATATATACGTGTAGTTGGTCGATTAGAGAAATTCGAGAAGATAAAATAATAATAATAATAATAATAATAATAATAATAATAATAATGAGAAAAGCGCGATTTAAGAAAAGAAAAAAAATTGTTTGACAATGTTAAACAATATTTCGACAATATGTCTGTCTTCTTCAAGTTATATTTTTAAAAGAAAATAGCAAATATAAATATATATAAATCTCCAAAAAGTCTTTCTATAAATTTTTCTCGTCTTATAATGAAAAAAAAAAAAATCAAAACAATCAAAAAAACGCCTGTCCTGATAATAAAGTCATCAAAATGAATGAAACCGCACCAGCATTGAAGACATATAACTGAAATGTGCTTAATATGATGCTCATCTTATTCAACTTGAAATTTTCCGGTTAGTTGATAAGTTACTAAGAAGAATAAACCGAACAGGTCAGTATAAATCTTATGGAACTCTGCTGTCATTCCTTTCCTTCCTATCCGGGACGGGAAGTTTATTAGTTTGCATACGTAACTATAGTCATGTGCTTTAAAGATCGAAAATCGGTAGATTCTGAACATTTTTCAGAATGTCTACCTTAAAATCCTTGTTGAAATTACAGTCGTGTTCAATAATTCTGTAAGTTCCGTTGATACCACATTGTTACGTCTTTCCTGTCTCCATTAAATCTTTTATTTAATTTTTCCCTGTTTCACATCATATAAATCAATAATTTTTGTTACATTGAGCGGCGTATATTAAATGGGAATTAGTACAATTACTACCCACTGTAAAAATCTTGATGTTTCTCTTTGAATTTGTAATAGAATTAACTTGATTCATTTTGTTGCATAATGAACAGGGTTTTCCTCTTCTATGAGTGTTTTCGGGAATACAACGATCCGAATCTCCAGTATTATTTGGAGTGTGGACGCTTACATTTGTTAAAATTTATCTGATATATTTTAAATTTCTTTTGAAAGAAACAATAGTCTGGTTGGGAAAAATCTCTTTAAAACGCGAATATTTTTGCGCAATATATTACTTGCTGTGGTGTAATATTTTAGAACTTTCAGCAAACTTTCAATGCCAGGGGATGACTAATGGGATTCTGTCAAAATTTTTGTGTTTTTCGGTGTTTCGACTTGGTAATCTTCATTTTTAGCTATTTCATTGGCAATTTGTTTCCGTCGCGGATCTTGATAGACGCACTTAAAATAATGCCAAATTAAATCATTAACATGCTTCCAATAATCTTTTATCTCCGTGCCAATTCGCCTTACGGGCAAAAATCGATACTTCACGTTTGATTTTATCGTCTGATAATGATCATCAGAACATCGGTGAAAGTAAATGCATGATGAGGTTGCAAAATTTTAGGTCAGTAAACGACACAATGAGTACTTTACTCTTGTGTATAAAAAATGTACAGTAGCTTTGGAGAAACTAGATGTAAACTTTATATCACAAGATTGTAGAAATGTTACCTGCGTACCTTCGCAGATGTAGATAATATGATCAATAAATCGCAAAGTTCTGGTTCATGGTTGTGTTGTGATTTCAACGCTTCAAGTAGATTTTTTTTCGAAAACCTTTTTCCCAAACTTCATTGTGTTGCTTTCCATGGCGAAACGTGTAACTCTACAGAGATATTTTCACGGAATGGCATTAGTTTTGCGTTTCTCAAAAGCGTTGCATGCCTCAATCCTTTCATAATGATCAATTATAGGATAAAGATAATCATGGAAATATTTTTTCCTCCTGAGAATTTATTTTTACAAATAAATTCAAATGTATGCCGGACATTAGAGGAAGACATAAGATTAAAAAAAAGCATGCAGCTAATCTGAAATTTTTGTCCTGCGACATTCATATCCAACGGAAATCGGGAGTAGTGGATGAAATTTTAAAATTTCTTATATATTTATGGAAGAATGTAAAACATTGATCTTCTTTGCTATCAACGTAATATATTAAATTCTGATTCATTATTGAAATTTCAGAAATTGTCTTGTCTATTTTTTTTCTGTAATAAGGGTGCGGGTTTATTTTTACTTCTTAAAAACATTTGTCCCTTAAAACTTCTTTACAAACCGAAATATAATTTCCTGTATCCATCATAACAATAGCGTCTCGTTTGTCTGCCATTTTGCTGACAATCGAATCATCATTGGTGAGACAACAAAAAAGGTTAGTTTGTGAAGTTGTAAGGTTCTTCCAGGTTTTGTTATAGTTTGATTCTACCTTACACCAGCCTGAGAGATTTCCAAAACTTCTAGTAACGACTGTGAACGCCCCTCTCTAAATTCTTCTGTATAATAGGATACGGTCTTTATTCACCCATTTATGCCAGATTCGATTATTATCTTTATTGTCTTCGCTTGTAATTCTTGTAGAATTTTCGCCCCTATTTTTTTCAAAAAAATATTCCTCGAGATGACGGACGAACTGAAATACACCGTGAGCTAATTTATTTTTGTGAAAGGTTCTTGCACCTGAGCAAATATTAAATCCAAACTCTAAAACGGAAGTCTCATTTTCGAATTTTATAAATTTATTACAACTTTGTTTTCCACTGTCTTCGAAATTAGATTGTCTAGTTTTGTTTCGTGTAATAATGGTTAATATTATTTTTACTTCGTAAAAACTTTTGTCCTTTATAATAATTAACAGGCATCCAATAATTTTTTTTACGTGCCAATTCGCCTTACGGGCAAAAATCGATACTTCACGTTAAATTTTATCGTCTGATAAGGATCGTCAAAACATCGCTGAAAGTAAATGTATTATGAGGAAGGCTTGCAAAATAATTAGGTCACTAGACGACTCATTGAGTACTTTACTCTTGTATATAAAAATAGCTTTGGAGAAACTAGATATAAACTTTATATCCCAAGATTGTAGAAATGTTAACTGCTTGCCTTCCCAGATTTAGAGAATAACATCAATAAATCTCAAAGTTCTGGTTCATTGTCGTGCTGTGATTTCAAACTTCATCGTGTTTCTTTCCAAGACGTATTTTTCTACAGAGAGATTTTCACGGAATGCCATTATTTTTGCGTTTCTGAAAAGATTTGCATTCCTCAATCCCTTCATAATGATCAATTATAGGATAAAGACAGGAGCCATCTATGTCAATCATTTTGTTCTGAGAATTCATTTATTTTACAAATAAAATCAAATGTGTCCCTGTGAGCTAAAAAAAAAAAAAGAAACATCCAGCTACTCTGAGATTTTTTGCCATGTAATATTCATATCCAACGCAAATCGGGAGTAGTGGAGGAAACTTTAAAATTTCTTATGTATTTTTGTAAGGCCGTAAAATATTGCTCCTCTTCGCTATGAACCTAATGCTTCAAGTAGTTTTTCTTTGATGCTTGTCAAAGACATTAACGGCTATGGATGTTGCATATCCTTCGATTTGGTCGAAAAACATTTCCCCAAACCTCATTGTTTTGCTTTCCGAAACGAAACGTATTATTCCACAGAAAACAGTTCCACGGAATGGTTTAGTTTTTACGTTTCCCCAAAGCTTTGTCTGCATGCCCCAATCATCGTCATCAATCTTAGTATACAGACGGGAGACATCTATGGCGATCATGAAATTCATTTTTTCGTTCTGAGAATTTATTTTTTTCAGAAATCAAATCAAATGTGTTCCAGACGTAGACTGTTTTGATATAGGAGATTAAAAAATAACAAACCATCAAGCTACTTAGACTCTTTTGCCCTGCAGCATTTATATTCTCTACAATCGGTCATAGTGGATAAAATTTATTAAATTCCTTACGTATTTTGGAAGGCCGTAAGGCACTGGTGTTTATTGATCTCGATGTAATGTTAAATTGCTTCAATGGTAAACCTATTTCCTTTCATTACAGAAATTATCGTGACATATTTTAACAAATGTAAGCGTTCACACTCAAAACAACATTGGAGTTTCGGAACGTTGTACTCCCGAAAACCCATATAGAGAAGGGAAACTCAGTTCGAAGACGGTAGAAGAAAAGAGTTTAAGTCGGATTTAGAACTGGTACTTCCTTTTTCGTTAAATAATGAAAAAGGGCCCTAAATTGATGGGAACAAAGTTTTATCGGCAAAATGTTAAGTCCCCTCTCCATCGTCTTTATCCACTGTGCCATGTGTCCTGACACATAGGACAATGGATAAAGGCGTTAGTTAGATCCAGTGACAGGACCCAAAGTGTGTGAGTTCAATACCTGGTTAAGGCGGTGGAGAACTTGGAAAGAGGAATTAATAGATAACTGATAACTGAATTTCATTAGACATGGCACAGTCTACCGCAGTGAGCGAAATAAAGGGTTCACTTCAACATTCCAACCACCAGAAGAAGGCCGGAGCGTACAACGTTCAACGTACAACGGCCGAAACGTTGTAATAAATATGGCGATAAAAATGAGAAAAATAGTCCGAATAATGTAAATAGTGTGCATAATACGTCATCTCAGAAATATAGACAGATACCAACTAAAAAAAATACCGACTAAAAAGAAATTAAGCTATTTTAGCAAAAAAAAAAAAAAAAAAAAGAAAAAAAAAGCATCTTCCAGTCATTTTAAATTAATTTTAAATTAGTTTTTTAAAAAGAGCAAAGTATGTTTCTTATTGGAAAAATTAAAATTATTCTATTAGCTTGAAATTAAAACTAAAAATAGCTTTAAGAAAGATTTTTCATTTAAAAAGAAACATTTTAAGTCTTAGCAGTAGTTTTTCTGTTTTTTTCGTGGAGCAAACTGCTTTAGAAGGAAACAGAAGCCCGATCTAAACCAGAAAAAGGGATAACATTTACTCCTTTGCGAAAGACCGTGTCGGATCGTGAATCGAGCGATAGGCGAACAGTCCGGCCTTTTGCTCAGGATTAGAGGTTGCAATAGTCGTCTGAAGAGTCCAATGATAATCTTTTTGGATTTTTAAATTTCCTCGAAACTTTAGCTAATGGAATTAATTCTTATAAAATGTTTTCGATTGCCGCTTTCATTTTATTACAGATTCCTGTATTATCGCAACTGTCTGCTATATGACAGAATTAACTCGAATATTTGTAACTACAAAATGAATGGCAGAGATGCAAAGAAGAAATTTTCGCGACATGTTCTCAAGAATGATGATAAACGTTCTAAGAGATTCGTAAGACAAGCAAAAACCCATTATTCGCAATTACAATTGAAGCGCTGTTTATTGTTAACATTGTTTATACTAATAAAAATTGGCTCTGTCATTTCCTTAATGCATTTTGACTAGTTGTTGTTTATTTAATTTGAACTGTCATTGTCACCTGTTCTCTTCCATTTTGTTCTGTCATTGTGCGCATGCTTGCGTTCGTTTGCGAAATTGTATGCTCGCCTTTCGGTTGACAGCTGTTCGCGGTTTTTCATTTGTAGAGCTGAAAATTTAACGAGGCAAAGTCAGAGCTGTGCTGAAAAAAATAAAATGGAATGATCGGCTAGTTGATTATTGTAATTCATTCATACCATGAAATGTGAAAACAAAACATATTTTTTAATGTCAAAATGATGTCGTAGAAGGAAACCTCTTGATAAAAACATGACTAACATTGGAGTGTCAGTATTGATAAGTATTGCTATGTTATTATTATTATTATTATTATTATTATTATTTGAATTAGATTACATTAAATTTGAATTGCTTTATATGTTTGATTTTTATATGTTTCAAATGATATTTTATATGAATTATATGAATCAAGGTGTATATACACTCAGTCCTGTTTATATTAATATCTGAGAATTAAATTAACCGCGAATCAAGTTAAAATGATTCTTTATTAGGCCCCATAAAATCCTAGATTAACAGTGTCTGTGACAATTGGTTTTATGCCACTTGATCCCATGGGGAACATAAAGCCACAACAACACCTCTCAAACGGACGCGGTTCCAGGCGATCCTCTTCAGCTCGGCCCATGCCGTGACGGCTGCCCTCACCTCTGCGTCAACACTTCTACCCCGTCTGTTTTGGTCTACCTACTTTTCGCTTCCCTTGCGGATTCCAGTCAAGGGCCTGCCTGGTGACACTAGAAGAAACCTTGTGGAATGTGTGACTACTTTCACCTCTGCGTCAACACTTCTATCCCAAGACTGTTTTACTCGACCCACTTTTGGGTTCCAGTCTATATAGGGTTCTGAGGTTGCAGGTACCTATTCTGAATGTTGAGTTATCGTCAGAAGATTTGTCGGCGCACTGGTTTACTAGGGGATTTCATCATCACGCTCCACTATCTATCTATCTATCTATCTATCTATCTATCTATCTATCTATCTATCTATCTATCTATCTGCTTCAGTCCCTTCTTATCTATCTATCTATCTATCTCGGTCGCTTATAATCTATCTATCACGGTGGCTTATAATCTATCTATCTATCTATCTATCTCGGTGGCTTATAATCTATCTATCTATCTATCTATCTATCTATCTATCTATCTATCTATCTATCTATGTCGGTCGCTTATAATCTATTTATCTATCTATCTATCTATCTATCTATCTATCTATCTATCTATCTATCTATCTGTTAGTCTTCCTTATACTGTATTCGGCTAGTATTAGGTTGGGGCAAAAATAATGACGTAATAATGTTGTTTTTCGACGTATTTTTTAACGTCAAAAAACGACATTATTACATTATTACATCATTATTTTTGCACCAACCTAATACATAGACCTGTGAGAATAAACTCAACTCTGTTTTCAATATTTAATATTCAATTCTTGCCAATAATCTAAAGATTTTTTTTAATAAGGACGTATTTATATTTGTAATCTTATAAAATCCGGTAAAACGAAATCTTACTAACAACTTCCAACCGCTTGAAGCCATTTATCGATCGCGCACTTTATTCAGGTACAAGCTGCCAACAACTGGACAAGTTTTATTGAACCGAATGAATATGCATAACTTTTCTTTACCAACATTGTCCGGTTACTGCTTACCTGGAATTTAAAGTCCATTTCTCAGTGTTGCGAAATGCGAACGAACTTCTGACAGTGCGAACTTTACACAGAAATTATTGACACCTATCCACGTATGTTGCTTACTCATTGTTGACAGCCTGTTTGTCACTGTTCCAACGCCTTCAGAGTTTTAAGGCGAGATATTGCGAGAGTTTGGGATACGTAGCGTAAGGATCTTCCTTGAGGCAAAAAAAAGAAAAGAAAAAAAAAAGCGCCACGATGTCTCTACGGTATGAAACGTTTGGCTGTCTAATGCATTCAAATTCAGTTTTGTTTTGTTTTATAAGAATTCCTGCTGAATGAGAATAATTTAGATTTTCACAGACAGAATGGCATCAGCGTGCAAGTGTCTGCCACAGGGTGTTTTTGTTTTCGGAATTAAAGTTTTAAAGATGGGAGATGAGAGAGAGAGAGAGAAAAAAAAGGAAACTAGGCCAAAATTCTTTTCTGTGTTTATAAGTAGATGGCATTATCAGTGTATAATTTTTAATTGAATTTATACAGAAAAATCTTTTTGTTACAACATAACTCATATCAGAAACTTTTAAGACATATGTATTTTTATATTGATTAAAGTTTTTAAAAATTTATTTTTATATTGATTAAAGTATTTAAAAATTTATTTTACATTGATTAAAGTATTTAAAAATTATTTTTTATATTTATTAAGGTATTTAAAAATTAAAAAAACATAACTGTAAAAAAACTACTACTCAAAATGCAAAGATTCATATAAAATTATATATAATATAATATATTAAATAATATAGGGAATTATATATATATATATATATATATATATATATATATATATATATATTTGTATACATACATATATATACATACATATATATATATATATATATATATATATATATATATATATATATATATATATATATATATATATATATATAAAGAGAAAAGAGAAGGCACAAATATCTTTGGTTATAATGTGATTTTTTTTAATATATTATACATTATTTTTGATACACGTGATTCGAATCTTGTGATCTTCCTCAGGAGAAGGATTGTTATTTTCACATAAAATTGAAAAAAGGATTGATTTTTCTTATATTTTCTTATGGTTAACCATTTTACATATATATTAAGAAAGGGGAATATATATATATATATATATATATATATATATATATATATATATATATATATATGGATTACTCCCACACACAAAAGACAATGATTAAACGTATAAAAACATATGAATCAAAAAAATAAATTCCTTTAAATAAATTTTGGAAATACCCATTCTTCGCCTGATGAAGGACACGGGACTTAAAACCCGTGTAGCAAAAATATGGAAAATCCAACTTATAGCAAAAAACATTTGCGGCTTCACTTTTGTCTTTAGTATCTATCTATCTCTCTCTCTCTCTCTCTCTCTCTCTCTCTCTCTATATATATATATATATATATATATATATATATATATATATATATAAATATAATGTGAGTATATTCCTAGTTCTAAAACACTATATTAGGTTGGTGCAAAGATAATGACATAATAATGTCGTTTTTTGACGTTCAAAAATACGTCAAAAAACGACATTATTACGTCATTATTTTTGCACCAACCTAATATTTACGGGCAAGATTTTATCGGGACCGGCAAAATAGCCTATTCGTTTAATTAAATATCGCTTACTT
>OZ010589.1:89833882-89871382 GCA_963932145.1 Acanthosepion lycidas | reverse complement strand
AGACATGAGTTAGTTAGCAGATATTGACACATTTAAACGGTTAACTTAAGGGAAGTTATATATTGATACCGAAGGGGTAGAGAGGAAAGACCCATAGAGAGAAAAAGAGTAAACGAAGTTATGAGAGAAGGTGTCACTACTTATATATGTATATAGACAGAAGGTGTCACTACTTATATATATATATATATATATATATATATATATAGAGATAATATTAGTGGTTAATACACACATATATATATATATATATATATATATATGCAGACACATACATATAAAAACTCCAAGAGGATAGAATCCAGGTAGAACTCAATGTCCAGGACAGAATATAATTATATATATATATATTAAAGACATTTTTATGTTTAACGTTATAGATACAAGTATTTAAGTAAATGCTCTGTTTATAATAAACAGTATTAAATAACATTTACCGGCCTGAATGTCCGAGAAATTTTCATAGAAAATATTCGTTCTTTGACAGGATTCGAACCTGCATCCTATACGGAACCGTCATTTACGCTGACGTGCCTTACCGTTAGGCTACAAAGAAGCGTTCGGTAGACAAGGTCGAATTTACTGCTTATAAACTCAATCTTCCATGAATCTCGAATATTCATAACTGCTTCTTTGTAGCCTAACGGTAAGGCACGTCAGCGTAAATGACGGTTCCGTATAGGATGCAGTTTCGAATCCTGTCAAAGAACGAATATTTTCTATGAAAATTTCTCGGACATTCAGGCCGGTAAATGTTATTTAATACTGTTTATTATAAACAGAGCATTTACTTAAATACTTGTATCTATAACGTTAAACATAAAAATGTCTTTAATAAATAAATTGTCGGACTTTGTACATTTCGTAATATATATATATATATATTAATAAGATCTTCCGTATATTCTGGTCAGTAGACGGAACTAAGTATACTGTTTAAAATAACCACAGACAGACAGATTTATGTAACTGTACGTTCTGTTCTAATGCTTTCTTTTCTCCTACGCACTGTGTAAATCTCTATCTTCCTGAAAACTGTTTTTTTTTTCTCCTCACTAAATTCTTCTTATTCTTTAACTCTTAGTAACTCTTTGCGTCTTACTGTCATTATCGCCTTACGTCGGATGGAATTAATTACATAATTAATAATAATATATGATAATAATACATACACACTTATATTGGTACCTACCAGTATTTTAACAATAGCATTAGTAGTAGTTACAATTTTTTGAATAAAAATACCGACAGAATTTATATTAAAAAATGGGTTAAATGAACCGTCCAAAATCGATCGAAAATAAATATTAAGAAAATACCTGTTTAACTCAGACATAAAAGGGAAAACAATTGCAGAAAGAAAGGAAAAAATGGTAGTGAGTTAATTAAAATCTGCCTATGTAAGCCAGAATAGACAATATGATGATGTAGGGATGTCAGAAATTTAAAGAATTTCTTGGACAAGAAAATAAATATATATTGAGATATATTTATCAGTCTGATATCTTAGGCTTCAACATTTATATATCAAAACCATTCTTTCATAGATTCATCATTTAAAATATTTTCCAGGTTTTTTTGTCATCATGCCACTAATAATATTAATAAGAACAGGAAGAATATATATACATATATATATATATATATATATATATATATATATATATATATATATATATATATATATTAGGTAGGTGCAAAATAATGACGTAATAATGTCGTTTTTTAACGTAATTTTAACGTCAAAAAATGACATTATTGCGTCATTATTCTTGCACCAACCTAATATATATATATATATATATATATATATATATATATATATATATATATAAAAGTTAAAATAGAAGTCAATACTTCGAGGCGACAGACTGTTTCATACTATATGTAATCGTCAGGTGACTAGAATATATCACCTAGTCACCTAGTTACCTGTAGATCGCGAGAGCGTGAAACTTCAGTAGCTACTGGAGCAGTCTTTCGTTGATTGTTGATGTTGGGAAGCGTTTTTTACTCTGGATAGTCTCTGCATTTAGCGTTTGGGAGTTTTGCTGTCTAAGCTATTCATATATATATATATATATATATATATATATATATATATATATATATATATATATATAGCCATCCACAGACTGTTTCGCTGTTTCAGTGCTCATAAGTGTGACTAGACACCCGATCGCGTCAACACAGGATCGAAGACTCTACCCCTGCGCCATTGGCGCAAGGTAAGGATGAAGGTGAATTTTAGAAGTATTTATTTTTAGATAAACACGCCAGTGACTGGAGAACACGATTCGTCTTAACGAAGAATCTTGCATCAGCAGCAGTAATAGTCACTGTTTACTCAACAGAAATAATTTTTTCAGGCGCACATATATATTGTCATCCACAGACAGACTGTTTCACAACTCATCAGTGTGTTAGACATCCAATTTCCTCAAACCGGGATCAAACATTCTCCCTCTAAGCCATATATATATATATATATATATATATATATATATATATATATATGCCAGAAGAAGAACTCAGTTTAAGAGCTTTGTATCCTGGCAAATTAATAGGTCTACTGTGTTCTATAGACAGATCTCACCGTCTAACGAGTCTCTCGAGTTAAAAAAAAAACTTGTCATCACGAATACTGCTTGCAACAGGGTTCGAAACAATTTTTGATGCTTCCGGTATTATTTTTTCTTTAATATCCAATTTCTGTGTTCTCGGAATTTTGGAGATGATGAATTATTATTATGTTTTGCTGTTCGGAACGTTATGATCAGCTTTGTTGGTATTTCATAAAATTTCGACCCCTAATTTCTTTAGACTTCTTCAGAGTTTCGCAGTGTGTGCTTCCTGGAAATTCCAACCTGACTAACTATTAGATCCACGGGGGATTCCGCTTTCTGTGTTTAAAAGATATGTCGAATTTTCTCTATCATTCTTCTTCTTCACTGTTATGTCGCTTGTCCGTTTCGTCTGAGCCAAAGTAGGCGACTTTGCAGAACCGAGCTTTGAACTCACATTCACCAGGGAAGCAGATCTATTTTAACCAGCTTTTTTAGGAGTTCAATTTTGACGTAAGTTTTTAATAACTGAAATTGTTTTTGCTTGCTTGGTTGGTTTTGGGAAATTTCATTTCTTGTTGGGCGTCATTTATTGTCGAATATGGGATGGCAAACCTAGTAAAGATCGAACTCACTCATTTGTACGCCAGACTAACCTCAGTAATCCTTACCCAACACACCTCGAAACGCCATTGAAAATGTTCCCTTAATTGATTAGATTAGGAGTATTGTATAGGAGTAATTTGGATGTCCGGAACTTTTAAAACTAGTTGATAGGTGGAAGAACGCCCCATAAGTGTGGCTAGACATCACAATCGTCATATTTCAAAGAATTCGGAAAACGTTGGCACGAGCTAATACATTACCAAGAAAAACGCATAGGTAAAAATTTTCAAATGCTGCTTGAGATATGTTCAGTGTAGAGAAATATTCTTATATACGTCCCGACCAAAGCTACCAAAGTTAAACACGGCTGAGAAGATTTATAGACATTAAATACACCCAGTCACATATATAAAACAAAACAAAAAAAAACGCATAAACGGATATATGCATAAATCCGCATACACTATTTTCTAAAAGATATGCACACACACACACACACACACACACACTAAACAAACACATATTAAACATAAAAGATGTACGCACACACACTAATCACAGGTATTAAACACATCTGGTCACATACAAAAATAAAATAGTCCATACACACACACACACACACACACACACACACACAAACTAGACTAACACACATTAAATGCACCTAGTTACATCCAAAAAAAGTACACAGGCTCAATAAACACACACACACATATTAAACACACATACTTACATTCAAAAATAAAAAAATAGTACACACACATACACACACTAAATATACCCACATATTTAGTGACACTTGGTCACATACTAAAAAAAAAAAAAAAAATTAAAACGGATAAACGGATACATACATAAATCCGCACACACTATTTTTCAGAAAGCACACACGAACGAGCGCACACACAAGCAAATATATACGCATGCGTACAAGGCCGTCTTTCTGTAACTATTTACTGATAAATCCTGGCATAAAATTACATATTCAAGTTAGCTTCCTGAAAGCCAAATTAAATTGCAGCAAATTGATTAATCTTCTAATTGAGTTTTCCGTGCAAAGTGCAGACCACAATTAGTTACGTTAAATTAATTTGAAGCTAATGAAAAATGATTAGATATTGATGCCTCTCAACCTGCATAGAACTTCCGCTGACGACGAATTGAATCTTGTCCCCTCAGATGGGCGTCTCAAAAATCGCTAAAGACACACACATACACATACATACACATGCACAAAGTCATTACTACCGTATTGTCTTGCTAAGAAAATTAAATAACGCTATATATATATATATATATATATATATATATATATATATATATATATATATATATAGTCATCCAAAGAGAGACTGTTTCGCTGTATCACAGATCATCAGTGTGACTAGACGTCCCGTTGCCTCTAGCTAGGATCGAAACACGGCTGAATTGGACTAAGTCTGAGATTCTACCCCTAAGCCGTTGAAGGTAAATTTAAGAGTTATTTTTTTTTAGATAAACACCCAGTGACTGAGAGAAATCGATTCGCATTACTGAATAGTCTTGCATTATTAGCCTTAATAGTTACTGTTTACAAACTCACACATCCTCCTCAGAGAACTCAACCGAAAATAAATTTTCAGGGATTATACATACATATATATATATTTTTCGATAGAAAACTACTAAGCGACAAGACTTAGTGACGTCATCAAGTAGTTCGTCTGATTTCATCGTGAAGCAAAAACTAATGACATTGTTAATATTAGCTGTTTCCTTATAAGGGAACATTGGGCATTCATTGACCTAATGGTCAATTTCGGATGAAATTTATAAAATATTTCTCTTAAAAGAATTTTTCAGGAAAATAGGTTTCTCAAGCTCTATAACCGTTATCCATCTTTCCAGAATTGATGGAGGTTTCTTTCCTAGTCGTGAAGAATAGCAATATCTCTAATATGTAATTGTTTTTCTCTTGGGTTACATGTACTATTCATTTTAGTTGTTGCTGCTGTAGTAGTTCTCAACTGATGTGTTTTCTGTTATCTGGTACATTTGTTTGTTTGTGATTCTGTGGCGCCAGTTCTCGTCATTCGATGAAGGCCAGTCCTCTTTTAAGACCTACAGGCTTCATTCACTCAAAGCCAGTTTTAATCATTTATTTGAGAAAACGGTTGTATATAGCTGACAGTTTAGATATTTCCTAACAGCTATGCATGGCATCCATGGGAAACTCTTGATCTGACAAGGCTATTTAGGAAGTCGCTATTTTAAGGTTAATGTTTTCGCTTTGCAACAAACTGCGATGTGGGGCGAAACTACATCTAGGGTTGCCTATTCTATGTTCAATTTCATTTTCTCCCATATTTCTGTTTTTAGATTAATGGTTGGCAAATTAATATTGAAACAATCTTGTCTGAAATTCTGTACAGTTTGTCTAATATTTTTCAAATTTATTAGTTACTAGTTTATAAACAGCAGACCCCGTTGGGCATTTAACCTAGGTCCCAAAAGTAAAGAGACCTCTGGTTTTAGCTCAGTAAACAGTAATGATAATTTCGAAGAAATAACTGAATTTTTAAATTCACTCCATTTAAGTTCAAAAGGTCACTTTAATTCTGATTCGGCTTTAGGTCTATTTCATTCATTTTCTCAATTTCTTGTCTCTATCTCTCTTTTCTTCTCTTTATATGCCAAACTTACCGTTTTGTAGCAAAAAGAAAGAGCCCATTTACAGACACCGGCATCAAGGAAAGGGCAACAATTTAATTTATCTGGGAATTGTTTTAACATAAGTATTGTAATTGTTAGCAGTTAGCTAGTCTTGTTAGATCAAATACAGCTGAGTATGTGTTCGGTCCCCACTGGGTACTTGATACTTACGGTCTTGTTCCATATCTAATCTACGCTTAGTAAATACTTCTACTTGGAATCAGAAAGCGACAGTTGAGATTTCTCTGATACGTAATGAGGAAGGAGGGCTTGGAAAAGTTGACACTCACAGGAGATATTGAATGCAGAGGCAGGTAGGAAAAATATACCTAACAAGCTGATGTAAATGGTTGGGAGGGCAGGGACTAGAAGAGATACAAAAAAAAAGAAGACTTACTAAGAGCTGAAAAAATAGGAAGTTGTGGAGAGTCATGATCGTCCATGTTCTGAATGGACACAGCATATAGAAGAAGAAGAAGGAGAAGAAGAAGAAGAAGAAGAAGCAGAAGAAGAAGAAAATATCTGAATTTTTTCTTCAGTTTAGATATCATTTTATCTCGCTTTGTCTCGGCTCCTTGCTTTTAATTCTCTATCTCTTTCCCGCCTTCCCACGCATCTTTCGTTGATAATGAAAAGACCCGTTTCAATATCACTGTCCGACAGACAATAAAAACTAAAAACCTAAAATAACCTTCACCTGACCTCCAAGATTTGCCCTACGCTTTTTATGAATATGTTAATCTATTCCCAGTGGAATCCTGAACACAAGATCTCTTCGTACTGGGAGTATTCTTGGCCAGCCAACTTGATGTAATGTCCGGCGCAGGCGCAGAAATAACCGAGGAAGATAACAGGATTCCTTTGCACATTGTTTACTTCTGCGACATGCAATGACAGACTTAACGAAGAACAAGCAATAGCCAACCTCCAAGGGAATCCAAGTGCCTCGAACTAATTTTTACCATTCCCTGGACGCGTACAAGATGGAAAACCTTCAGGCAAAATCATGTATGTGTCTAAGTTTAAAACTTGGTAATCTCATGCTGAAGTTTGCAGCGATCATTCTGAGAATAGAAGATAAACTCAAGAATTAGATAGTATATATATATATATATATATATATATATATATATATATATATGGACTGGTTTGGTATTTATTTGGGTTTTTGGTTCTTCATAGACGCATAGTGCGTAATAGACAAATGAAGAGGAACTTTTTGCTTTAAATTTTTACCGAAATTTTATGATTTAGAATCAGGATAACGTGGGCCCTTCGACATAGTTTAATGGTTAGTAAGCTGGTCTCGCTATATCAGTTACGACTGAGTAGTAAATTCGATTCTCATTGGGTGCGCCGTACATTCGGCCTTGTGCCATCTTTAAGCTATGCTATGCAAATCACTAGATTCAAGATAAGATCAATCTAGATATAATGTGCTTTACTCCTCATGTGTGATTTTGTAGCGTCAGTACAGTCTGGCGCTACATAATCCCAAACGAAAAGCTTTAACAAGTAACAAAGAACACATATCTTGAACATTTTCGACAGAAGCAGCAATAAAAATAAGGATCACATGTAGAAAAAATGATGAAGAGGCGGGTCAAAAAGTGCAGTGCTGTACTCGCCGGTAGGCGAGCTATCTTTTCTTCTTCTTCTTCGGTCGCTTCAAGGAAATGGATTGCGTGACTCCCTTTCTCAGCCGTTACACTGGGCAGTTGTGAAACAGACACCCACTCAACCACGCCTACTTCAACTTCCTCGTCTGACAATCCGTACGTCCAGCTGTGTTACACGCAGTCCGCCGAATGACTTCCGTCCCCTCGTGCTTCTGACATCCCGCTTTTAATGCTATTCCAATACGGCCAAAATTTCGATGTGGGCAAATATCGCCTCGTTTTGGACGAGATAGGCGCGCATAAATTGTAAATATATATATATATATATATATATATATATATATATATATATATATATATAGAGAGAGAGAGAGAGAGAGAGAGAGAGAGAGAGATAAGAATTATTTTTGCACCAACCTAATATATATATATATATATATATATATATATATATGACTTGCTATTGATCACCGATTGAGCACTATAGGGAGAAAGGAATTTTCAAAACAGTAGCTGCTCCTGCCTATAACGTATCGCTCTTCATTTAAGAATTGAGCGCTTTGGCAAGTGATTTTAGTGTTTATATATATCACGTATATAATACGTTAAAAGATTCGCCGATAGTTTAGGGGTAGAATCTCTTACTGATGTCAAATGCGTCGAGTTGAAGCAATCGGATATCTACCACAATAATGAGCTGTGATACAGCGAAACTGTACTTTTGTACACACACACATGCACACACACGCACACACATACACACACACACATATATATAATATATATATATATATATATATATATATATCGAAAGAGAAAGATAGAAACAAT
The DNA here is from genome assembly GCA_963932145.1 of Acanthosepion lycidas. Taxonomy (NCBI): domain Eukaryota; kingdom Metazoa; phylum Mollusca; class Cephalopoda; order Sepiida; family Sepiidae; genus Acanthosepion; species Acanthosepion lycidas. The sequence goes on along the minus strand of OZ010589.1, from coordinate 89,863,071 downwards.
TTTCTAATTCATATGTCAGAAGTATAGAGTTGAAGTAGACTTTAGAAGGAACTGGAAGCCCAATCCTAAATAAGAAAAAATGGAATGTATAAACCTATATTCCTGTTCAAAAGACTACTTTGTGAATACCAGGAGCTTCAAGCTTAGGTGTGTGGGTGGTGTAATGAATATGATTCGGAAATGCTAATCAAAGAACTGAGTTTCAATTCCAGTTGGATTCGTTATATTCCCTTACGCGGAATTAACCTTGGTAAATTTATGAATCCACCTCTCCTCCCTCTAACTAAGGGGCATTTAGTAATACTTCTAACAGTAAATCATTATTATCTCTAATAAATCTTACAATCTAAAAAATATTTTCTAGCTTTAAATAACCTGACAGACTGTAAGAACAAAGCAATCAAATTTAAATAGCAAGGTATACAGAAATCTAAACTTGAGTGATTTTTTTTAAAGAGCCAGGATGTAAACGATTATGGCTCTCCACATATTATTTTCTTTATTTATTGCGAACGATGCTAGAGTGACTTTCCCCTTGCTTGCTTTATGTCTTTGAACTCAGAACAGTCTTTCTTCTGGTTAATTTGCCAAGTAGGAATAGATAGCGCCTAGATTTCCGTACTGTTTAACCGGTGGTTGGAGAGGAGAAGAAACGGATTAATGATTTTCTCAATGGCATTTCATACAAAAGTGAATTTAAAAGAATCGGCTGAAATCTGAACTCATAAACCCGGGATAGGAAGGGAAATGTTAATGCAAAACTGAAGCGAGGCCAACGGGAAAAGCACATTCCCTCTGTTTCTCATGAACTCATAGCTATTCACAGATAATAAAGAAACGAGAATCTGTGAAGAGTCAACCTTAAAATCTTATTGCGCCATTTGCTTATGCTTTTAGGCTTTCATCTGGATCTCAGTCATCTTTGAGGATAGAGCTTATCGGTGGGATATAGTTCTTTAGATTACACGCGATAGTTTCCCAGTAAGAGAGATAGAGAGATAGAGACACACACACATGCAGAAAGAGATAGAGAGAGAGAGATAAAGAGATAAAGAGACAGAAAGAGAGAGGGAGACAGAGAGAGAGAGAGAAAGAGAGAGATGGAGAGATACATAAAGAAAGAGAGAGATAGAAACAGACATAGACAGAGTGAAAAAAGGAAGAGATAAAGACAGAGAGAGAGAGAGAGAGAGCGAGAGAGACACACATACACAGGAAAAGAGAGAGAGATAGAGAGATAAAGAGAAAGAGACAGAAAGTGAGAGAGACAGAGAGGGAGAAAGAGAGAGAGAGATAGAGAGAGAAATAAAGAAAGAGAGAGAGAAAGAGAGAAAAAGAGAAGAGATAAAGACAGAGAGGGAGAGCGAGTGAGACAGAGCGTAAGAGAGTCAGAGAGACAGACAATGAGAAAGTGGCAGAGAGAAATAGATACACAGAGAAATAGGCAGAGAGAGAGAGAGAGAGAGAAGAAGATATATGATTAAAAAAAAGGGTTCTTATATAGGGTGGATAATATGTAGTACTGAAACCCAATTCTATTGTGCGGCTTGAACCGAAACGGTCTGGTAATAATAACTTCCGCTGCGCTTTGCAAAAAAAAAAAAGACATCCGCAGCGGAAGTCAATTTCGAGACGCGAATGTAATCAATGCGCAAGGCTTTCTACGTTTCAACCATCTATGGAAATGGGAAACCAAATGTCCAGAAGTTTCAGTCATGCGACAGAAAATGTCTAATAAATATCTTGGAGAAAAAACAGCAAAGTTACATTTAAATATTTGTCACCTAGATTTCCGTGAACCTTCTGACACAATGTCGTCATAAATATTTCCAAACGTACAATTAAGTGTCTTTTTGAATGACAGTTAACAGTAAATGTCAATGTTTCACTTTTGATTGCCAAGTTTGTGCTGGATAAAACGTAGCATAAAGAATTACCAAAAGATTAACTGAGACCTGAGACTAAGCTAAATACATAAAAAACATCGATTATAAAAATGGAAGGAATTTAAATCTTTTTTTTTTTTTCAACATAAGGATAGAGAGCCGAAACCTCCGTGTTTTTAGAAGCAAGACAACACGTCCAAATTATTAGGAAATAAACATTGCCATTTATGGAATCCAGAGCGTTTAGCTAAATGAAATCCATGGAGTAAGTATGAGCGAAAAGACGTTTAGCAGTAAAGATGATGCGTGGATAGAAAAGTTTTATTTATGATGTAATGTGCATGTGAACAACGACGGTGTTCTAGAGACAATGGTAACAAAAAGGACATTTATGCTTAACTCCAGGAAGAGACAGCTGAAATTTGGGGGGCACATGAGGAAGAAAAGAAGGATTGGAAAATTTGATACTCACAGAACAGAGTGAAGGTAAGAGGGTCAAAGGAAATCAACTTTGCAAGCCACCTGGTGAGCTTGAGCAAATGTATAGCGGAGTAGAGTTTTGGAGAGATGGCAAAAAAGACAAAAGTTGTTAAGAGCTACAAAGGACAGGAAATCGCGGGAGCCATGATCGACAATATCCTGAAGGGGCATGGCACATAACAGAAGAAGAAGAACAGAAGGAGAAGAAGAAAAAGAATCTTCCCACTCCAAAGTCAATTAATCTCTACCAGTGTATCTAAGGGAAATTAAAATCCATTCAATGTTTATTATTCGAATTCTATTGGTTATCTGAAATTAAAATCACAAGCTCAAAATAATACAGGTTGACCCCCACCTGTTGGAAATACTCAATTATTTTATCATTTGAATTGTTGTTGTTACCTAGGAAAGGTTACGGAATAGAATAATCAAACGGAAGTTGATAATGAACGATAATAATTAGGACAAGAACAACACATATAAGATTTGCTAGCGGCGAGTAGAAGTAGTCAATTGCTAGAAGTGTCAAGGGAATTCCAGAATGACTCTCCAACTGCAGGATATGTACCAATTACACCACGCGGTCAGATGTGGCACAAGGTTGAATTTAATGTGGGAGTATCCGAGCCCGTAGGCTCGGCCGAAAATTCCCCGTAGACGCCGTATAAAACGCGGTTGGGTAGCTGTTTCTCGAGACGAGACTCTGTCCTTCGACACAGCCTCGTCTGGGGATCCTCTCTGCTTAGAGGCAGTGAGTTTGACTAGCACAGCTGGAGAGGAATATCCAACTGCGGACCAGCATACAGTATTTACTACTGTAATTATGTGAATGGAGACATAACCATTATCGCACGTACGTATGATACGGCAATTGTGTAAAAAAAAGTTGGGAAAGGCTGATAGGACAATATGTTCGCAGTCCGTGAGTAGTAATTCTAGTAGATATTATAATTGTTGCACTTAGATATTAAGTTTAACACCATTTGGCACAATGAGTCTATTGTGGACTCTTCCACTTACTATAAAGTAGTAGGAAAAGTAAGCCTCTGGGGGAACAGGGATAGACTGTTCTTCTGAGGCTGCGACAGTTCGCAGCTCCCGTCGAACGCTCTGACTTGGGCAGAGAGGAACCCGGACGAGGCTGTGCCGAGGGGCGGAGTTTCGTTCGGCGAGATAGACCGATCGAATCCGTTTATGCGGGTTCTACGGGGATTTTTTTGCCAAGCCTACGGGCTAGGGTGACCCACGTTAAACTCGGCCTTGTGCCACATATATCCCTCGTGGGGGGGCTATTAAATATCAACAGTGATATAGATTGAACGCTGGTCAACCGACACACACACCCCAGTGGTGTAACACACTTCTGTCTTATTTACTGTTCAATACACTATTTATCTGCAACCTTTTGATTTGTTATTCCTTAACCAATTACTTGGTCACAGCACATAGTGAGAGACAAACCAATGAGTGAAGCCTTTACACTTGAGACTTTAGCTGTGAAATCAATCTGCTGAGGATTGTGCCAGATATTTTAGTTTCTATGTCTCATATGTGCCTTAGATGAGACAGAGACAAGGCTACATTAATAGGGACACATAATGGCATTGATTACATTAAATTAGAAAACTAACTGACAACCTCGTAAACCATCTCTAAATTAGGTGTGGCTGCAAATATTTACTCTGAAACCGAACACCTGGTAAGAACCAAACACGAGCAAATGTGTTGGTAAAACGAAATCGTTAACTAGTGTCAAAGGGAAGTCCTTCACAATTCTTTGACTCAGCAATGCGAAAATATACTGTGTCGTGAAAGGAATGCAAAACCGTTCTTTAATTCATTTTCTACGACTTATCAACCCTTTGCAGGCTATTTAAAACCAGACAATTTTTATAGATTGTGAGAATTTTTTTGGCGTGGCTAATTATGATTTAATGATACAAGCCCTATTAATGAACTCATAGCTAGGGAAGAAGTGGTGGATTTCCAAGGATATTTGTGTGTAAGTGAATATAACGAACCCAACTGGAATTGGAACTCGGCTCTCCGGTTAACGATTCCAAGCCATCATCCAATAACCCTAGTAGAGTATCTAAACTTGGTATTCTCAAGCGTTCATCCATCTCGGCTAAATCGGGTTCGACGTTGCTTAACTTCGGTGATCGTATAGGAACCGGTGCTTCAACGTGATATGGCCGTAAACTTAACATATAAAAACGATTATAATCTACGCTTTTGCATCAAATATTAGTGAAGTCTTGAATAGTCAAATCAGTTGGTATTTTTCCATTTGTACAATGTGCTTGCCGGTTTAAATAAACTTTCCATCGATATTATTTGGGTTAACTTAAATAACATTTGGAGAACATTATCGAGTTGTAAAGAAAGTCATTTGCGAAATAATAAGTGTTCTGTGCCAAAGAAATATCGGGCTGGGTGGGGGATATTGGAGGAATTAAATTAATCAAGTCGACACTTATATTTGGTATTTAGAAGTACTGAACATGGACGAAATAATGATTTTCGTTGAAAATTTCCTGGAAATTGCTGATATAGAGAGAAACAGAGAGAGAGAGAGAGAGAGAGAGAGAGAGGGAAAAAAAGAAAGAGAAGGATCCAAAGAGAAATAGTCAGAGAGAGCAAGGGAGATATAGAGAGAGAGGGACAGAGAGTGAGAGAGACAGAGAGAGAAAGAAAGAGAGTGACACAGAGAGAAAGAGAAAGAGAGACAGAAAGAGTGCAAGAGAGAGAGAGAGAGAGAGAGGTAGAAGGGAGCATTTTTAAGACGAATGTGATAAAATAAAAAGAGGGGAATATACTAGAATAAAAGAATCCCTAAATAGCAGCAAAAGCTCCGTCCCAGAAAAAAAAAAATTAGTCAAATCGATTAAAAATAAAATATTTGATTAAAAAGGCGCCAAAATGTAAGCGTCCATCAAACACGTGATACCGTCACCCCAGCGGTCATACATGACCCTAAAAATGTTATTGTGCAATTTGCTTATACATTTAGGCTTTAATATGGAACTAAGGTGGGAATACAGTTCTTAAGATTACACGAGATAGTTTTCTAGAGAGAGAGAGAGAGATAGAGAGAGAGAGAGAGAGAGAGAGAAAGACACACACACACAAAGAAAGGCAGAGGGACAGAGAGTCAGAGAGAAAGAGACTGAGAAAGAGAAAGAGGGAAAGAGAGAAAGACAGAGAGAGAAAGAGAGACAGAGACAGAGAGACAGAGAGGGAAAGAAAGAGAGGGACAGAGAGAGACAGAGAGAGGGAGAAAGACAGAGAGAAAAAGAGAGAGCGAGAGAGACAGAGACAAACACAGAGAGAAAGAGAGAAAAAGCGATAGAGTGAGAAAGATAGACAGAGACAGAGACACAGCGAGAGAGAGAGAGATAGAGAAAGAGAAAGAGAGGGAGGGTATGTGTGTAGTTCCAAAGTATTTAAATGTTTGGCAGTTATATGTATGACTGATTGTAATGGCAGCCATTTTCGGACAACGTCTTCATCGAACTTCTCGATATATAACTCTAGGCCACTGAGATTCCTTTCAAGCTGATCTGGATATAAAACGTCATTTAATTCAGAAAGCTAAAGGCAAAATAAACGGTACACTTTCCTTCCTCACTTCGATTGGATTCCTTCACAGTATGCAAACCGTCTATTTCCCCGCTTTTTATACCTTCCTCACTTACCTTAGAACTTGGTAGACATTTACTTATCTTAGATAAGACGGACAAAGGTTCACAGTAGTGGGTCACGTAGTGAGGAATGAACACCTGAAGCATGTAATGACTTATAAGACTACTTCCATTCACCTTAGGGGTTACACTGTGTTGGACTTTTACAATGACTCGTGGCTCACGTACGATCATCGAAGTTAAGCAATTCTGAAGCTGGTCAGTACGTGACCGCTTGGGAATACCAGATGCTGTTATGCTGGGACATGACGGTGGTATAATGGTTAATGGCTAGGAATTTTTAAACACGGAGCCAGGTTCCAATTTCAGTTGGGCTTACCGAATTATCAACCTTTTCCAGGTTATTTAAATCCAGCAAACATTTTGAGATTGTAAGATTTTTTTGGAAATAATAATTATTTACCGATACAAGTATTACTAATTAGCCCATAATTGGGGATGAGGAGAAGAGGTGAACTCATACCTGTCCCAAGGGTATATGCGCGTAAGGGAATATAACGACCCTTAGGCGCATATACACTTGGGAAAGGTATGAGTTCACCTCTTTTCCCCATTCTCAATTTACGGATTATTTAGTATTAGGTTGGTGCAAAAATAATGACGTAATAATGTCGTTTTTTGACGTTAAAAAATATCAGTAAATAATTATTATTTACAAAAAAATTCTTGCAATATCAAAACATTTTCTGGATTTAAATAAACTAGAAAAGGTTGATAAGCTGTGAAATGTCAAATAAATTATTCAATCACTCAATTGGGTGCAAAAAAAAAAGAAAACAAAATTACTAAGCGTATATTCGATGCAGAACAAGGCCGAAAGCATAAAGTACACATTGAAGATTGACTCATTCAGTCAATCAATCATTTATGTGCCGTGCATGATACTCGCTTAGACCAGCATGTATCTTGCAATACATGACTGACGAGGCATATTTTTCCCGCAGTAGATTGCCATTACTTTCTGCAGTAGACCAGTTGCTATCCTAGACTATAGAACCCGGTTTGTTCTGTTATTTTCCCATAGCTGAGGTTGTGAAGGTAATGGTTTCGACTGGAATTCGAACTCGGCAATCCGATTCCTCAATCTGAACAGCTGTCCATTATTCCGCAGTGCCTCCATATCAAACTTACAGCCTTGATTTATCATCATCTCTTTCTTATTCGCTCCCTATCCTAATCATTTTTCAAAATTACTCATTTTGAGCTCATTAAGGAATTATGACCTGCTGCTTTGATACTGTTAAATTCTAAGAAGACTGTCCTTCCCAGATTGTATAAATGGCGCCGTTTCATCGCTTGAAGATGTTATTTGAGCTCATATGAAGAAATGAAACTTGTACTTAAAAATCCTTATCATCAGAATCAAGTTTTGAATTTAGAATTGTCCTTCTAGACCAGTTGCTATCCAAGGCTATAGAACCCGGTTTGTCCTGCTATTTACCCATAGCTGGGAAAGAAGAAGAGGATTCATACCTTTTCCAAGGGTATTATCATGTAAGTGAATGTAATGGATTCGACTGGAATTCTAACTCGGATCTCCAATTCTTCAATCCGAGACGCTATCCATTATTCCACCTTAATGATTTAGTGAGACAATCTTCTTAACCGTTAGACCATGTCGAAGAACTCCACGGATAAAGAATTGATTTCAATGTCCAAAATTTCTAAAACCTTTTTTTAAATCATTTTACACTAAGCAAACCGGGAATGCCTTTAATGCGTATGGTGGCGTTACAGAGAGTGAAAGTGAAAGTGAAAGTGAGTGGGTATAGGGAGGATTGAGGAAAGGAAAAAGATGAATGCAATTCAAGAAGACAGAAGTTGGCGATTGACGTTGCATTTAATTTTTGAATATTGTAGTTATTACGGAAGAATGTAAACAGAAGAAGGTTCTACAGGTGGAATGTGCGAGACAATAAACTGTTGGGGTAGAAGTGGCGGTTGCATTTAACTATTTCAACCTTAAACGGGTGGGACCAAGATGCCAATTTTAGTGGCACGTTTAAATTCATGTATTTGGTACCCCAGAAGAAAAAGAACGTCAGAGCAGTTGCTATGAAAATATTTGTAGAAAAGACAGAGGCAAGTGAGGAAGTGACTGAAGTCGAGATGCAAAGTCAGAATCGATTACATTCCACATCCTTCGAGATGAATAACAAGAGCATTATACCCCAGATATGGCAGCAACATTCAATGCACGGGCGGATGGTAGATTTTTAAATGTGCAAGATGGATTCTGACGAGGAAAGTTTTCTGAAACGACACAGTGACCCATCTTTTCTTGCAGCAGATGCAGCAGCTGTTGATTTATCTATTAAATCGTCTGTGTTATTGCAATCGCCATTGCTGAATGTCGGTTTTCTTTCCATAAAACTGACAAACTTCTCTAAAGCTTTTTCAGTTTCAGTCTAGGTTTAATCACAATCATGTTTTCTTTTTATTTCCTTGTTCACTGTGACAGTGTGATCGCTTGAGAATAGTTTCTTTGAAAGATTTCATATCAGAAAATGCTGACTTTTCTGTTGGACTCAGCCATTAGTTACAATGGACTTTCACAGCGTTTAGTCTGTTTAAAATGTCCACTTTTTGAGATAACTCCAAAGTTGTTCTTTTCCTCTGATTCCATTATCTTTTGCACTAATACAAGCCATTAGGGTGAAATAAGCATAAACAATTATCCAGAGTGAATTTCCTGAAAAACAGAAAATTCAAATCAGTTACATAGCACTGAAATAGTTTAAATATACACTTCAAAATCATGTCCGGATATGCAAGACTCTGGATATTAGGGACTCCGGATATGAGCGATTCTACTGTATTTATAAACTTATTCTTTTTCAAATCGTTAAAAGATGTCCAATACTGATTTAACTTTTTAAAATTTACAAATAATCGACATCCAGAATAAATTTAAGAATTTTTGTAGTCATTGTTGTTAATGGCAAGTTGAAATTTTATATGTACAATTTAATACATTTTTTTTAAATACCATGTTCCATTAGGGCGTTGGCGCTATGGTTCTACAAAATGTACTTTAATATATGCAAATTGTATTGGCCTCTTCAGAGCGATAGTAGAGTTGTGCCTCTTCTCGTAGACTGATAGACAGCCCAGACTACGCTATTATTTTCCATAAATAGACCAGTATTTGAACTCGGAACGTCGAATCAATGTTTTTCGCTTATAACAATACCTACAGATTCGATTATCAATAAATAAACTTACTTTTTACTTGTCTGTGATTACTTTTATCGAAGGCTTTGACATCAGTGTTTAATATTCTTTTAATGTTTTTTAAAATTATTTCTGTCTGACTTTGCGATCATTTTTTTTGTAAATATTCGTTAATTTTATTATAGATTGTATCCAAATTTAAGAGACATTTCATGATTATTCAATGAACTATTTTTAGATGATAGATCTATTCTTGATCGCTTTTGTTCTTCGACTTGAATCGGTTATAAATACCAAAGGACATCTCTTTGTTGTAGTTGCTCTATGAGACGAGGAGATTTTTTTAATATAAATATTTAGCTTCGCTATAGATTTTCTGAGACTTTAAGAGGTGTTGTAATAACTATTTAATGAATTTTAGAAACGTAGTATTAGGTTGGTGCAAAAATAGTGACGTAATAATGTCGTTTTTTGACGTATTTTTTAACGTCAAAAAACGACATTATTATGTCATTATTTTTGTAACAACCTAATATATTAAGGCATCGGTACTTCATTAAAAAAAAAAGATTTATTGAATAGAACAGAGAGATGTCAGTTAACCCTTTTAGTGTGTTTTTTCTTAGTTTCAATTAATGCCTTTCGTGCCAGGTGGAAACTTTAAAAGGGACTTGTCGAAATTGACTGCTGTCTTCACAGTACATTTAAAACCACCGTCGGTCCTTTTCAAGGAAAGGACGAAGAATCGGAGAGACAGTTATTGGAACGTAACAACATTTAAATATTAGGTTGGTGCAAAAATAATGACGTAATAATGTCGTTTTTTGACGTATTTTTTAACGTCAAAAAACGACATTATACGTCATTATTTTTGCACCAACCTAATATTTAGAGGCGGGTAATATGTGTGATTTTTTTTTTATTTTGACTTCATTGACGTCATATAAGACGCACGGGCAAATCAAGAAAACATTAGTAATTAGTGAAATTAGTCAAATTATTAGTAAATGTTACAGCCTAGGCTATATTTATGAGGTATTATTTTGGTTAAACAAGCCATGATTACAATTAAACGAAAAATAATAGGAAAAAAGAACACGTGCCTTCATTTATTATAGCCATGGGTAAGAAAACAAAATAAAAATCAAGCAATTATTATAATTGAGCAAAACGGTACAGTTACCATTAAAACTCAGTAAGAAATTTTCCTTTATATTTTTTTCCTTTATATGATGTGTACAACCGGCGTCTTGTAAACGTTTTAGTGGAATATTTAGGATATAAAAATTCTGATTGTGCAACCGGAAGTTATCGCAAGAAAGATATTAATGAAACAAATATATTTTACAAATATATAATTTGAATTTATTGCATATAATTTTAGTGAAACAAAGTTCTAATATTAAACGCAATGAAATTAATATAACGACTATTATCAATGATAACACTTAAAATCTGTATAATAGACTTTTAAATCAAGACAATAGATATCGAAAAGACTATCGAGATTTTTAAAACTACATATGACATATAAGACGCAGGGGAATTTTAAAAGATATCTTTAGTAACAAAATAAAAAATAAATAAAAAATAAAAATGAAGTGCGTCTTATATGTCGTCAAATACGGTAATTAATTAATTTTTAGTCTATTTATTTATTTATGCTTAAAATTATTTCACAGATGTGGTGTCCGCTTTGTTAGGGCCAGATTTTGAAATGAATGCGGTTTCATGGGGTATATAATAGATTTTAGCGTCACTTATTAGAATGAGCATAAGGTTCAAATTCATTTTAGCACGTGCGCAACGAGATTTAACCAAATCTTTAATGTTTTTTTTTTTTGCTGCCTTTTTCAATTGACGAACATATCACGTTTTTCTTGCTTTGTTTTCAGTATGATTAGTAGGATTGTATTGCAGTGTTAACGGTTATATGACCATAACACTGAACAAGTTATTTGCACTGCCTTTATTCTTATTGTTTTCTGTTTCGACACCTTTTTTTTTTGACAAGTGGATTCTTTTAGACAATCTCAACATTATTGTTTTCCTCTGAATTTTTTGTAAAGATTTTAATTAATATACAATTTCTGAATAACTTTTACATTATTCGGACTATTGTCCTCATCTTTATTGCCATATTAATCACAATGTTTCGACCGTTGTACGCTCCGGCCTTCTTCAGGTGGTTGGAATGTCGAGTTGAACCCTTTATTTCGCTCACTGGGGTACTGTTCGGATGTCAGTTATCAGTTATCTTCAGTTCATTAAACTCTCCAAGTTCTCCACTGCCTTAACCAGGTATTGAACTCACACACTTTGGGTCCTGTCACTGGATCTAACGAACGCCTTTATCCACTGTGCCATATGTCCTATGCTAGGCCACAAAAATCTCCTGAGCCGACCAAGCATAGAAATGAATACATTATGGGAACCAGTAATAAGGAGTGCCAGAGAAAAGCGATAATAACAAAGAAAATTGCAATATGAGCTCTGGTAAAATCATGAAACTGCAAAAATTGCAATATGTGCACTGGTAAAAATGATTGCTGAAGACTTTAGAAATAATACCCAGAAATTCATACACAGATGTCCTCAAGGACACATGGCACAGTGGATAAAGCCGTTAGTTAGATCCAGTGACAGGACCCAAAGAGTGTGAGTTCAATACCCGGTTTAAGGCAGTGGAGAACTCGGAGAGGGGAATTAACAGGAGATAACTGATAACTGACACCCATTAGACATCGCACGTAACCAGTCTCCCCCAGTGAACGAAATAAAGGTTTCAATCTGACATTCCACTTGAAGAAAACCCGAAACGTTGTGATAAATATGGCAACAAAGATGACGACAGTAGCCCAAATAATGTAAATAGTGTACATAATACCTCATCTCAGAAATATAGGCAGATACAATTTCTGCATCTATCATTAAAAATTAAGAATGCAGAATTAGTAAGCAATAAACACTTCAAATACCTCGCTGGATGGATCGCTTATAACAAATCTAGAATAAGAGATAAGGACATTGAACGCAGGATAGGCTTTGTTCGGGGTAGTTTTCCAAAACACCGTAAATTATTACAAAAAACCGACACATACCAGCCTTGTCAAATGAATAAACAGCATGGCGCCAAACACGTTCGGAAATATCTATAAACTGCCAGCTGTATACAACGGCGTTTTCTAAGATCAATATTTAAAAAGTGATATCTGCAGATCCTGGTGAAGACGATCCTTCTTCAAACATTGTGTATTGGCGCTACATAATCACAAACAAAGAACCGTACCAAATAAGGCAAACTCGTAAAGACACTCAATAACAAAAACAACCAAACTAGAGAACACATGTAAGTCAAAGCGAAAACAATGACATAATGAAGATGTTCAACACTACTTCAAACAAAAGGTTAGGAAGGAAACCCCTGTCAATACTGGAAATAGCGATATCAGCTGCTGCACTTGAGAAACCTATTCCCCTGAAAAAAAAAAACCTTTTTGAGACATGTAATTTATAAATTATCAGCAGTATTAATGGCTACTCGGTTAATGAATGTCAAATGTTTCCTTATAAGGAAAGGGCTAATATTTCTTTTCCCATTCACATATTCATGGTTGATATTATAACATGAACTTTGGTTCTCTCAAACTCCGTCTGGTGTCTCAAAATTCAGTGTAGATAGCAGACCAGCAAGAAAGCCAAAACTGAACAAAATTAATATCTTCAGAGAAAAGCCGAAAATCGAACATACAAAACAAGGCAAAATTGAAAGACTTAAAAAAAGAAAAAAAAATAGATGATGTAAAAAAAAAAAAATGAAATATGTAAATGTGTTAAGTTTGAGCAAATGTAAGTAGTATTCTCTTTTTGCAAAAAAAATAAAATAAAATAAAACTAGGGACTCTATATCTCTTTCTATATGTTCCATGCAAGCCTCTCGCTTCTCTATCGCTATTTCCCGCCATTCCACGCAAACAGTAGTGAATCAACCTCATTCCCCCGTATTTCCCTCATGAGATGTAAGTTCTACTTAAGCAGCTTCTTTCAATGAACCAATATGGTAAGTCCTGGAAGATAAACTACATCCGCGTCCTGGGTAAGACGATAAACTACATCCGCGTCCTGGGTAAGACGATAAACTACGTCCAATAGAAAGGCCTGTGATCAGGAGTTTTTGAGGAGCGTGGGAACACCTCTAAATTGCTGGTGTTCTCAGATCCACCTCGACCCGAGGTGGTAACACCTGTTATCGTCCCAGCTATGGACAAAACTTGTGTAAAAATAGGTTTTAATACGAGAAATACTTTGCAAAAAAAAATAAAAAATAAAAAAATACGAACAATAATTTTTGAAGGAAAATATTATTATCGGCAATACTTAAAAATACCAGCAATACAAACAGCTTCATATTTAAAAAAAAACAAGACAACAACAATCGTAATCTGTCTTTATGAACCATGTTCTTTTACTCTCCTTTTTCTTTACTAAAATTTTCTCATTTTCTTTCACTCTCAATAAGCAATAATTAGTGGCTTTATCAGTTTGCTAGGGAGGCAATTATAAAAAAAGAGAAACTCATTGTCTATCTGCATATAAGCTGTTTGCTCCTAGAACATGTTACGCGTTATCACAGATTTGTGTAGCTCAAGCTTTCAAATAGTTCTTCGAGTCACAATGTGTCAATACGTTTGTAAGCTATAAAGCGTAAATATTGATTTTTTTCACTTCCCTTTTATAGTGTTCTGACCATGAAAGTTTGCAAATCTTGTTTTAGTAACTTGAACAAACCTCATTTTTCATGTCTTTTCTGTGGTGGAATTCTGTTACGACCTTTGTTCTTCAGTTTCCTCATGATTAATTATGTAGCCCATTAAACTGAGTGTTCAATGAAGTTCGCATTAATTTGCGTCCGATTTAATTGTTAAAGCTATGAAGGTTTATCTACTTAGGTCTTCCAGTATTTCTCCGTTGTCATTTATTTCATTTATCGCATTAGTGAATTTATCAATTGCGATTTTTTAAAGCTGTCATTATATTTGTTTTACAATCTTTTCTGGTCCTGTTGTTTTTTGTTCTTCCTCCTATACTATAGCTTTAAGCATTATATATCTTTCTGTGCTTTTATATATTGATGGTATACCCCCATTGTTTTCATGGAATAGTTCTGCTATGTATTCATTTTATCTCTGTAGTACCTTTTCTATTTCCATTATCCTTTTCACTCCATTAGATTTTTTAATTACAGCTGAACACGTTTAATGTCCTGTGGTACTTCAGGTAAAAAGCTAAATGTTTCGATAAAATTTCCATTTTGCCATTCATGGAATAATCTACAGACATCTTTCAAAAACAAACAAACAAATGATTTATTTTCAAATCGTAAAGGCTGGAAGTATTTGCAAGCAATCTGTTAATCTATAATTTTCTTTTTGTTAGTATCATATTCCTTTAGGCGATCATGACTCTCCACAGAATCCTTTTCTATATTATCCCTGAACTGCCATAGCATCTTGGGTAAGACTGTGTAGTGTTTTTCCGTTTCATTCTCTATGGTTTGGAACGTGGCGTATCACTTCTCTTCGACTGGTTGCTGACAAAGCTAAAGACGCCAGTCTAAAATGCAATTTAATCTATAGGTAGGGAAGACTAGATTAGTGTGAAAGTGAATGCAACATACCAATCCGGAATTTGAATTCAGTTCTCTGATTACACTTTCCGCGTTAGTATCTGTTACACTTTCCACACACCCTTTTCCTTTCTTAATTCACCTGCTTCTGTTCGTCCAACAGAAACATAGCAATTTTTTTCGTTAGATCTATAATTTATTATCTGTCTTTTTCTATTGGTCTTTGCCCGTCTGCCTCTCTCAGTTCGATATTACCCGTCAGTTTTGTGAATATCCAATCAAAAAAAAAAAAAAAGTAACAGAGCTTCAGGCATCTGAGTAAATACTGACAACAGTGAGTTTGCTCGTAACAACGGCACGGTTCATTTTAATTTTCTTACTCTTCAATTTCGACAAATCAACGCAAGGATTACTGATTTCTGGCTTCTAAGATTGGCGCCACAAGACCCAGGAGGGTCTGGAAAATGATCCTTTGCTAATTAACATCGGGAATATTTTTTTCTTGTTTAATCAAAAACGAATATTTTTATTTTATTATTAATAATCAGTTTGCAAATAGAACTCCAATCTATGCATATCTGATGTTGGCGTTCGGAATTCAGTTACAATGTCGATTAAGGATGTGTTTATCGAAGGCGAATTAGAAATAAGAGCAAAATTCATTGAAAGATTAGTTTTTTATGACTTACCAACCTTTTACAAGTTATTTAAAGCCTGAAAAACATATTCGATTGTAAGATTTTTTTCCTTTTGCTTTGATTTGCTTTGTTTTGTTTTGCGGCGTATCAACCCCAATGGGTTATTCAATGCCGACAAGTTTTTTATTCCGGTAATATTTTTTTCCAAAAATGTATTGTTCGTAATATTTTTTCAAACATGTATGGCTGATAATATTTTTTTCAAAAATATATTGCTGGCCATATTTTTCTTTTTCAAAAATGTACTGCTGGTAAAAATTCCCCCCCCCACCAAAAAAGTATTGCTGGTATCAAACCTATTGTTTACATACTTTCATAGTGTTGGTGGTGGGGGGGTGTCACTATTTGCTCATAACTAGGACCCTGACAGGTGCTACCACCCCAGGTCAGGGTTAACTTGGGAACAACAGAAATTAAGAGGTGGTTCCATGATCCTCAAAAGCTACAGAGGCCTTGTTGTCGGATGTAGTTTATCGTCTTACCCAGGAACGCGGATGTAGTTTAATATCATACCCAAAACGGGTTTCCTGTTGGACATAATAGTTTAATTATACAGGGTATCCTTAAAATCTGGACACATAGGTAAAAATGCATATTTTCAAGAAATGAAATTTTCAACATTTTTTTTTAAATTGGGATGTAAACATATAACAATATGATTTCCATCATTTGTAATAACAAAGGTCGATGCGGTATGCAAGATTCACATGGAATCGAACCAATGACTCCACACCCAATTCTAGCACATTCTCTATTTCTGCATATTACCCAGTGTGCTACATCTGACATATTCATTGAGTACACCTTCTTCTTTAGCATACCCCAGAAAAAGAAGTCAATTCTTTCTTTACTCTTTATGCATTCAATCAAGTGTGTTGCATCTGTGATTTTCATTAAGTACGCCTTTTCTTTTAGCAAACCCCAGAAAAAGAAGTCAATTCTTTCGACAAAACCATGTTTAATCTGTGGAGGTAGAAAAGAATATAGTTAATGGGATTTCCTATGTATCCAGACCTTAGAGATAACATGTACAAGTCTAACTAGTTACACATAGGAATTTTTTACCTCTAAAGATTAAACATAGTTTAATATGAAAATTTTGGTGAGTAAAGTACATGTGCAACATACTGCCGAAAGACATTTGTTTAATTTAATCTTTGTTTACAATCTATCTATCTATCTATCTATCTATCTATCTATCTCCATATATATATATCATACTTATTAAAAAAAAACAGGTTGTGCGTGTGTGTGTGTGTGTGTGTGCGTGCGTGTGTGTGTGTCTGTACATTTATATATTGGATCGGATTTCCTACATTTTTCAACCGATTTCAATAAAACTTCATAGGACTACGTAAAATTACCTTGCGGTGGTTCGGAAAAAATCGGAAAAACACAATTGTTTTTGCACGAAATCAATTTGAAAACACGATTAAGAGGCATCCCGAGAATGAAAAGGGGACAACTCAAATCGAGTTATAAAACCCAGGTTGTTTGTTTGTGTGTGTGTGTGTGTGTGTGTTCGTTTATATATGGGATCGGATTTCCTACATTGTTCAACCGATTTCAACAAAACGTCACTTTTTTTTGGCAGGTAGTGTTTCTTATTGTCTTGCACACTTTTTTTTTTTTAATTTTTACATTCAGAATGCTTTAAAAATTCCATTCTATTCAATCGGTAGACTCATTACGATTGGAAACAATGTTTTTGTTTGAGTTTGACCAATTAGTAAAAAAAAAAAGAACAAAACAAAAAAAATAATTAAGACATGCGTGTCCGTCAACCTTAAACAATAATCTTTGTCAATTTTATTTTTCAGTCTTTATGATGGTCGATACTTGATCTATCTCTTACTGTTACATCCCCGGGCAACGCCGGGCTCTACTGCTAGTATATATATATATATATATATATATATATATATATATATATATATATATATATATATATATATATATGAAGAAATATAGTTTAAAGGTGTGCTACATTTATAGAATACAGTGTTAATTATCAGAGATAGAGCGTATGTAAATATAAATATAAAAGTGAACATTGAAGTCAAAACTCTGAATGTTGACTTCAATGTTCAATTACATACATATATATATATATATATATATATATATATATATATATATATATATATATATATATATATATATATATATATGTAGCAGTGAGGGGAAAAGGTGGATACGTACCTTTTCCTATGGGTATTTGCGCGTAAGTGAATATAATGGACCTAACTAGAAAATTGCGCTCTGATTAACAATTCCCAGCCGCTTTCTATTACACCACCCGTACACCCAAACTCACAACACCTGTTATTCCCAAGCGGTCACCCAACTAGGTACTGACCAGGGTCGACGTTGCTTAAATTCGGTGATCCGTTATATTTCCATTTCCTTCAAAAATATTTTCATTCTTTTTCACTTCCTGTAACCCTTTGAAATCTTGGTGGCATTATCACCTTCTTTCGGGTAAATTGATATATATATATATATATATATATGTATATATATATATATATATATATATATATATATATATATATATATATATATATATATATATATATATATATGCATTGTAAAAAAGATTAAATTAAATCTTTAGGCTCTATTGTGCACCTGTAAGATACTCACGTCTTTTTGAGTGATAGAAAATTAACAAATCGCTATCTTGGGAGGAATGGGACCATTGATTTTGACAGGAAGTCCCCTGATAACAATGGGGAACAGATTAAGCACGCTGTTTAAAACAGAAAACGAAAAATACTTCTGGATTTAAGGAATTTAATTGAAACAGGAACAGGTTCGATGTCACCTGAAATGTGTTAAGATGTTTGTTGAAGCTTTCATGAAAGAATATATATTTGTATTTCTCTCGCATTCGTTGTTGTCATTTAAAAGAAAGGAAGAAATAAAACAAAAGCCCAAGAAACTTGAATGAGCTTGGTTAAACGACGTGATACAAGGGTTGTTAAAATTTAAATTTAAAAGTTGAATCGAGATGTATCTTTAGTGTTTTGATGAAAAAAAATAATTTCATTTTCACCAACTTTTTATTAGGTTGGTGCAAAAATAATTTCGTTTTCTCACACATAGTAACATATGTTAGAAAACGAAATTATTTTTGCACCAACCTAATATATATAAGATTGCTTCTATCAATTCTTCAATGGCAGACCTTCAGTCTAGTTTTACTTTTTACTACCACCAATGCAGGCGTTTACAGCTAAAACACGCCTTGTTACGTCGACATATATATATATAGCAGGGGAGAGAAAAGGTGGATACGTACCTTTTCCTATGGGTATTTGCGCGTAAGTGAATATAATGGACCCAACTAGAAATTGCGTTCTGATTAACAATTCCCAGCCGTTTTCCATTACACCACCTGCACAAAAGCGCAAGAAACTTGAATGAGCTTGGTTAAACATCGTGATACAAGGGTTGTTAAAATTTAAATTTAAAAGTTGAATCGAGATGTATCTTTAGTGTTTTGATGAAAAAAAATAATTTCATTTTCACCAACTTTTTATTAGGTTGGTGCAAAAATAATTTCGTTTTCTCACATAGTAACATATGTTAGAAAACGAAATTATTTTTGCACCAACCTAATATATATAAGATTGCTTCTATCAATTCTTCAATGGCAGACCTTCAGTCTAGTTTTACTTTTTACTACCACCAATGCAGGCGTTTACAGCTAAAACACGCCTTGTTACGTCGACATATATATATATATAGCAGGGGAGAGAAAAGGTGGATACGTACCTTTTCCTATGGGTATTTGCGCGTAAGTGAATATAATGGACCCAACTAGAAATTGCGTTCTGATTAACAATTCCCAGCCGTTTTCCATTACACCACCCGCACAAAAGCGCAAGAAACTTGAATGAGCTTGGTTAAACATCGTGATACAAGGGTTGTTAAAATTTAAATTTAAAAGTTGAATCGAGATGTATCTTTAGTGTTTTGATGAAAAAAAATAATTTCATTTTCACCAACTTTTTATTAGGTTGGTGCAAAAATAATTTCGTTTTCTCACATAGTAACATATGTTAGAAAACGAAATCATTTTTGCACCAACCTAATATATATAAGATTGCTTCTATCAATTCTTCAATGGCAGACCTTCAGTCTAGTTTTACTTTTTACTACCACCAATCCAGGCGTTTACAGCTAAAACACGCCTTGTTACGTCGACATATATATATATATAGCAGGGGAGAGAAAAGGTGGATACGTACCTTTTCCTATGGGTATTTGCGCGTAAGTGAATATAATGGACCCAACTAGAAATTGCGTTCTGATTAACAATTCCCAGCCGTTTTCCATTACACCACCTGCACAAAAGCGCAAGAAACTTGAATGAGCTTGGTTAAACATCGTGATACAAGGGTTGTTAAAATTTAAATTTAAAAGTTGAATCGAGATGTATCTTTAGTGTTTTGACGAAAAAAAATAATTTCATTTTCACCAACTTTTTATTAGGTTGGTGCAAAAATAATTTCGTTTTCTCACATAGTAACATATGTTACAAAACGAAATTATTTTTGCACCAACCTAATATATATAAGATTCCTTCTATCACTTCTTCAATGGCAGACCTTCAGTCTAGTTTTACTTTTTACTACCACCAATCCAGGCGTTTACAGCTAAAACACGCCTTATTACGTCGACATATATATATATAGCAGGGGAGAGAAAAGGTGGATACGTACCTTTTCCTATGGGTATTTGCGCGTAAGTGAATATAATGGACCCAACTAGAAATTGCGTTCTGATTAACAATTCCCAGCCGTTTTCCATTACACCACCCGCACAAAAGCGCAAGAAACTTGAATGAGCTTGGTTAAACATTGTGATACAAGGGTTGTTAAAATTTAAATTTAAAAGTTGAAACTAGATGTATCTTTAAGGTTTTGACGAAAAAAAAAATAATATCTTCATTTTCACCAACTTTTTATATATAAGATTGCTTCTATCACTTCTTCAATGGCAGACCTTCAGTCTAGTTTTAATTTTTACAACCACCAATCCAGGCGTTTACAGCTAAAACACGCCTTGTTACGTCGACAGGTTTAAACAATTAATTCGCATTCCCTTGGTAAGAAGGAAGTTCCACACAAACAGCTTCGTTCCAAGAAACGCTACTTTATAAAACAGATTCCTTCGTGGATACTTCTCCAAGAATTATAATTCCTCCAATCTTTGAATATTGCTACCACATATGGTCCAGTGACCCTGCTATATACTTAGAGATTCTTGATAAACCCCAAATAAGTATCAAAAGAATTATTGGTCCAGACCTGACCTGGCGCCTCAGTGATCGAACGAGAATCGTTGTTTCAAGGTGATATGACCATCACTAAATTAAAAAAGAAAATACTCTGAATAAAATAGATATTTTTTAAAGGATTTCACCCCAAGCAAGGCGGGAAGCCACTAGCACGTAAGGAGTTACATAAGATTTGGAGCGAGAGCAGATAGGAGTGAGAGAGGAAAGGATGAGGAGAAGGATAATGGATAGATCAAGGCAACTGGAGATGTCGATTAACATTACATATGAATAGTTGAAGATTATAGCTAACAGGGAAACAGGAAAAGGGGCGGGAGTTCGACGGGCGGAAAGTGTGAGACATGAAGTTATTGGAGTAGAAGAGACGGCTACATTTAACAGTTTCAACAATGAAAGGGTGAGATCGGGATGCCAGCCTCGTAGGACGTTTGAATTCATGAACTCTTCGGAGCAGCGAAAGCAGCTCATCGGAGCAATTACCACAAAAGTATTTGTAAAAAAGACAGAGAGAGGTGTCGGCGCGTCTTTGAGAGAGCGACTGCAGACGAGATGCCAGATCAGAGCCAATTACACTGCATATCCGTCTCTGGATCTTATCAAGAAGGCCGTTTTAATCAAAAGTAAATACAATCTATTCAGATGTAAGTAATTGTTATTATCTGTCAGTTCCAATAATTAATTCCTGGTGTCACTTTAAACTGGTTACTCAATTTCCCAGTATTTTGTGGCCAATTTCCCATTTTCGTTCTAACCATGAGATCAGGGTTCGAATCTTACCACTGCCGATTTGTTTCCTGATGTTATCTGGAAGAACGGGTCGATCCCAGATTACTGCACCTTTGGAAAGTGCCTGAAAAC
Source organism: Acanthosepion lycidas (assembly GCA_963932145.1). Classification (NCBI taxonomy): domain Eukaryota; kingdom Metazoa; phylum Mollusca; class Cephalopoda; order Sepiida; family Sepiidae; genus Acanthosepion; species Acanthosepion lycidas. The sequence goes on along the minus strand of OZ010589.1, from coordinate 89,841,337 downwards.
CATACCACGGTTTGATCCAAGCCTTGTGAGTAAAATTGGGTAAATGGAACTGTTGAAAGCCATCGATATCTATGTTAGCACGAAGTCACAATACCTCGTGGCCGAGGGATTGCTTGAGCGGGCTAGCCTTGTTCAAATTGTTGATTACGATAGATAATATGCTCTTTCTCAGAAGCTTTAAGTAAGATCTGATCAGCATAGTTGCAGTATAAGCCACAGGTAAGCTCTTTGGGTGTTGACTAAACACGAATGCGTCAGAGCAAGCGTCTGCAATAGAAATTGGTAGTAGAAGGGTATCCTTGAATACGAGTGGCCAGCTATATATACATACAGTGCAAACTAGCTGTACCTATATCGGATAACTCACAAGAATGATTAACTTAATTTCGTTCTGGAAGTACTTGCATCTTTATGTAAAATCCAAAGTTAAACACACGCTTACAGAGGTCCCACCTGCAGGCAAGAATACATGGCCACAGGTATAAACAAAATCGCATGAACGTATTGAATAGTCAGAGATACCCGTTCGATATATACGTATTTGCACATTAGAAGAAAAATAAAATGGAAAAAAAGTCGAATATATTATCATGACTTGAGGAATTTTCTTTTAAAAAATCTAATTAAGACAGGTGCGGTCTTTTCCTTTCTGGAAGGTTTCAAGACTCGCTGTGATTTTTCGAACAAATTGGACACTTTGCCTTCAGAAGATTTTTTCTCTTACATGTGTACATAAAGTTAGAAATTGTTGTTTTTTTATATAAGCATTTTGTAAGTCCTTTTGGGGAAATAAATAAATACAAAAAAAAAAAACAAAAAACGATGAAGAATATTGGGAAAAAGAGTTTCAATGTTAAGACAGTTGAAAAAAAAAAAAAAATGGAAAAAAGTCTCCTGTATGCCTGGTACTGATTTTCCTTTTCTTTTTCTTTTTTTTTTTTTTTTTATCCAATCATCAAGGAACTTAATAGACCTTTTTCAAGACCTCATGCCGCCTGTCAGGAAAAGTGAAAAAAAAAAGAAGGAAGGGTCATATCAGCTAACGAATATGCCGGAAGAATTAAGGTGCAGCGGAAGAATGGGCAAAAATTCAAAATTTGGTAGAACAAGAAGGAATTGAAGAAGTAAAAGAAGAAAAAGTAGGCATTGAAAGAGAACAAAGAATTGAAGAAGAAATTATTGAAGAAGGTGGAGGAGGAGGAGAAGAAGAAGAAGAAGGAAATGAAGAAGAAGAAGAAGAAGAAGAAAATGAAGAAGAAGAAGAAGAAGGAAATGAAGAAGAAGAAGAAGAAGAAGAAGAAGAAGAAAAAGAAGAAAAAGAAATTGAAGAAAAAGAAATTGTAGAGGGGGAACAACAACAACAACAAACCGAAGAATGAAAAGAATTGAAGAAGAAGAAGAAGAAGACGAAAAAAGAAGGAATTGAAGATAATATAAAGATGAAGAAACAGAAGAAGTAGTAGAAGAAGAAAAAGAAAAAAAGTGGGATTGAAAGAGAACAAGTAATTGAAGAAGGAACTGAAGAAGAAAAAAAGAAGAAAAGAAATAGAAGAAGAAGAAAAGAAAATTGATGAAGAAGATGGAAAAAAAAACAACAAAAAGAAGCATGGGAAAGAAAGCTTATGTCAGGTTCTGTTATATCAATAGCACCAGGATGAAATTCATCTTAATCTTCTGATGCTGGTCAAATTTCCCGGAAAATAATGCTAACGATACTAATGACAGTTTTCATACAGAAAACAGTCGGCATTTATTAGCTGAACATTAAGTGTTATTGATGCTTCATATTTTGTGTCATTAGTAATTGCGATTGTGTGAGCCTGAAATCTAATGTGTGATTTTTTAGGGGATGTTTTATGCTATCAATGTGTGCGACTAATTTGTGGCATGTAGGAAGTATGTATATTCCTATGGGCATGCATAAAATTTCAAGTTGGATCTACGGTGACCTGTGACTGTCGATAGATTCTGTGTTCCTTGAATCGTGGATTTAATTTAAATTAATTTTTGAACGAAATTAGCAATATATATATATATATATATATATATATATATATATATATATATATGTGTGTGTGTGTGTGTGTGTGAAAAGTGTGTGTATATAAATATAAATATATATATATATATATATATATATATATATATATATGTATAATTATTTATATATTATATGCGCGGTACTTATTAGAAAGCGCTCAATATCAGAGATAGAGCTAACATATATGGTTGGATCGATGTGAGCTTGTGACATCTATCCAACCATATATATATATATATATATATATATATATATATATATATATATATATATATATATACGCGCACACACAGACACGCGAGTGCGCACACACACACACAGTGGAACCAACAATATATATGATAAAATATAGTTATAAGATGTGCTATATTTGTGGCTTAATGTATTCAATATCAGGGATTGGGCGTATGTAAATATAAAAGTAGACATTATTTACATTATTCGGACTATTGTTCTCATCTTTGTCGCCATATTTATTACAAGGTTTCGGCCGTTGTACGCTCCGTCCTTCTTCAGATGGTTGGAATGGCGAACTGAACCCTTTATTTCGCTCACTGGGGTAGACTGTTCTAGTTCCACGTGCCATACATAATAGATGTCAGTTATCAGTTATCTCCTGTTAATTTCCCTCTGAAAGTTCTCAACTGCCTTTAATTGACATTAAATTAAAATTAGATAATGTACAAAATACCTCATCTCAGAAATATAGATAGATAAATGTAGACATTGAGCTTAACGCCCAGAGCCGTCAGTTTAAGCATGAGTGTTAACCCCAATGTTCCCTAAGATATATATATACATATATATATATATATATATATATATATATATATATATATATACGCCCCGAAAAATTAATTTCGGTCGAACACTCTGGATAGAAAGCGCGTATTTATAAACAGTGACTACTACTGCTACTACGAAGCTCCTCTATGAATTGAGCCCTCTTGGTAACTGGTGTGTTTATCCATAGGTTAGGGGTAAAATCTGATTTGGATCAGTCGGATTTCGATCCCTGCTTGATCAATCGGATGTCTATCCACGCTGATGAACTGTGATACAGCTAAGTAGTCTATCTGTGGATGCAAATATATATATTAAATTTTTTCTTATAGACAAAAACAATTTACTCACTACAAAGACGCAACTTCGTTTCGGTGCATTTCGACTGGTGATAACCAAAATGGCTATGAACAATTCAGTTTGTAAGCAGGGCGCACGTGGAACATATATATATATATATATATATATATATATATATATATATATATATATATATATATATTATTCCAATGTTAGGAGACGCTTAGTTTTTTTAAACAGAGTGAATTACGTCTACCAATTATTTGGACTATTTTCCTCATCTTTATCGCCATGTTTCAGCTGTTGTACGCTCCGGCCTTCTCAAGGTCGTTGGAATGTCGAACTGAACCCTTTATTTCGATCACTGAGGTTGACTGTTCTAGTTCCACGTCTAATGAATGTCAATTATCTCCTGTTAATTACACTCTCAAAGTTCTCCACCACCTTAATCAAGTATTTAAACTCACACTCTTTAGATCCTGTCAGTATATAGCAAATGTCTTTATCCACTGTCCCGTGTGTCCTTGAGTTGAGGACAATAGTCCGAATAATGTAAATAGTGTACATAATACCTAATTTCAGAAATATAGACATATACGTCTACCAAGTGTTCGCATTTGAATAACTTAAAAAAGATATCTACAGTAGGTTTCGAACCTGCGTTCCCAGGTTTTAAGAGAAGCTATGGTCTGATTAGCCGTGGTTGTGACGGTTTTTAATTCATCCTATAATAAAAAATACGCGGAGTCTATTCAGAAATTCTCCTCACTAAAATAACTTTTGGGGTAATAGGAAATAATATTGTATTAAAAGAATTAAATTCACTGATTCTTTAGATCGATAAATTGTCGTCTAAATTATGCAAAAAATGAAAATAGCACTGACATATCATTTCTATAATGGATATTTAACAAAATTACACAAAAATTCCTTGAAATACTAAAAAGTCAATTTATTCAATAAACTCGGTATTGGCTTCAACCACGACCTCCAGACGACTTCGGAATCTCCCGCATCTCTTCTGAAGTTGGTGAATGCTGCCATAATCTTTGACTTCAGTTCATCTTTGGTGTTACAAGTATTTACGATGGTCTCTCGCGCAACTGCGCCCCACATCTATCTATCTATCTATCTATCTATCTATCTATCTATCTATCTATCTATCTATCTCAGACTGTTCATATCTATCTATCTATCTATCTATCTATCTATCTATCTATCTATCTCTTTCTCTCTCTATTTATCTCTCTCTCTAACTCTCTCACTATCTCTCTTTCTATATATATATATATATATATATATATATATATATATAAAGAACAGTAAGATATATATGTTCTTACTGATATTTTTTATTTTTTATTTTTACAAACAGTAAACAGTGCTTAATGTAAATTTACAGAGCATAAATATTATAAATTAACTGATTTAAAATATGTTTTTTTCGCTATATATATATATATATATATATATATATATATATATATATATATATATATATATATATATATATATATATAAGTCAATTTTATATGCAGCTTTCTGACAATATAAAATATATGTATCTATTTATCAGTCAAATATTATATTTCTATCTAATCTCATTATATATTATTATATATGTATCTATTATATCTATCCTTATTTATGTATTAGATATATATTTATGAGTTTATTATATATTTACCTATCTATCAGTCTACTATATATTTGAGGTTGCAGTCTGGCGCGTGGTTAGGTGGTCAGTTGTAAGGGGTGATGTGGTCACAGAAATTGTCTGACAGTCATGTTCTACTGTTTGATTGGTATGGTGTAAATTTCTGTTGCCAAATATAATGTCTTCCTGCAGACAACATCTTGACACAGGGCAGCACTACCTCCTTTCGGAATTAGCTATATATATATATATATATATATATATATATATATATATATATATATATATATATATATATATTCGGAATTAGCTATATATATATATATATTGGCGAATTAGCTATATATATATATATATATATATATATATATATATATATATATATATATATATGAAGAAAAATATACGGAAAAAACAAACAAAAATCCTTATATGCAATTATGCTGGTTTAATGTTAATATGTCAACGTCGGACGTTTCGGTCTAATAAAACATCTTCAGAGCATATTCATAAATGGGCGACGCTGTGAAAACGTATTCCTAAAATTTGAGTATTTTGAATGAAAAATGAAAAGAATTCTATTTTGATCTAAAATTTATATGTACGCTTGTCGAGCATTAATCTCGCTAGAAAAGGGGAAATACTAAAGAAGCCAGGTCTAGTATTCACCGTGCGTGAGATGGATATTATGCCTGCTTAATACTCAAATTTTAGGAATACTTTTTCACATCGTCGCCCACGTGACGACAACGTAACCATGTTTAAACGGAACGCTGATCATATAAAACTTTCAGTTATCTGTTTGGATAAGTCTTGTTGTTATGTCCATCGTCTTTATCATGTTGAATTAATAATGTTAATTATATTTAATGTTAATTAAATTTAATGTCATATCCGAAACTGCCCACATATGTTTATATATGTATGAGTCCCGACGGACGACCAAGTATGTATATGTGTCTGCATGCATCGATGTTTGCGTCAGTACGATGAAAAAACGACGAAGTTTCCCCCACTACTTCCACAATAACACCATTACACGGAATCTACATAAAACCAAATTTTTTTAAAATTTATCAGTTTGTCTGACGATCGCTAAAGCGTGAAACCCAGGGTCACAAGCTCACATCTATCCAACCATATATATATATATATATATATATATATATATATATATATATAGCTAATTCCGAAATTATTCCCTGATTTATGAAAATATTTTCTCTAACGTAATCCTTTCTTTCTGACTCACATTTATATATAAAGACTACAAAAGACAGGAACCTCAAAATAATAAAAGGAATTGGCAAACATTGCACTATTATGCCTTGAATGTCACGATGGGTCACATTTATGCACTGACTGATGATGAATTAAACATCCTGAATTTTTATGATAGTTTCAGTTAATGAGTCTCACCGCAATTCCAGGTCATAGTTTCTGTTTAGGAAAAGAGAGTTCTAATTATGGAACACTTCGTGGAGGATGTTGATTTTCTATTCCAGACCATCCTTATCCTAACTATGAATACTGTTATGAGAACTTACCTATAACAATAATGGACTCTTCCTGACACTAATACTGCGCCTTTCAAGAAGTATAATGAATGAATCATGTAACGAGTCGAGACAATATTAGTTCACTCTAAACCAGACGGACAGTCATTACTAACACCTTCAACTTCTTGTACTATATTTCTATTGTAATATATCTTTGTTATTCTATTCTTGTGTTCGTGTTGTTCTTTCTTGGTTCTAACCATAACTGTGGTGCGATGATACTGGACCCTAGCAAATACTTATATCAATAGCATAGCACCCTTATCGTCAGTGCATTGGCCTTGAGATGGGAATCAGGATCGTTGTCTTCCATTGGTAGATTCATTTGGGATGTGGTATGGAATGCTTAAATGAACTGTGCTCATCTCTTCACATATGTCTTTGTAACAGCGAGGGAAATAGTCTCTAAAGAGATGAAAGATGCTGGGGTTCCCATTTCCTTTTTGTCGTATACCCAATACGGATCGAAATGTTTAAGAAACACAAGAACAGCAAATAAATTTAACTGGATATATTCATTTCAGAACAATGATTGAACATTAGTAACATGAATTTTAACGCCTTCAAAAAACTCAGTTCACTTCCTATTCATTTCAGCAAATATTTTTTTAAATTACATCACGATTCCATAAGTCTTTGAATGCCTATTTTCGTTGTTTAAACGTTTAGTTTGCTTTGTTTTACAACATCTCAATGGGTTATTTATTGCCTACAAGACTTTTATGACAGATTCGTATAAAGACAATGTTTATTCTGTGTACGAAATCGGTTTATAGACCCGGTTTCATTGACGTATTGTTATAAAGAGGATTTTTAATGAATCTGGTTTTTTAAAATATATTTATGGATATACAGTTTCTAGAGAAATTGATTTTATTGTTTAAGTTTGTTTTGGTTTACGGCATATCAATACCTCAATGGGTTCTTTATTGCCGACAAGACTTTACGACAGATTCGTATAAATATATATATTTATTCTGTGTACGAAATTGGTTTATAGATCGGTTTCCATTGACGTATTTTTGTAAAGAGGATTTTTAACGAATCTGGTTTTATTAATGTATTTTTGATAATACAATTTGTAGAGAAATTGATTTTATTGGTTGAGTTTTTTA
>OZ010589.1:89808882-89828882 GCA_963932145.1 Acanthosepion lycidas | reverse complement strand
TTGTACTGCAGTAACATCAAGAAATTGGAAATATTCCATACGCAGGCTCTTCACTCCATAATTGGAATCACGTTGCAGAGGATTGCATCAGCAAGGTTGCAATCTTAGACCGTGCGGAAGAGACTAGTATCGAATCAATGCTCATCAATAGGCAAGTCCGATTGATTAACCGATTCACTAGCATGGAATAACCTTGCGTTCTCAGACGCCGTGTCGTACGGAGAGTTTCGATATGACAGAAGGCCGACCAATGAAGCTGTACCAAGTCTCAGTCAAAGCTAATCTGCACTGATTCGAGATCAGAGGAAAGGAAGGTGTTGTCGGCCGATCGCGTTGGCGTGCCATTATCGAACAAACCTTCTCAAACTTCGATGAAACCTGGCGTAAAAAAAAAACAAAAAAAAAAATAACACTCCCAAATTTGTTTAAGCCATTGAGAGTGATCATAACCAACGATTTCTAGTATTCCCACTTATACCAAGATACGGGTCAGGACTTAGCTTCGGAACTTTTAAAAAGCAAAATCTACCTCGGACCTGAAGTTTGAATTGCATATTACGGGGAGGGGTTGTCCAAAAGTAGGTGGACTGTGTATGGAATAGGTTTATGTATCGATTATATTATTACAACTGACTATTTTGATGAAACGTTTCCTGAGAAATGGATTGGCCGAAGAGGTCCAATTGATTGGCCGAAGAGGTCCAATTGATTGGCCGAAGAGGTCCAATTGATTGGCCGAAAAGGTCCAATTGATTGACCGGCACGTTCACCAGACTTTACCCCAATGGATTCCTTCTTTTGGGGAGTAATCAAAAACAAAGTTTATAGTCGAAAACCAAGAAGTGTCTGTGATTTGAAAAATTACATAAGAGATGCATTTCAAGAAATTAATATCCCAAAAGACTTGTGCAAAAAAGTTTGTCGAAACATTAGGAGTAGACTTTAAAGCTGTGTAAATTGTACTGGAAAACAGTTTGAGCACCTGCATTGATAAAATTTAAGGGCTTTTGTATTATTGTTTACAATAAAATTTAATTGTGAAGGTAATGATTGTGTTAGGAAATATAATTGTATGTATTTGTAATCTCAAAATAAATGTAATTATTTACTGTCAACCTACTTTTTGACCACTCTGTATATATATATATATATATATATATATATATATATATATATATATATATATATATATATATAGTCCTTGTATATCAGATCCCGTGGGCCTTCCCTTTGTAAACAGAGGGAATGCTTACTGGGTCTGTATGCTATTGAACTCTGGAAATTCATATTTTTTTCTTTCCATTCGTTATATTAATTTAATTTACACGCTTATATATTTTTTATATTCCAGAAAAATAAACTTGATCAATCTGGGACAAAACTGGTTGTTCTTTTTTTAGCTTTTTAAAATGCCATATAAATTCTGCCTATTCCTAGCTATCGTATAATTTTGTACCGTAAAAACATATATATATATATATATATATATATATATATATATATATATATATATATATATATATATATATGAATTGAGACAAAACGAATAATTCCGTTATATAATTTTTTAATTTTAATAATAATTTATTCGTATTTTTTCTATGAAACATGACCCAGTGCACATGATACTACTACGTATGTCCGCCTTTAGTTTTAGAAGCTCCTTGATGCGATTCGGCATGGAATGCACTAAATTTTGGGATAACCGTGACACTTCTATAATGGCCGCCACGAGCTTCTATTTCGTCGTACAGTACGCAATCTGTCTGTAACGCTTGCCAGTGTATTCGTACGGCATTACAATTTTCGTACACTTACTTGGAGTAACGTCCATCGGATACAATAGCCGTAGGACAACTAATCGACAATCGAGACAATAGTGTCTAGGCATGAGAAAAAAAAAACTGATGCAATCACGGGTGACGCAACATTTTTCAAGGCCAAATAACACCCGAAAACAGATTTATATTGTTGCGCGCCATGACAAATGGCCGAATCCGAGGGAAAAATAGAAATCAATTACACCCTGTCAAACCATTGGGTCTAAAACTGATCCTATTGTGAAAGAAAGGAAAATAAGGCGGTTGTTTCAATTAATTGCACAAGGGTGTAGGAACTGTCAACATTCTGTGTAATTTGCTCTTTGAGCATTAATAATATAAGATCACCAGTGTAATATAATACTATACAAAGTAAACAGTACTACTACTACTACTACTACTACTACTACTAATAATAATAATAATAATAAAAATAATAACATTCTGCCCGCACTAACCAAGCTGCTGTAGAAAAATCCGGTACCCACCAATGGTTACATAGCGCAGGGTTAAAAGCTGAAACTGAATGTTTTATTCTTGCTAACTAGAAGTTACCAAACACACTTACTGAAAAAATATGTTAACTCCAAATGAACATTCCTTGATAAATATCCAGAAACAATTGTGTCAGGTTGCACGGTATTGCAACTACTAAATATAAAACCAGAAATGACAGATTGGGCCAATATGTGCATTGGAAAATATGCAACTTTTACGGAAAGGGGCCTGCAAGTAACTGGTATGAACTCCGAGACACAGTTACAGATATGGGATCTGTAACAATTTTATGGGATTTTACATTAAAGAACAATGAAAGTTAATCAGAGACAAAGACAGAATTTGCTTTCAAATTGACATCCTAGTGTTTGAAGATTGTAATGTATCTTTGAACATCTTCAAAAAAAAACAAAAAAAAAAACGATCAAAGTGCAAGCACCTTGCAATCGGCAGCTCAAAAAAGAGGCACGTGAGGACATTAGCGGTTGTAGTTGGGGCCCTCGGGTTGATAGGAAAAGGTCCCAACAGTCTCAATGATGGGATTCCTAGTACCTCCATGCCTTAAAAAATACAAAGAATTGTTCTCACAAGTACAGCTCATATCCTACGACGGGATATATCTATGCAAAAGGTGTGTGATTTTAGGTTGAATTTTTTATGTGCTCAGTGGAAAATGCCATGAGGCCATTTCTGACCTTAGGTCTCTGGCTGGGACCCGGAAATAAATAGGTATGCATCAAAAATCAAAGAAATAATAATAATAATAATAATAATAATAATAATAATAATAATAATAATATTGGTTGGACGTGCTCTGGGTCTTCTTCGAGAGTCGTCCTAAAGCTGGTAACTTGAACATAATTACCCCTTGGCGTTTAAGGTTAAAACGGAAATCTCTACCAATTTCAATGAATATGAATAAAATTTCATAACGGATCGGTCGTCACCCGGGTCAACAAACCCGGATTATTGCCAACCTTGGACCAAGTGACTCAATACCAAATCAACTAATAAAAAGAAAACGAACGAAATGGTTTTGCGAAGAGTATCGATAAGTCATGACATCATTCTTCACTGCACTGAAAAACCCAGCAAAGAACACCACATATCAAACATACCAAATATGGAGATGTAATGTTTTTTGTCATGTTTTGTCAGTGGAAATCAAAGGAAATAATGATGATAATAATAATAATAATCCTTAGCAAACTCAGTCCTTTCATTAACCCAGGCATAAGATAAAGAAAACAAATATTTAATTTATCTTTTATCTTCCCCAGTCAGTAAAGTCCTTAAACAAACTAGATTGATTATATAAAACCCTGCGCATGTAACATTATGAATGTTGCATCTATTCGCCTTTACTGTGTGGAGTCTCTTCTCTCTTCATCTCGCTTTTGTTTATTATGAAGACACTCAGGGAATTGGATTATCTTTTATTCTAGTCCCTCTCCGTTTGTTTCCATCCAAATCGTTCGCTTCGGTAATTACCTGAGCGCTTAACTTATAGCGTTTTGTCTCTCTGCTACCTATCTTCTTTCGACCAGGATACTACCGATCATAACAGTCACAGGAACATAGATCATGTGATAATTAAAAACGTACTTACGTTCTGCACTGTTGGAATGAAGTGTACAGGCTGTACTGACAACGAGGAAAATCTGAGTTCTTTTTTGTTCAAAGTTTGATTAAAGACACGAGCACCCCCCCAACCAAAAAAAAAAAAAAGATGTAGGAGAAGATACGTAATCATCCTCAGACTATCAATTAAAATATACATTGTAAGAGAAAGACAAAAGACAAATCGAAATACAAAAAACCATCAAAGAGCTACGAAATTTCGATTGTTCTTTGCGATCTACGTGCTCATAAATTGTTCGTTTTCCCTGCGTCATTAAAAGCTGTTGACAATAACGTTGTTATTAGAACAACTATTGGATTGCTTTGATAATCAATGCTTCGTAGTGAATTGTATGTTTCAAAGCTTCATTATTTATAAGTTTTACTGTTGAAGAAATCTCCAATTCAAAATTTACCCATTGAACGCTTGAGAAAGGAATGATCTTCTTTTGCGTAAAAAGGGAATATATATATATATATATATATATATATATATATATATATATATATATATATATATATATATATATATATGTATGTGTGTGTGTGTGTGCGTAATAAATGTGTGTGTAATATATATACTTATATATATGTGTGTGTATAATATATATATATATATATATATATATATATAAATGTAATATATCTGTGCGTCTAATAAATATCTGCGTGTAATATATATATATATGTTTGTGTGTAATACATATATATATATATATATATATATATATATATATATATATATTTATATATATAAAAATAAATATATAAATTTTATATATTTGTGCGTGTGATATATGTCTGTGTAATATATATACATATAAATGTCGGTGTGCAATATATATACTTATATATATATGTGTGCGTATAATATATATAATTATAATATATGTGTGCGTGTAATAAATATGTGCGTGCAATAAATATGTTTGTGTGTAATACATATATATATATATAAATATAATATATCTGTGCGTGATATATATATATATATATATATATATATATATATATATATATATATATATATATATATATATATATATATATATATATGTTTGTGTAATATATACACATTTAAATGTCTGTGTGCAATATATATACATATATATGTGTGTGTATAATATATATATATATATATATATAAATGTAATATATGTGTGCGTCTAATAAATATATATATATGTTTGTGTGTAATTTATATGTATATATATATAAATGTCATATATCTTTGCGGGTAATATATATATGTTTGTTTTATATATATATATATATATATATATATATATATATATATATATATATATATATATATATATATATATATATATATATATATATATATATATTTTATTTTAAGTAAATGTTCTGCTTTTTAATTAAATAGTATTAATTCCATTTACTAGCCTTCGAGAAATTTCGTAGAAAATATGCGCTATCTGACAGGAATCGAACCTGTAATTCTTATGGGAACGGTCGTATAGCCTGACTTGCCGTTACCATTGACTCCCAGAGACGCGTCTGGTTATCAAATCTTTATCTATAAAAGTCAGGATGTTTGTGTGTGTGTGTGTATGTATGTAACGAATGCACGGCCGCAATTTTCAACAGATTTGCACCAAAATTTACATGCACATGCTACGTTAGTAGGAAGGCCAAGACCGACTTTGCATTTCACAACTAGTGGGAATAATCGATTTTTTCCTGCTTCTACGGCATTTTTCATGTAGTTTGCGGCCATTTTCTACTGGCCAGACTGAGAGCCTATAGCTGGCTGCCACGAAGAGGCAGGAAGATTCTATTGGCCAGCGTGAGAGCCAACAGCTGACTGACACGAATGTCAACTAGCATGCGAGCATGCAAAAAAAAAAATCAATAGTTGTAATTCGTCAAAAGTGGGAAAAATTTAAATCTACATAGCACTTTACTCCAATTGGCTCATTCGCTGGTTTAAACTCAACGTTGATTCTGTTTCCGCAGAACTGGGTTGGGTGTGAAAAAGTATTTGTTGTTGGGAACACGAGCAATTAAGAGGTGGCTTCACGATCTTTATATTTAACAGTATTAACAACATTTACTCGCCTCAATGTGCGTGAAATCGCCTAGAAAATATGCCAGGTCGTTAAATGTTGGGCCTTGTACAGGGTGAACCTCATTGTAAAAGAAAATCCTACTATCAGTGAATTTTGCTTATTTCTCGTCGGCTTAAATGACTCAAATCGAAAAAGATTTCGTTATACAGATGCAGAGAATACCATGGACTTAACATATGAATAATGAGGAAGTTTAACAAAACAAGAAATAGGACATAGTTAAAAGTATAAAGACACTGTGGAAATTCCAGAAACACATAATGAGATGGTACAGATAGGAAAATGTAATACTCACGGGACGAAAAGAAGGGAGGTTTCAGTTACATTACCCAATGATACAAGTAGGGATATTAAAGTGTCAAATGATGCATCTAGATACAAGGAATATAATGTATCGGAGTATAAAATCCATATCTTCCAACCACTGAGAAAAAAAAATGTCTGTCTCGCGCGGCCTTGCAAATTACAGAGAAGCGTCTGGCCTCAGTCTTCGTTCACAGTGCTAAATTAATAATACTGGCAAAATAAGCGGCCATCATTTTTTATACATTAAAGGACAACGAGCAAGAATATTTGTTCTTTAATATTTTTTCTTAGTTACCTTCGTTGGTCATATAATGTCATTGATTTATCACTATCGATTAATTATCGACTTTCACCGACAAAGTGACATCCCTGCTTAAATTGACGAACACAGGCTGTTATAGAGTCATGTTTCTTGTACGTGTATGTGACAAATATCCGTTGATAATGCAAATACTTTAATTTCCAGGTCCTACACACTTCCTCAAATCAGTATTTTGACTCATTAACGCCCACAGTAACCTCCATTATTGATTATTGAAAATCAATTAACAATACTTAATTAATTATAAATTTATGAAAAATGCGGCCTTAATTATAACTAGTACAAGGATTAATCAAAAAGCATCAGGACTGGTACTTTAAAATGAAGACAAAGACAAAGACGCAACTGAGGGATGCTATATAATGTGTTACAACCCACAACAGAGAGAGAGAGAGAGAGAGAGAGAGAGACAGGGGGGATGGAGAAGAGAGAGAGAGAGAGAGAGATTGCAGGTAAAATCTTTCATTCTGACAGGAAGAAATTCAGTATATATATATATATTAGGTAGGTGCAAAAATAATGACGTTAAAAAATATATCAAAAAAAGTCATTTTTTTTGCACCAACCTAATATATATATATATATATATATATATATATATATATATATATATATATATATCAGGGAAATCTATGACGAAGTGGGGAAAGTTCTCGTGTGACGTGTTTCGTCCTTTAGGACTACATCGGCTAAAGTGATGCGATTACATCTGGGCATGAAGGAGAGGGGACGCTGAGACATTTAAACTTTAAATTATTATTTTCTTTTTTAGATATGTTTTGGGTATGTAATATAGATGATTTCATTTAGTTTCTTTTTCTTTATGTTTGTCTTTTTTATGTTCGATATTAATATCCCACAATAATCGAGACATCTGCAGATAAAGGTAAAATGTTGTACGAGCCTGGTCATAAATCCACTTATATGATGTAGTTTTCAAAGCACTTTCTATACATTTTCGTTTTAATAATTTGTTTTCTCTTCTAATTAGAATAGTATTTTAAATCGAAGTTATTGCCATATATATATATATATATATATATATATATATATATATATATATATATATATATATATATATATATAGGATGCACGGTGGAATAATGGATAGCGGCTTAGATTGAGGAATCGCAGTTCGAATTCCAGTCGAATCCATTAAATTCACTTACGTCCTAATACCTTTGGGAAAGTTCTGAATCCTCTTCTCCCTCCAGCTATGGATAAATAATAGGACAGACTGTGTTCTATAGCCATGGGCTAGTCTAGGAGTAGGACAGAGTTGTACTTCAAAATTCAAAAATATATATTAAAAGGGAGAGAAACTGCAAACGTTTTTAGTTATAATGTATATTTTTTAAGTAAATATTATACTTTATTTAATCATTTTTGCTACACGGGTTTCCGGTCACGCGACTTTCATCAGGCAAAGAGTGGATATTCTACATATTATTAAAAGGAATTAATTTTTCTTATGTTTTTCTATGTTTAACCATTGTCTTTGTGCGTAGTAGTAAACTAAATGTTATTTGGGGACTAGTATTTTTCTGCTTTTGGGGTAATAAAACAATGAGGATTGGTCGGAGAAAGAGCGAGAAAGGATGTCTTCGTTCTTATCTTTTTATGACCCCTTTATCTTCTTAGATCTCTTTCCATTTTAGATGCATCAAGGGCGGTCTTCAGTGATGCTCTGTTCTCATCGCCGATTTCGGGTTTTGCATCATATCGGCTTCGACAGCAACCCCGACCTGATTCTAGACAAGGCAGGCCGCCTCCTTGAAAGCGTCGTGCTACGCACCGCGACATTGCAAAAAAAAACAGTAATCCTAAGTCTAGCAAGGCCTGACTTCGACCGTTCTTATTGACATATGTCAGTCAGCGTCAGCCAATAAAAACAGGGCTTTTCACGCTCCTCTACTATATAGTGTTATCTTTTTACTTCACCCGGTTTAGCTTTGATCTACTACTTCCGGAATCCATAACGAGATGATATCTTTATTGCATTGTTTAAGCCCATGTTTTACATATTAAATACTAATCCCATAGCGATACTAAATCTTTAACTAAACCTACACGCGTACCCAATGCAAATCTATCCTAACCTTGCACTTTCTAAAAAGAAATTCGCTATTCTAACTATCAGGTCAATCTGTAGCGCTTATCTTTTACTCTTATTCAAACAAAATCACTCACCTGAATGTACGTTCCCGCATCCACACATAAATGTAAATATGCACACACACACATGTATTGACACACGTACATAACTTCTATCGGCCATTTTCTTTAATTTACGAAACCATTCACTAACAAATTAACACATACTACTTAATCTAGATTTCCTTCCTCGTTTTGTAATTAAGCGATTAAATTAACCCAATGGCCTAATAACAATAAATAAATAATTATGCTATCTACTCAATTAAGTAACCTATACACATATTTACAATCTGATACATATTTCTTAAAATGAATCTACCCAATTAGTACTAACATCAACTCCTTAAATTTCCAGACGGTTATTACTACGAAACTATATCTTTTTACCCAATTCCATTCATAATAAATATGCAATTAGGCTTTAATACTGAAATAAAACCGCCAGTAAGCCCTAACAAAACAATAAAAAAATAATAGCAATCAGTAACCGAAAAGCACAGAAAAAAACTCCTATCCACACACACACACACACACATATATATATATATATATATATATATATATATATATATATATATGAAGAAATATTGTCTTAAGATATGCTATATTTATGGGATAAAGAGTTCAATATCAGAGATAGAGCGTATGTAAATATAAATATAAAAGTGAACATTGACTCAACATTCAGAATCGACAGACTGTTTCATGCTAAACGCAGCCGTCATGCTACGATTTCATCGACCCTGAAACAGCCTGTCGCCTCTGAGTGTTGACTTCAGTGTCCACTTTATATATATTTATATATATATGAAATGGATTAAATCCGACAGTTATTTAATTTATTTTATCATTATACGTTATTTTTAATAGATACAATTTATTTAAGTAAATGGTATGTTTTTTTTTTTTTCAAATAAATAGTATTTACCATTACCGGTCTGAATGTTCGAGAAATTTTGTAGAATATAAGCGTTCTGCGACAGGAATGGAAACCTGTGTTCTATACAGAACCGTCAATTTATCTGAGATGCTATACCATATCATTGAAGATTTGTTGTTTATAAACAGTAATTTGGATATTGTTAAACCAACTCATCTCTGTAGCTAAGTGGTATAGCACGTCAGATCAGTTGACGTTTCTGTGTAGTACCCAGATTCGATTCCTGTCGGCGAAGATATATTTTTTACAAGTGTATATATGAAAGTGTGTGTGTGGAACGTGTGTTTATTGACTGTGACCAAACTTAAACTCCTTTATTCACTGTTCGTTTTTTCTAAACAAATTCTTTTTACTCCGCTTCCACTGGATTTTCCTTGCAAAAGCCGGAGACGCGATTTGCCTTTCAAAATTTAATTTCGCCATATGACTGTTTGAATTGTCGATCGCTAATAAATTAATGAATTTTATTCGATTTTATTAAATTTTTAATGAATTTTACTTCTCCATAAACACGTTTTCGCCCAGCCCAGAATTCTACAATCAAATATATCCGACAGCGAAAATATTAATTAGAAAATATACACGGGGTTATGGATTTTCTTTTTGTATGTGTGCGCGTGTGTGTGATTCTATATGTTTATGTATGCGTTTGTTTGTGTGCGCGCGTGGGCGTGTGTGGGCACGTATGCGCACGCGCGTGTTTGCGTTCTTGGTGTTTTATTAAAATTGGAATTTTTCATATTCCTTCTTTTTCTCTTATTTTTCCTTTCTTTTTTTTTCTTTTTCGTTACATTTTCTTCATTCTCGCTTTCTGTAAATCATATTTCTTTGCATTGTATAGTTATTTATCAAACATTCCTTAGTCTGGTACAAGGACAATAAAACGACTTGCAAGATTTGGACACTATCTATTGCACACCACTAGGCGCTGATTACACTGAACATAGCTACATTCTCATTTATTTCATTCCCAACCTGTGAAGGTCTTTTGTTGGGTGTAGGCATTCCAGAGATTAATGGTGTAGAATGGGCCATTAAACTACCCTGCTGGCCGAATGCATCTTGCTGGGTGCCGGGATATGTCACGCTTGGGCGATCATAACTTTTTTTTTTTATTATTCATGATCGCCTAAGAGTATTTGCGCATTCGTGAAAGTAAGTAACCCAACTGGAATTCGAACTCTGCTCTCCGACTTCTCATTCGTAGCCTTTGTCCATTACACCATCCGCATATCACATCCCTGCTTACAGCGCCTGGAATTCCCAAACCTAAGTTATTCATGTAGGTAAAAAGCAGACTCGACGTTGCTTCACTTTGGTGATCGTCGAACGAGTGTTTTAACCTGATATGGCCGTAAGCCTATATCTGGCATAAATCCAAAACCATGTGGTAATTTTCTAAGCGTATCTTAGATGTGGCACAAGGCTGAACGTATGGGGCACCCAGTGAGGATCAAACTCACTACTCAGTCCTAATTGTTCTAGCGAGACAAGCTTGCTAACCATCACACTACGTCGAGGTGCCCTCGTGATTTTCTAAGCGTAGCTTAGATGTGGCGCAAGGCCAGTGAGGACGAACTCACTATTCAGTCGCAATTGATCTAGCGTGACCAGCTTGTTAATCATTACGCCAGGTCAAAGATCCTAAATTCACAATCATATGAACAGAGTGAGGATCTTTCAGACTACAGCAAGGTACATATTGCACTATAGCAGGCATCGATTATATCAAAATTCACTTAATCTGGTGCAAGGCTACATTTTGAGAAAGCTTTCCAAGGATCCATCAACATCAACTACCTAACAATCAAAAGAAACAAGGTGAAAAGAAAGGAAAGCTGAAACCTTAAAATATTGGTGGGGTGCGCAACTCAAATAGGAACACTTGCATATTTATAAGTCTACCATACTTCCGTGCATTAAATATTATTGCCACATCTGGTTTGGCGTTTCTGATATGCATCTAGAAATTTTTGACAGAATCCAAAAAAGAATTTGCAATATTCATTGGTCCTGACCTGGCACCTCGGCTTCAGTCACTTTCCTACAGCTTCCATGGGCTTTTTCTATAAATAATTTCATGGTATCTGTTCTTTGATACGTCAAAGTCCCGAATTTAAGCGCAGTACTAGCTTGGCAAATAGGTCTCATTATTTTACTTTTGAAATTGCTAGATGTAACAATAAGCTCTATGTTTATAAATTCGTATTTCACACTTGTCTTTTGTGAGACTCTCTGTCGGCTTTTTGTTTTTCTCTCGACTACGATATTCACAAATTTAAATGCAAAGTCAATCGCCAACTTCTATCCCTTGTTTCCTTGTCTTTCATTGTCCTCAAAAATGTTCTCACTTTTTTCAATAACTCGTTGTGTCTTAGTTGCTTTAACAACGTATAGTGTGAAACGATGACAAAATCATTTAATGATTCCAATGGGTACCTTCGATTTAAAAAAGTTGGTGTTCTTCATGAAGTCCTTAAGCAGTTAGCAGCTTTCGCATATTATATGCTACTTCTGAAGCGATGTGATACGAGACTTTATTCCAATTTTCTTAATCTAGGATATTATGTTTAGTGGTATAATCAACAACGGTAAAGTGATAACTGGGACAATATTGTCCCTAATGTTCCATTTTCTGGCAAACTCAGTCCTGAGGTCGGTGTACCTCTTATGATTTTGAATATCTTTGACCTTGATATTATGGTCCCTAGTAACAGCCATATCGAAAAAGATTTTTCTTTTTTTCTGCGAAGGCTAGATCTGGTTTGGTGGCCTCAAGTATGATAATAATAATAATAATAATAATAATAATAATAATAATAATGAACAATCAAAGCCAACCGCCCACCCATTGTTATTAGAGACCACACACGGAAAATTGCCTCCTTATTGATATGGCAGTCCCTGCAGACCGCAGTTTATTTTTGAAGATCTTTACAAGAGCTATTAAAATACAAGGACTTTGAAATCAAAATCTCAAAAATTTGGCACATGAGAACATCAACAATTCCTGTTGTAGTTGGAGTCCTTGGATGGATTGGAAAAGATTCCAATAGACTCATTGAAGGGATTCCTGATAGCCTTTAAATTGTTCTCACTAGTACAGACCACACTTTACGAACGGCTTTGTCTATGTAAAATATGTGTGTGTGTGTGTGTTTTAATTGGTCAGTGGAAAATGTCATGATGCCATTTCTGACCTTAGGTCTCTGATCGGGACCTGGAAAGAAATGAGTATACACCAGAAACGAAAAGAAATAATAATAATAATAATAATAATAATAATAATAATTATTATTATTATTATTATTATTATTATTATTATTGAGTGAGAAAACAGCACATTAACTAAACGAAGCTGGTGTACCAATATACCAGACTAATATATCAACCGTGACACCCAGTGTGATAAGGGTGTACCGGGCACATGCATCGCAGCCAAATGTGCTCAATATAGTGACAGGCTTAGACGAAAGCAGCGCATAACTTCGCAGATGAATTCCAGTCTCCGATTGAAAGTGTTCCCAGCTTTATAAATGTAATTCCCAAGTCATCTTGGCTACCCCACCCTTCAAATTTAAAAATAAAACGATACTTTATTCACGCAGTTCTCATTACTCCCATTCATAAATAGTGATACACTGTGCGTTAGCCCTTACGAGTCATGATCAACTTTTTAAAATCAAGCAAAAAAAAAAAAATATAAATAAATAAAATAAAATAAATAAAAAAAATAAAAAAAATAACCTCTCTTACCTTTCCTTTTTTTTCCATCTTGGAAACCAATCCTTTACACGAAGTGTATCCTGCCATGATAAAGTATGCTTCCTTCACCTATTTGCATGAATGTGCATCTCCCACTGGAACCTCTAGAAGGGATTCCTGGTAGCCAATGTCTTATTTCTCGTTAGTAATGACTTCTCGTTCTTTTTTTTTAATTGTCATTGTTTAAAATAATAGGGTTGCCATTCGAAACATGTGACCCTCTAAAAATAACTTTTACAGTCCGACATCTTTAATACAAATCCCATGGTCCAGCACTTTTCTTGAATCAGCAGACATTAGTTTGTTGAGCGTCCACGTCCTATATCCATAAATAAATTTATAATTTTTAATTTTTATAGTCTCTAATACCGGCATCTGTCTTTCATTAACTTTTCTACCGAATAAGCTAAATGAAAAAAACTATTAAAAATTATGAATTCAATTGATGATTACAATAATTACCCTAAATTTGTTGTTTCTTATAAAAGAAATTGAAGAATATAATATAATCATTACTAATAAACCAGAAACTCGATCACTAGTATGTAAAAACAGGGTTTGTGAATTCTCATGACCTTTGGGAGATTGTATATCCAACATCAATAATAAAAAAATAACATTAAATTCTTACATTGGTCACCGTATTTTATCGTAAATTAGCATGTCACTAGTAAAAATGCAGCTTAATTTGTGCACATTCATATAATCATATCCCAAACCTTTCAAATATAATTATTAACATAAGGAAGTA
This sequence comes from Acanthosepion lycidas, assembly GCA_963932145.1. Classification (NCBI taxonomy): domain Eukaryota; kingdom Metazoa; phylum Mollusca; class Cephalopoda; order Sepiida; family Sepiidae; genus Acanthosepion; species Acanthosepion lycidas. The sequence continues at coordinate 89,814,610 of OZ010589.1, read as the reverse complement.
AGCGAATAATAACAAAATGACGCTCACTGCAAGGAAAGACACAACATACAAGTAATTATTGTAAAGAAAGTGAAAAAGTGACATTAAATAGAAGAGATTTCACTTGAGTTCATGTATATGAGATGAGTTTATTAGGCACATAATAATAATAATAATATTAATAATAATAATAATAATAATAATAATAATGATGATGATGGTAATAATAATAGTAATAATAATATCTTCAAAACGCTATCAAAATACAGATCTTCAAAAAGCTGTCAGAACACAAGGACATTGAAATCAAAATCTCAAAAATGTGGCACATGAAAACATCAATAAGTCCTCTTGTAGTTGGAGCCCTCAGCTTGGTTGGAAAAGATTCCAATAGACTTATTGAAGGGATTCCTGGTAGTCCATGCCTAATAGAAATACAAGAGTACAGCACACACCTTACGAATGGCTTTATCTATGTATAATATGTGTGTTTTTTCTTTATTTTTAATTGCTCAGTGGAAAATGTCATTAGGCCATTTCTGACCTTAGGTACCCGGAAAGTAATCAGTACACGCTAGAAATCAAAGGAATAATAATAATAATAATAATAATAATAATAATAATAATAATGATTATTATTATTATTATTATTATTATTATTATTCGTCAATATTAACAAGTGCATTAGAATTCTGTAAAACCATTTTATGTATACTCACGTTTATAAGACATGTGGATATCTGAATTAATTTTGAATTGTCGCGTTGGAAAAAAGAAATATAGTTAAATTCCCAGATCAATTCTGTGGACAAGACAAATTATTATAAGATGATAACTGAAAAAAACGATCTTGGAATTTAACTATGTAGTCGACAAGGAAAAAAAAACTCTTCGTATGAAGGTAATTTACATTAACCAGAAAGAGGCTTACGCAGAGGCGTCTCTCTTTTTTTTTAAATTTGGATTTTGTAATGTAACTATAACAACAAAAAGATTTCGATTTCGTTTTTGCCTTGAAAAAAGTCAGAAGAGGAAACGCGTCGACAAAAAAACTAAGCTTTTTTTCCAATTGTGGACGTGGATTTGAACAGCGACAGTCCAGAAGAGAAATAATGATTGACATCACACACAGCTAAAAATACGAGCTATGAATGGGGAAAAATATTTTTCGTAAACAACGAAGTTAGAATTAATATTTATTGCCGAGACGGCAGGCGCAGATGATACACCAAGGAAGATGGAGGAGCCACCCGAGTTCACTGAGGAGGATTAGTGGGAGATGATAATAAGAGAAAATAGAAGTTATGATGTGGAGTAATGCCTGTAACAATCGCCCGTTGAAGAACGGTATTTCCCAAAATTACGAAGTTATTTAATTCTCAGGAGCCAGACAATGGGGATGGCGGGTGTTTAGAAACATCGAATTCTCCAACTTCACCGTGCCCCACGCCGGTTTGGGCGAACGTCAATAAATACGAATACCTCAAAACAAAACGAGAGAGAGAGAGAGAGAGAGAGAGAGAGAGAGAGTTCCATCCACCGGATGCGAGCCGCCCTACGTAATTATCTGCCGATGAGAAACCGCAATTTCCACCTTGTGCCGAACTTTACCAAATCAACAAAACAAAATTTACCAAGTCAATTCGAGTGTTATTTTCTTACTGTGTGTCTTCGCCCTGCTTGGACCAGACCAATACGAAGATCCACGAGAAGATACGATTTTCGCCGCCTTATGATCAAACCAAATGACCACGTGGGATAACGCAGGACCTGGGATCAAAGCAACTACTTAATCGATCAGCCGCAATATTAGACGTCTTCGACGACTGAGGAAGGTGTAGGGCGAAAATATATTTAGAAATTCTTGTTAAAATATAAAGAATAATCTGCAATGTTATTGGATCTTACCTGGAATCTCGACTTCACTCCCATTCCCACCGATGTAAAGTTGCTTTGCTGTGAATTTTTTATGACTACATTGAAGGTAATTGTTATGAGAAACTATCTTCTATGGTATTTAGACTTTTTGAATTTAAACGCAGTACTAGATTGGCGGTAAGGTCTCATCATTTTACATTTGACATGGCTAGATATAACTGTAAGTTCTGTGCTAACATTTTCTTCTTTCGCACTTGTTGCTTGTGTAACTCTCTTCCGGCTTCTTGCTTTCCAGCCAACTTTAAATGCAATGTCAATTGTTATCTACTGATTACTCTTGCTTTATTGTTCCCACTGTTTAATAATGTTTTTTACACTTTTTCTTATTCTTTCACAATTGGTAACTCCTTGTGTCTTAGTGGATTTATTGCCTTGCTTAAGGTGAAATGATTTTTTAAAAAAAAGTTATCTATATTTGTTGGCTAATACCAATATTATTGAGGAAATTTTATTGCATAATAAAATCTGACATAGCGTACATGAGACGTCTGTCATAAAGTGTGATGATTATGTCGTAACTTTAATGTTTCTCAGAAGATGCTGGTAAATATTTGCCAAAACTCGACTACAATTTTATTTTTTCTTAATAGAAATATTGATTTATTTTTTTCACTGTTGCTTTCATCCTAACTCCGACCAATGCGAACATTACTACTTTCTTTTTGATTTACTTTGCCTGCTACTAGAGTTGCAACAACAAAACCATTATCGTCTCTTCCATCAACTAGAAGAAGCCGAGGGCGAAATCCAATAGTAAACAACGATTATTGGCTTGTGCGTGTTAGATCTGTGGCTCGCCTCTAGGGGTACAAGCAACGCCGGGATGCTCATATAGTTCAGAAACCGTCTGCATAGCCGTTACTCTTTGAGGAGCCAAAGATAGACAGAAAATCAAGAAAGAAAGAACGAAAGAAAGAAAAAAACAATTAATGTATAAAACGCACACTCACACATAAATACAAACAAACGCGCATAAACGATACACTCAAACGCACACACCCGTACAAATACACACACAAACACACCCGTACAAATACACACACAAACACACGTCGAAATGCAAGCACATGCATGCACAGAAAGAAATACACAGACACACACGCACATATAAACACCGACGTATTTCAATATGTCCGTAGTCTCATGATCAAAAGTATTTATTCTCCGCGAGAAAGATTTATGAGGGCAATCTCCTTTTTGATAATGCACTTGATCCATTCGTGAATACGAATCGTGTAGAGCGAAAGTATTACATTGAATGTTTTGGGTCAAAATTCACCTAATAGCTGATGTGAGATTGGCTTGTCGAGTTTAAATTCCATCTTGAGTCATTGTGCTCTCTTTCTCATAAATTACCTTCTCCTCCCTCTCTTATTCTTCCTCCTTCTCTTTCTTCTTCGAATAATAATAATAACTAAACATCAATACAGAAATATATTAAATCAAAATGAATCTTACATATAGAATAGTAAGCAATATAAGGTGTACCGCAGTTCATCTACTGATTATTGCTATTGGAAAAAGTATTCAAATTCAAAGTTTAAGCATATTGTAAGGTCAAACGTAAACTATTCCTACAATTTATAGATTATTCACTTCTTTGGTTTAACAATTTTATCTGAAAATCTGATAATTTGCAATTTTTCATGTAAGCATAGAAAATAGGATTCATTTAAAGATACACATGTCTATTTTTTTAAATGTTTTTCATTTTCCTTAGTAGTTTTATTAGTTTCTTTTAAATTCCAAAAATATTTAGAAATTGATCTCATATGATCTTTAGAAAAAGATCTTATAATTAAAAAGAGTAACTTATATGGACGTACAGATGTTTAGTTAGTATTATTAACATCTTGCATTGATTAGTTAGTTGTGCTTTACTTAAAGCTTGCATAATAATTTGTCAAAGTAACTTTGTATTTAAGATCTGTTTTCTTTTTTTCAAACGGTTAAGTTATTTATCGGTTTCTTAAAGCGGCTTTTAATTCAGCAACTAAAAAATTTTACGTAGGTAACTGAACGCGCATATAGCTAGTTAGCATTATGTTAAATTACCTCCCTACAACTTTCGCTTTTACTTCTTAGGAAAATTGAACGCCAGACTTATATACATCTTACGAAATAATGTAACAATTTGTATCTGTCCATAATAACATTGTCTAGGATTTATATGCAGATAACTTCGTGTCATGAACTATATAATAATTTTTTTCGTTGAGTCTGAATTTAGCTTAGGTTATATTCGATTGGTTAATCACGGCAAAGACCACAAGCCTATTTTTAATTCTGTTTATTTTTTTCCAGGAAAAAAAGAGGAAGTATTATGCTTTTTGAAATTAAAATAATCGTTCACTAACTAATAGTTTAACGTCGCCCGCAGAGACACATTTGTAGTGTTGAAACATAATTGTAATTGTGTAACGATTTTCAACATGTTTTCCTTTTGATATCCTAAAAAAAAGATATTTAGTTCTACACATTATTGAGCCCTCATTTAATTTAAATGTTACGGACAGTGGAATTATGCGTCATTTATTGTCATTTTACTTGCAGACACACACACACACACACACGCACACACACACACACACACACACACGCACACACACAGTCACACACACACACACACACACACACACACACATATATATATATATATATATATATATATATATATATTATCAGGGACGTGTCGACAAGTTAGACAAGGTAAGCAGTGCCTATATTGAATAAAATATATCGGCAGATACATTTTCATTCTGTGGCACAATAGACAGCTAATCCAATAAAATTATGAATGTTACTCTGATTAGTATGCACAGACTGCAATATATTTTATATTTTGTAGATTTACTATATAAAGTTCACAAACTATCTACCCCGAGCAATTACTGACGGCACGTGCCTGATATATATATATATATATATATATATATATATATATATATATATATATATATATATGCTTATGTTGGTGCATAATTATCAGGCGTTTGTGTAGGCGAGTTATTTTTTTTTAATAAAAAATGCTGTTTCGTTTACTATTTTAAATAAAAATATTTTATTTTCAGGTTATAGAAATGCGTGTCGATAATCATATGATCCGGAATAATCATTTAAAAATATTATTGTTGAATTGTTATGTTTCTTTTTTCATAACAAATATTGTTGAAAAACGCATGATAATTACGCACCAACCCAATATTAAACCATTTTAGCGTTGACCGCTAGTCCTTTCTTCTCACTTTCCTTTAATACTTTGACTAGGATTTCCTGAAATTTTCTTTCTGTGTTTACCATCAACATAATGTCATCTACGCGTCTTATGTTAAAATCATTTTCGCCAGTAATAAATCTTGGTAGGACTTCTAGTTCTCTTATGATTACCTTGCTGTACAGACTGAATAAATCTGTTCAGAAGACCGGTCATTATTTTACACCGCATTTCATCGCGGATCTGATCCTGAACTATCACCAATCCTGATGAATCGATCCCCACTCAGGGAGACCCCCTCCCCCCGTACCTTGACCGCCTAATTGGGTCTTCATCTCAGCTCAGATCTCAATTGGAACTCGTACATATGATCTCTCACTAAAGATGCTGGTAAAATGGTCAATTCACTGAACCGCTCCAGTAAGTACCTGACTCGTGCTATCCTCTGACTTTTCAATTGTTGAATTGTTATATTTCTTTTTTCATAATAAATATTGTTTAAAAAACACCTGATAATTATGCACCATACCAATATATATATATATATATATATATATATATATATATATATATATATATATATGTGTGTGTGTGTGT
>OZ010589.1:89773882-89803882 GCA_963932145.1 Acanthosepion lycidas | reverse complement strand
GCCCAGTATCCCCTTCACAATAACCCCCTTGGGGACATACACAACGATCGCCGTCTCATTCTCCTGGAGCGGGGGGAAAGACAGACTTTGGACTAATGCGATGTAAATTCCTGTTTTCTGTCAGGATCCTCCTGGCAGACATCTTAATTATAATTCCAATTATGTGTGACAGCTGAGGGATTGATCGGATACGTTTACGAATTTTATCACATTTCCTGGCTTTTTGCTTGTGAACGGTTACTATGATAATCTTGAAGCCTAAGCCTGAATCGACATTCGACCGACATTAAAGGGTGCTTCCAATTAAAAAGAAAATGTCTATATTAGACCAAAGCAAGATTTGGAAAATGCCGTCCTCGATAGTAGCTTAAAATGAATAAATTTCTAAATTTGATCATGCGTAAAATTACCTTCAAAATAGGTTGACTTTTACTGTTGAAATCTCTTCTTTTGAATTAAATCTTTTATCAATTAACTGTCACACCCTGCACATGTGTAATGTTCATTTTGATAATGTTCATTTTGAGGTAATGTTGTATACTAAATACTGGTGCCGGCAGGATTAAATAATTTCTGTCAATTTTGACCCCGGCACTGTTCTTATTTGGTACAACACGTTTAGTATTTTCAAATAAAAATATCCACATGGCTACTGTTCTCTTCCACATTTAATCAACTAAATATTCCCGGCGAATATATATATATATTTTTGGTTGGATTGATGTGAGTTTGTGACCCTGGGTTTCACGCTTTTGCGATCGTCAGACAAACTGATTAATTTTTTAAAATTTTGGGTTTATGTAGATTGCGTGTATTGGTGTTATTATGGAAATGCGGGGGCGGGACGTCGTAGTGATGTCATCGTGCTAACGCAAACATCGATGTATGTTCATACGCCCAATGAAGTACGCAGACACACATACACACTTGGTCGTCCGTCGGGACTCATACATATATAAACTAACGTGGACAGTTTCGGATTTGACATATGTTTGTATACGGGTGGTGTTGTGTCTATACATACGCATTTGTATGTTGAAATTCAAAGACTAGAAGTGTAGCGAAAATTTCTTGTGAATGTCTCGTGAATATATACATGTCATTTTTCTATTTTCCACTGAATAATATTTCCTCGCATGTATGTATATACGTGTGGTGGGGTTTGTGTGAAATTATGATAGGTAAAAATTATTATTATTTTTATTTATATTTATTTTTAAATTTTTGAAAAATATATGTTAGCTCTATCTCTGATATTGAGCGCTTTTTAATAAGTACCGCGCATATAATATATAAATATAATATATATAATTATATATAAATAATTATATATATATATTTATTTATATTTATATACACACACTTTTCAATCACACACACACACGCACACACACACACACACATATATATATATTTTTTTTTTTCTAACCGAAATCACTCCATGTAAGGTAGTAAAGCCACTAAGATATAAGGGCCTACTGTTTGGTTTCGGAACGGCCTCTTTCACTTTACTTATGTGTATCTCTGACACATTTTCCTTTCATAGCTATTCCTCTACTCAGTGAAATAGCTTCTTGGATCTGATATCTCCAATTTATTGCCAAATCATTCGACTCTTTCGCTGATGACGAGCACACATTCAGTTTTTCTCAAGGTCACTTTCCTTTACAAGCTTAAAATTTTGATATATATATATATATATATATATATATATATATATATATATATATATATGTAATGAAAAACAGACCACTTTAATGTACCATTACAATAATTTATTTCACCAAAATCCTTTTAAAGGACACCGGATCGTCAGGTAACACTTCCAACAACGAAATGAAAGAAAAAATGAGATTGAAAATTGATGGGTAGTGTAAATTTTGTAATTTAACAGGGGGGGATGAGGGGGTAGTTAAAGAGACAAGGTAGAGTATAGGGAGGGGTTAATTTCATATCTCTCTTAAGCGTGCTTTACATTGGGGTAGGAGGAGTGACCAGAACTTGACCTATTTAGATGGTTAACTGAACGGAAATGATATATAGAAATGAGAGGGGAGTAGGGAAAAAAGAAAAGGAAAAAAGGAAAAGAGAGAGGAGACAGAAGACAGTAATACAGATATATACAAATGAGTGTTACGGCAAGGAGAGAGGGGGAGAGGGAAGTAAATCGAAAGAGGTTGTACTTGTTTTTTAAGTAAAGGATAGACTTCAATGCTTGATAGAAATTTAGATGTCTAAAAAAATTGATGATTGTTATCAGTTTAAATATTTAATTTTTTAAGTAAATAGTTTAGGGACTTAATATAAGTTAACTACTATTTTTATTAGCACTTTTATAGAGAACATATTAAAGGAATATTTCAAATTATAATAGTTTATTTACCCGACCAATTGTTCTTCCTTAATATTGAAAAAAAAAAAGCTTTCGGTAACATCTTTATTAGTTTTACTTTTAATCTAATTTATGAATGCAATTTTTCTTAATTATTATATGGGTAAACTTACTTAATGTTTAGGTTTCATTATTGAATAATTATATATATACAATAAATTCCCAAATCACTTCATCTCATAATGGATACACGGAACCCTTTTTGTAGATCAGTTTTAATAGTTAATGTTATATATATATATATATATATATATATATATATATATATATATATATATATATATATATATATATATATATATATATCACTGCCATAAAAAGACAAAATTTAGTTTCATTATTACCACTCATGATAAAAAGTAAAAATGAAAAACGGGCTAGCTAACCGGTTTCGTACCTCGCTCAACAGAGCTAAATCAAGATAAATTATATAAAAGAACAATGGCCAACGTTTATTGGTGGGAAAAAATTAAATGGTAATTAGTTGGAGGCCTAATACAAAGTCGTTCTGTTTACATAAAGAAGGCTTTAAAGATAGAATATAGATGGCCTCCACCACATTTAGGTGGTAATTTGAGTGAGACTTGCTAAGGATGGTAAAAGCGTCCGCACTAAAACTAACAGCACAATTATGGCTATATATATATATATATATATATATATATATATATACAGATACCTGCATTGATAGTTAGGCTGATCAGTCCGACAATGTCAAATGGGCAGTTAATTTACAAAAAGACCTCAAGACTGTTGTCAACTGGAGCAAAAGATGGCTTGTCAATTTTAACGCCTTCAAAGTAAATCTTCTCTCCATTAATAATCTGAGCGGGCCCTCTTTGCCTTCCAACAGCATGGCTGATGCTAAACCCCAGGAAAGTGACTTGTTGCGCCAAAAGTTGCGGGCTAACTTTTGCAGCGGACATGAAGTTGAAAGACTATATTGAATCCATTTCTAGGTCAGCTCCTGAGAAAGTTGGTTCACTTTTTTCTCTGGGATCTATCTTACATATCTCTAAGTCTACCATCCGTCCATGCTTAGAATATTTCCTGCGCATATTGGCCAGTGCCCCTGCTATTTACCATGAGTTCTTTTATAAGATCCAAAGAAAGATCAGAATCATTATTGGGTGTGATTTGGCTGCTCGGCTTCAGCCGCCAATCACCATAAGGTTGCCTCTTTCTGCTTTTTTATAAATAATTTCATGGCAATTGTGCTCTTCGCTATGGTATCTAGACTCCATGAATTTAAGCGCAGTCCTAGATTGGCGTCGAGATCTCATCAATTTACAGTTGAGCTGGCTAGATGTAGCCTAATTGTTCCTTTCAAGATATAAACAGTAATAAAATTATAATACAAATACTACTACTAATAATAATAATAATAAAATATTGTGTTAGCCCAAAATGCAGATTCTTTGATAAATATTCAGAAACAATTGATCCTCTTGTATCAGGTTGCACGATATTGGCACCCACTGAGTATAAAACCCGGCATAAAAGAGTGGGCCAATATCTGCACTGCTAAATTTGCAGACTCGGTTACGGAGATAGGACCTCTTACAATCCTATGGGACTACGCAATACACAACTGACAGAACTATCAAAGCAAGCGCCCAGAAATTGTTATTAAAGGCCACAAACAAAAAAAGTGCCTCCTTATTGATATGGCAGTCCCTGCTGACTGCAATGTAACTTTGAAGATAGTCAAAATACAAGGACCTTGAAATTGAAATCTCAAAAATGTGGTACATGGGAACATCAACAATCCCTGTTGTAGTTGGAGCCCTAGGATTGTTTGCCTTTACGAAATGCTTTATCTATGTCATTTTTTTCCCTGTCAGTGGAAAGTGTCGTAATGCCATTTCTAACCTTAGGTCCCTGTGTAAACGCCAGAAATTGAAGGAAATAATAATAATAATAATAATAATAATAATAATAATAATTTAAAACAAGCAAATTTCTTCTTCTTCTTGGACGCCAAAACGAGAAAGCTTCTCACCTGCCAACGCATGATTTGTCGCAAGGCTGATGTTGAACATCTGTATGTGCCCAGATTCGATGGAGACAGGAGATTACTTCAACGAGAACTGTCTTACAAAACTATAATATTTGGCTAGCAAAGGTAACTGGAAACTACAAAATATTGGATGATGATTTGTATCAAAAAACATGTAAGTAGTAAGTAAATTTATTCAATGATAAAGGAAGCCAACAGGTTCCAAATAGTTGAAGAAATACAAGTAAAGCACAATAAAACCGACTGAAGCTGCAAAATACTTAAAAAAGAAAGCAAAAACAAATGCAACTAACCAAATGCAGAAACGATAGCAAGATAAACCGTTTCACGTTCAAAACTCTACCCGTGCCAAACAAACTAATGTAAAAAAAACAAAAAAACAAAAAAACGGTACCCATCAGTGGCTACGTAGTGCAGGGTTATAAGCTGAAACGGAAGTTTTTATTCTTGCTGCACAGGACCAATTCTTGCTAACTAGAATTTATCAAGCACACCTACTGAAAAATAGTGTTAGCCCAAAATGAAGATTCTGTGATAAATATCCAGAAACAGTTGAACATCTTGGATCAGGTTGCACGATATTGGTACCCACTGAATATAAAACTCGGCATTACAGTATGGGCCAATATCTGCACTAAAAAAAATCTGCAACTCCTACGGAAAGAAAACTGCTAAAATTGGTATGAACACCACCAAGACACAGTTATGGATCGGACCTGTAATAATTTTATGGGACTACACAATTCACACAGACAGAACAAACAACGCTAATCGCCCTGACATCGGGATTAGAGACCGAAAATATAAAATATGCTTCCTTATTGATATCCCAGATCCTGGAGACTGCAATGTATCTTTAAAGATCTTCAAAAAACTATCAAAATACAAGGACCTTGAAATCGATATCTCCAAAATGTGGCACATGAGAACATTAACAATTCCACTTGTAGGTGTGACCTCAGAAAATATTCTGATAGACACATTGGAGTAACTACTGCCTACTCTTTACAAAGGACTTTTTATCTATATGTGTGATTTTTTTCAAAATTGCTCAGTGGAAAATGTCATGGTGCCGTTTCTGACATTAGGTTTCTGAGAGGGAAAGAATTAATTACACACCAGAAATCAAAGAAGGAGGAGGAGGAGGAGGAGGAATAATAATTATGATGATGATGATGATGATGATGATAATAATAATAGCAGACCAAAAACCCATTTTCTATCAAAATAACCAAAAAAACACTTTCTAGAAAAATAGCAAATTTTTATACCAAAATAACCAAAGACCCATTCTATATCAAAATGGCCAAAAACACATTTTATAGCAAAATGATCAAAAAAACCAGTTTATAGCAAAATGACTAACAACCCATTTTATAGCAAAATGACCAATAACCCATTTTATAGAAAAATAGCCAAAGACCCATTTTACAGCAAAATGCCCCAAAACAGATTTTATAGGCATACAATATCGTTCAAAATATCTTTAGTTGAAGCCATAAAATTGTGTTCAAAATATTTAGATTTCGACAATAATAAGCAAACAGAGGTTGATATACGCTAAGCAAAATCAACCAAACCAAACCAAACCAAACCAAACTGAACATATTTTGTAAATTTGAATTGTATGAGCCGCAGAAAATATTTGTTCGGATGTCAGATGATTGAACGTATCCATTTGGCTATGCCCCTTAACGCCTGACGCATACTTATGGGCGGGAGTAGTGGGAGTATATCACTGACGTGTTTTCTTTCACTGATTTTAAATTTGAAGGATGAGATAGCAAAACCGATGAGAGTTACAGCTAGATACTTGAGAACACACTCAATCGCAGTCTGTCAATGCAGAGTGGGCTTATTCGAACAGAAGGTATTTCTAGTTGGTCTTCACGAGCAAGATTAGGAACTGCTTTTATGAAAAACTGTGACTATATTTTCACAGTTGGCTGTGATGCATAAGCCTGGTATATCCTTATGAAACTGGATTTCAAGGTGGGTATATGACGCGTTCGGCCGAGGAGGGGCGTATTCAATATTTGATAATTTTGTGCCAATACACACTTAAAGGTTCATACAGTTTTGATCAATATTTCTTTTCATGGTTAACCGTGAGGAATTGTAAATGTAGGACTACCTTACACTTAAGTAACATAATAACAATAATATTTATTAAGAATTTATTGCAGAGAGTATCAAATTTTACGGGAATATTGTTGACAATTATATATTTAGTTACATAACAAAGATAAAAATAAGGCAAATTCGAATTTTTGTATTTTTCATTTTTCTTCTCTGTTATTGACAGCATTTTAGAATACTTTGTCTGCAATGCTAAATTTTCTTAACGTGAACCAAATGGAGCTATTTCATTTACGCTTTGTTATCTCTCTATTTTATTGTTGTTTTTAAATAGCTTTCTTCCAGTCATTTTGAGGGCAATAGCGAAATTCTGAAATTTAGAATCATCTTATTCAATTACAAAAATAAAGCCTGTAAAAAAGGAATATTTAAAATTAATATACAACCAAAAATAAAATGCTTTTGACAAAAAAACTTAATGAATTCATTATAATTACGTAACAAAAATGTAATGATATTCCGTAGACAAATCTACGGTTTATCTTACCTCATCTCGTTGCATGGTTACGAACTATAAACCTAAATTGAGCTTGAAATATTGTGTAATCGGCTGTAATTTTTTCTAAAATACTTGGATATGATGTAATGAATAATTTGTAGTGAAAAAAGCTAACTTCCAATTTTTTGTTGAATACGCTCGTCCTCCGCTGAACGCGTCATATATGGCTTTGTATATTTGTAACATTGTGATACATAGTTAAAGTTCTGATCTTTCAATAATAATAATAACATTAATAATATTAGAGAAGATCACGATTTAAGAAAAGAAAAAGAAAAGACAATATATCCATAATATCTCTGACTTTTTCATTTTATGTTTAAAATTTTATACAAGAAGAAAAATATTAAAAAGTGCAAGTATTTTTACAAATATTGCTTGTCTTGAGAAAAAAAGCTTATACTGATAAACAACGCGACAAATTATTTGAAACACCGTGTCCTTTCATTTACACTATTAATATTGTTCGAACTGTTGTCCTCTTCTTTGTTGCCATATTCCTCAAGGACACATGGCCCAGTGAAAAAAGAGTTAGTTGGATCCAGCGACTTGACCAAAATTGTTGCGATTTCAGTACCTGGCTACTGTAGTTGTGAACAAGAAACGAGTGTTAAAAGGAGGAAACTGAAAAATCCGGAACAGGCGAGGCACGTGGAATTAGAACAATCTACCCCGGTTGACGAAATAAAGTGGTCAGTTTGAAATTCCAATCACCTGAAGAAGGTCGGAAAGTACAACGGTCGAAAGGCCGTGAACATGGCAACAAAGATGAGGACAACTGTTCGAACACTGTAAATAGTGTAAATAGGTAAAATACCACATCTCAGAAATATAGACAGATACATTGTCATTTCTGAATTCACCCTCACTTCTATTATTGGAGCGTCCTGGGTCAGACGATAAACTACATCCGCGTGCTGGGTAAGACGATAAACTACATCCGCGTGCTGGGTAAGACGATAGACTACATCCGCGTGCTGGGTAAGACGATAAACTACATCCGACAGTAAGGCGTCTGATCATGAGATTTTGAGGAGTGTGTAACCACCTCTAAAGTGCTGATGTTCCCAGGTCCACCTTAATCCGCGGTGGTAGAACCTGTTAGGTTCCAAACTATGGGCAAATCGTTAAACCCCACTACGAAAGTGTCAAATTAGGTTTTAATACCAGCAATGCATTTATGGGAAAACATTTTCCAGCAATATGTTTTGGAAAAAAATACCAGCAAATATATTTTTGAAGGAAAAAATTAACAGAAATACATTATTACCATCAATACATTTAAAACAAATATTACCAGCAATGCATTCTTGAAAAAAAATATTACCAGCAATACATTTTTGGGGATAAAAAGATATTTCCAGCAACAAAAATCTTGTCGGTATTAAATAACACATTTCGGTTGATATGGCGTAAAACAAATCAATCAAACCAAACCAAACTATTATCGCAAGTGATACGTCAATCAGTTTGTTTGTTAATAATAATAATAATAATAATAATAATAATAATAATAACAACAACAATAATAATAATAATAATAACAATAATAATAACAATAATAACAATAATAATAATAATGACAATAATAATAATAACAATAATAATAATAATAGTAATAACAATAATAATAATAACAATAATAATAATAACAATAATACTAACAATAATAATAATAATAATAATAATAATAATAATAATAATAAACTACAACAACAACAACAACAACAACATGAATTCTTCCATTGTGAAAAGCGGAATAAGGCATAGTATCCCATCGCTTCCGAAGTCTGTTTTGCTTCTCACGGCAAATATCATGCGAAAGGTGTTAACTATCTGAGGTCGTGCAACTTAACGGAGAACACAAAAATGCAAAATGCCCGGGTTAAAAAAGAAACGCAATAAAGAGACGATAATAATAATAATAATAATAATAATAATAATAATAATAATAATAATAATAATAAACACGATACACACAGACAGAACAGTGAACACTAATCGCCCAGACATCGTTATTAGAAAACGCAGACAAAAACGTTTCCTCCTTATTGATATGTAAGTTCCTGCAGACAGCAATGTATCTTTGAAGATCTTCAAAAAGTTATCAAAATACAAGGACCTTGAAATCGAAATCTCAAAAATGTGGCACATGAAAAGATGAAAAAAAATCCCTGTTGTAGTTGGAGCATTCGGATTGATTGTAAAATTTCCAGTAGACTTATCAAAGGGATTCCTGGTAGTCCATGCCTTAAAGAAATACAAATAAAATTGTTCTCACGAGTACAGCGCTCACCTTACGAAGGGCTTTATCTATGTGAAATATGTGTGATTTTTTTTCTCTCAGTGGAAAATCTCATGTCATTTCTGACCTTAGGTCTCTGGGCGGGACCTGGAAAGAAATTAGTACACACCAGAAATCAATGAAATATAATAATAATAATAATAATAATAATAATAATAATAATAATAATAATAATAATAATAATGTCGCTTGTTTTAGGTAAAAGTGATCGCTTAAGGTAAAATAGTCGGTAACAGCAGTAAGCATTGCGAATAACATTAGCTTCTGATAAGCCTTGACTTCACATATAAGACGCAGTGCGAGTTTTTGAGAAATTATTTGAAAAGTGCGTGTTATATACTGATATTTTTTCCTTAATATTTTTGATTGCTGAACATTTTATTGAAGTAATTAAAACATTTACAATTAAACTTCATACTAATTATAAGTACGTAACGTGTACTCCAGAGCTTTAGTCTGTAATCAATGTAAAGTTTTAAATCAATCAACACGTGCCTCTAAATTAAGAGATGCCATTGTATACTCTCACCGGGGTTTACGTGGAAAAATCTACGTAAATATTCATCTAATGCTTTTACTTCGAAAATACTTTTCTTTTCTTCTATTTATTTATTTATCTGAAAATTTTGCTTCGCTTTATTTCGTGATTTACTTTGCGCATGCGTAGGAAGCGTGCGGCAACTCTTCCAGAAAACTCTTTCTCTCCCTTTTTTGTATCCACGGTATAATATGAAGAATGCGGTTTTTTTAATGTATTTTTTAATGATTTTTTTTTTTGCCTGTGCATGCTTTCAACAACTTTAATACTCGCACTGAATGCCCTCTTCTTTCTCTTTATGGCCGACTTTCATTTTTTGCAGCACCGGTGAAACTTTATTAAAGGTTATCTCCTACGGTTGCAACTAAAACTATTAGTACTCCTATCTGAGTGTTGCTGCTACTATTACAACCATTTGGGGCACCTCGACGTGGTATAATGGTTAGAAAGCTTGTCTTGTTAGATCAATTACGACTGAGTAGTGAGTTCGATCCTCACTGGGTGCCCCATACTTTCAGCATTGTGCCACATCTAAGGCGGGCTTAGAAAATCAGGGTACCTCGACATGGTGTAATGGTTAGCTAGCTTGTCTTGCTTGGTCAGTTACTACTGAAAAGTCAGTTCGATCCTCACTGGATGCCCCCATGCTTTCGGCCATGTGCCACATCTAAGCTACGCTTGAAAAATCTTTACTATTACAGCCATTTAAAAATATAAGAAAAATCCGGCTCATTTAGGGGAACAAACAGCCTGCATGTGGGCAAAAAATGAATTGAGCGTGTAGAAATTAGGAAAAAAAAGGCGTAAGACAGTGATGTGTTTTCTCACCGGATTTATTTAACCGCTTCTAATAGACGAACCTGGAATTTTTTCAAGGATTTTCTTTTTTGGCAGGGTTAAGTTTATTCACATGAAGTTAGAGATAACACCATACTGATGGGAAACAGAAAAAAAACTATAGCTTTGATTTGGTTTGTTTTGTTTTTATGGCACATTAGAATCGTTATTTCATGCCAACAAAATTTTTATTACTGGTAACATTTTTTCAAAAATATATTGCTGGTAATAAATCATATTTTTAAACTTTCATAGCTTTTTTACTCCAGATTGGCGTTAACTATTTCCCATAGCTGGGAACCTAACAGGTGCTACCACCCCTGGTAAGGCAGGACCTGGGCACACCAGCCAATAAGACGTGGTGTCCACGCTCTTCAAAAGCTCCTGATCAGAGGCGTTGTTGTCAGATGTAGCATATCATCTTACCCAGAACTCGGATGTAGTTTATCGTCTTACCCAAGAGTCGAAAACTGCAAGAACTTCGAGAGAACATGTGCTACCACCCGGGGTAAGGGTGGACCTGGGAACACCAGCAATTAAGAGTTGTTTCCACCCTTCTCAAAAGGCATTGTTGTCAGATGTAGCTTATCGTCTTACCCAGAACACGGATGTAGTCTGTCGTCTTACCCAAGAGGCTAAAACTGCAAGAACTACGGGACAATTTAGTAAGAGAAAGCATGAAGAAAAGACTAAATATCTGTTGCAAGAAGACATGATCCCCCGCAAGATGGACAGCTGAAGATGCGAACTCCGAATTGAAGACGTCACAATAAAGCAAAGTACAAAACTTGCTGCCAGTCTTATACTGTGCTTAAGTTCGCAAAATCTGGGTACCAGAGCGAAGTGCACATCCATATAATTATCTCAAAAATATTTATCGAAAAGGCACAGAGTAGCTATATTACCGGGGTGGGAAAGTGACTGAAGCCGAGACGCCAGGTCATGATCAATAATATTGCTGAATCTCCTTTGGATTTTTATTAAGAATTTCTAAATATACAACAGGATCACTGAACCGTGTGTGAAAGCTCTATTCAAATCATGTCAGTCAATATCTAATATTAACGAGAACGATGGATCTTAGTAATTGCTTCAAATACGACGAGCTTCAGGAAAGATGAATAAAATATGAATGAAAAATTTAACATAAATTAGAATACGTTATTTATATTATTCGGACTATTGTCCTCTTCTTTGTCGCCATATTTATCACAACGTTTCGGCCGTTGTACGCTCCGGCCTTCTTCAGATGGTTGGAATTTCGAACTGAACCCTTTATTTCGCTCACTGGGGTAGACTGTTCTAGTTTCACGTGCCATGTGTGATGGATGTCAGTTATCAAGGACACATGGCACAGTGAATAAAGGCGTTGGTTAGATCCAGTGACAGGACACAAACAGTGAGAGTTCAATACCTGGTTAAGGCAGTGGAGAACTTTCAGAGGGAAATTAACAAGAGATAAGTGATAACTGACATCCATCAAACATGGCACGTGGGACTAGAACAGTCTACCCCAGTGAGCGAAATAAAGGTTTCAGTTCGAAATTCCAACCACCTGAAGAAGGCCGGAGCATACAACGGCCGAAACGTTGTGATAAATATGACGACAAAGATGAGGACAATAAATAATGTACATAATACCTCATCTCAGAAATACAGACATAAATTAAATTTCATCTAAGTAATTTCAACATTAATTGATTCGTTTTTTACGGTTTATCAATTCTTTCAATCGTTTAAAGCCTGGCAATATTTTTAGACTGTAAGAATTTTTTTGAAGATAATGCTAAGCATTTGGATACACACATACATACATACACATAAACATATATGTATATGTATGTATATATCCAAATGTGGTAGCCGCCTGGTTAAAATATGTGGGCGAAGGAACGTCTGTGTTTTCAAATATAACAGCGGGCTGCTTAAATGTGGCGAAATAAAAGGGTGTATGTAGCAGGGCATTATAGCCACCTCATTTTCTTTTTCCAGAACACTCTCTGTCATATGACCCATGAATTTTTTTACTTGTACTCATGAAACTTCAACTTCCAACTTATCATTAAGTATCGTGCTATATAAAGATTTATTTTGTATTTATAAACTCTCTGCGCACTTTCACTTAATCATTACATAAGGCCAATTATAAAAGCAAACGAAATATAGCGATATATGGGGGGAATATTGTCCAATGATAACCTACACAAATCCTTTATAAACGCATTGTTCGGTCTGTTGCCCTCATCTTTGTATTCATATTCACGACGTTTCGGTCGTTGTACGCTCCGACCTTCTTCAGGTGATTGGAATTTCAAACTGAACTCTTTATTTCGTCCACAGGGTTAGATTGTTCAAGGTTCACTTGCCATGCCTTTTCCGGATGTCTATTTCCGGATATATATATATATATATATATTATTCCAGGATCATTTTCTAACTTATTCAAGATGATTTTCGCTCTCTCTAACCTTCTAACTTTCTGTCCTGGAGTAACAAGGCGCCTTACAGGTTTCACGTACGATTTCATTTACATGTCTTTTTTTACTGCCCTTTGAACTGTCATAGATGAAACTATATATATATAAAGAATATATATATATATATATATATATATATATATATATATATATATATATATCATAATGAGAAGTATACTTTCTTAATATGTATATATAAAAAAAGTTGCAAATTAAAAAAAATATTAATGTTTTTTATGAAAGTATTTATATAAATCAATACTTTCATAAAAAATATTATTTTTTTTAATTTGCAACTTTTTCTATCTATCTATCTATATATATATATATATATATATATATATATATAAATGCATGAAATCTAGTAAATCCAACTTAATAATTCACAATGATTCTTCCCCTCTCCCCGTTAGCGATTTGCCAAAAAACAACATAGTTTACAAATTCAAGTGCTTGACTCTACATTTCAATCATAGCTCTACCATTTTCAGACATTCCGGAAAATCCTCGTTGAAAACACAGATATACTTAAACATGAAAACAATAAACGGAAACTAAAAATTCTTTAAGCTATAAACATAAAACTGTTGAAACCTAACCTGAACAAAATAAACTACGAAATCTCCTCAAATATTTTTAAATGCCTATAATTGATAAAAGTAGCCATTAGTTTATACCAACAGCTTCCCATACTTAATACTTCTCGTTTTCACTCTCGCGTGGTCATGTGTGACGTCACGAACTGCGATGTGATTTTCGCTTCCGAGTCTCGTATACACGAGTTTGTTGTTGCTTTGAAATTTTACATGCAACAAAAACAAACTTTCATTATTGTTTCGTCCGTGTATTGTTTGATATATTGAAATGTAATTGTCGTCTTTGATAATGGCTTATGTAAGCCGAAAGCTTAGATCGGATTTAAACATGTATCAATATGGTGATTTACTTTCGTCTTTCAATGATATTGTTAATGATGTTATTAAGCTTAACAGACAATATGAAAGGAACTTATTTCAAATAAATAGACAAAACTTGTCTATATTATTTAATGAAACATGCATCAATGAAAAATATATATATACATACATATATATATATATGTGTGTGTGTGTGTGTGTGTGTGTATGTGTGTGTTTTATACAGAATTGTACATAATGAGGTGGTATTTGTCTGGTATTTTCCAAGTGTGTGTAAGGTGTATGAAGGTGCGAATGGTGAAGGATAAATTCTTATGGTGAATGAGTATATTGTAACAAATGAATGAGCTGTGAATCAGATTAGCTAGTGATAACCAAACTTGACTAGTCTCCCTATTTTTTCGGCCTTGTACCACAATTACTGTACCAGTAATAAATCTTTTGACAACTAATTATTTCAATAGCCCTTTTTTAACGTCACAAAAGCTGAATGCGAATAAAAAACACCGTCACATAGTTTTGAAAATTCGAAACTGCACCTTATTTCATCATATTTTCAAAATAAAGAAGATAACTTCCTCAAAGCCTCTTACCGAAAATACTTATAAGTTTGTGCTGACGCTATGTCGATACTTTTCTTTAAAATTGTTTATGTTAATATTTTTTTAATTCATTATTAGATTCCTAAATTTTGCACGAATGCAAACTGATTCTAATCTGAAACCTATTTCATTTATGGAAGAGAAAAGAAAGAAAAGCATTACTTTCTATCATATCCGCAATAAGAGTTGCTGCAATAGACGTAACAGATCTTTCATTTTGTCAAGCGGTTTGTAAATCTCGTCCTCGTATCGTAGGGCTTCCCGTTAGCACGAGACTTTAAGCTATTTGCAGCAATCAATAGAAGCGTAATAATAACTGTCACTGAATCAGATTGCGGTATTTTCTCTTTTTTTTTTCATCCATGGGTTAGAACGGGGAAACCTGACAGATTAAATAAGAGGATAAGTGGATTCGACGAAGAAGGATTTTAATAGATATTCTAATTGCGATATATATATATATATATATATATATATATAAAATATATATATAGGTATGTTACTTTGTAGCGTATAAATTTAAATCCTTTAAAAGAATACGGAAAAGAAAAAGCAAATAAACGAGAAAAATACACAGAGAGTCAAGAAAGATATTAGGGTTATCGGGACGAAACTTTTACGTCTAATTCATTTAGTATCTATTCTTACTACCTTTCTTCCTTTCTATCTATCTATCTATCTATCTATCTATCTATCTATCTATGTGTGTGTGTGTGCGCGCGCGACTAGCATGAAACAAACTGTTCCTTCTATGTGTTGACTTCAATGTTCATATATATATATATATATATATATATATATATATATATACATACAAGTATATGTATTGTTGATTGTTAAGTTTTAAGAGCTTAATTGTTGAACAAATACTTCAAAGACAATGGCATAGTTCATCATATGGTTATATACGCACACACACACACACACACACACACACACACATATATATATATATATATATATATATATATAGATAGATAGATAGATAGATAGATAGATAGATAGATATAGATATATATGTACATAGATAGATAGCGATAACAAAGATGCTGTTTCTCCAGAAATGCTTTCAAAGCATTAACAAAATTAATTTGTCACTTAGGTGAGTGATGTAAAATTCAGCACCACGGCTCTTTCGGTCCACTCGTCAGGAGGCATCCGCCATTGATTACCTCCTGAAAAGTGGACAAAACCATTACAAAAATGTATGTCTAGTGCTGATTATAATATTAATCATCTAATGACGAATTTCACATTTGTATTAATCCTCTCTCTCTCTCTCTCTCTATATATATATATATATATATATATATATATATATATACATATATTATGAAATGGGCAAAGTCCGACAATTATTTTAAGACATTTTTTGATGTTTATACGTTCTTTTTATAGATACAAATATTTAAGTAAATGCTCTGTTTATAATATACAGTATTAAACACTATTTACCGGCCTGAATGTCCGAGAGGTTTTCATAAAAAATACGCGTCCTCCGACAGGAAACGAACCTTTATTCTATACGGAACCGTCATATAGCCTGATGCGCCGTAAACGATTTGGCCATAGAGGAGCATTCCATTAGTAAGGTCGATTTTACTGTTTTTAAACAATATTTTCCATGATTTTCTCGCATTCATTCATATCTGCTCAATGCGTATCCAAATGTAAACAAATGACGTCATACATTACGAAATCGACAATTATTTAAGACATTTGATGGGAATCGACCTTCCTAACCAAACTCTCCTCTGTGACCCAATCGGTTAATTCACGTCAGGCTATATGACGATTCCGTATAAGATGCAGGTTCGATTCCTGTCGGAGGACGCATATTTTCTATGAAAATCTCTCGAACATTCAAATGTTGTTAATTCTGTTTATTATAAACAGGGTATTTACTTAAATATTTGTATCTATAAAAAGAACGTATAAACATAAAAAATGGTATATATATATATATATATATATATATATATATATATATATATATATATATATATATATATATATATATATATATATATATATATATCAAAACAGGAAATTAATTTTCAAAAATCGAAGCTCACCAGCAGAAAAGAAACTCTTCACATCGCTGAAATTACGAAAAAAGCAAATGCTGGAACAGTATACAAAATTCAAATAAAAATCATGAAGATTAAAATGCAAACGAAAAAAAAATGATTTAAACTGGGAAACTGAACATAGTTCCAAATTCTTACTTTGATGCCCAAAGACTTTCATATTTCCAAAGTTGCCTTTCAATCCTGCAGGACGTTTCTCTTTGTATTTGTTTGAAGAAGCCATATTTTTCAAAGTGCAATTTTCCAAAAATCCAATATTGTTCTGTATTATAAGTTTGCCAATTTAATATGCAAAGTTTCTACTCTTCAACTTTAATTTCAATCTTGCTGCGGGAAAAGATTCTCTGGGCTAGAAAATTTGTCCCAAATTCCATGCATTTACCTATCTATATGGTGTGTAATTTTGCATGTGGATGTTCAGAATATATATATATATATATATATATATATATATATATATATATATATATATATATATTTATCATGTGTGTGTGTGTGTGTGTGTGTTGCCATATGTCTTTGTGGATGTATGCGTTCAAATGTTGTTGAACGATGGGTTGTCGAAAAGTTTTACCAAGTAGTTCTTTTGTATTCAAAAATTCTTGTTACTTCATTAGGTCTGATTTTGGGAAGTGGTATTTTTATCAACCCCTCGCATATCTATCTATCTGAATCTGTTCCTTATCTGTCTCTCTTCATGTCTATCTATCTATCTATCTATCTATCTATCTATCTATATGTTTTTCGGCCACTTCAACGTGGTTTAATGGTTAGCAATTTATCTTGCTAAATCAATTATGACTGAGTAGTGGATTTATTCCTCCATGGGCGCTCCATATATTCGCCCTTATGCCGCATCTAACATACGCATAGGAAACCGCTATCTATGTTTCTTCCTTCTTAACTCACTCTCGATCTGTGACCATTTCTTTCAAGTCTATCTATCTATGCTTGTGCCTTCCTTCCTTCCTTCCTTTCTATCTATCTATGTTTATTATCTATCTATCTATCTATCTATCTATCTATCTATCTATCTATCTATCTAGCTAGCTAGCTAGCTAGCTAGCTAGCTAGCTAGTTAGCTATCTATCTATTAGGTTATAGCAAAAATAATGACGTAATAATGTCGTTTTTTGACGTTAAAAATAGGTCAAAAAACGACATTATTACGTCATTATTTTTGCACCAACCTAATATCTAACTATCTATCTATCTGATGTGGGCCCAAAGTCGGGACCACGGAAGGAAAACACGGAACACGTATTAGAGGTAAGAAAGATATATTAAACAAAAGGTTACAAAGATAGTGTAAGTGTAAGCCGAGCTTACTGTGTTGTAGTGTCCAATATTGGTAGTCGTACGCGGCTGATACTACGGTATTAGAATACTCTCTCTCCTCCTCTTCCTCTCCTCTACTATAGTGTTATGTCGCATACTTTATATAGTCCTGGAAGAGGTATGTTACGATCTCACAATACTATCTATCTATCTATCTATCTATCTATCTATCTATCTATCTATCTATCCTGACAGATAAAAAGGTCATTAAAATGTTAACATGGAAGAAACTATTTTTTTGGGATATATCCTACCGTCTCCATAGAATTATTATTTTACCTACAGATTGCAGGAGTCGATGACAATGAGATCTGTTCAAAAACGTTTGCAGTTAAAGCCCCAAATAGATTAGATGCATGTAGTTTTTCCAACCGAATCTTTGGGTCGTGTCTCAAAATCTATTATTTTCAGTTTCTACGAAACCATCTCATTGAATCAGCAGCTAACACCCACGTCCTCCATTGACTATCGCGCTCGCTATATTTTATAGTCATTGAGTATGTATGGGACATTTTGCAGATTTAATTACTTTCCTTTCAGGGATAATCAACAAACATGGCCGCCTACTCTCGTTTTCCGAGCAAGCCCGTTTGATGGGGTGGTTTAAAAATCTATATCGCCAGATCCTACTGAGTCACATTTGTTTTTGCTCAACGCTCGAAGAACTCAGGTGTGGTTTATACTGAAACTATACTGAGCAGACCTTAGTTACAGTTTCTGGGAGAAAGCGCTTACTCTGTCTTGATCAGCAGCTTAAACACCGCCAGTACTCACAAACCCTAGGTTACGATGACTTGTTACAACGTGTTAATACGACTATTGACGACCTCGAAAGATTTCAGTCTACGCAATTTCACTTACATGGTTTGGGTCAATCCGTGGTATTGATTCCAGGTATTTTCCAAAGTTGCGCACGCTGAAACCGCCTCTTCAGACCGTCACTTCCACGGGCTCACCCTCCTGATAAACTCAGGTCCGACAATTCTCGGACATTCAGGTTGGTAAATATTGTTAATACTGTTTATTATAAACAGAGAATTTACTTAAATATTTGTATCTATAAAAAAAAAAATGTATAAATATAAAAATGTCTTAAATTAATTGTCGGGCTTTATCCATTTCATACAGTGTGACGTCATTTGTTTACGTTTGGATACGCATCGAGCAGATATGAATGGACGTTAGAAAATCATGGAGAATTGTATTAGGTTGGTGCAAAAATAATGTCGTTTTTCTTTTGAAGTTTAGCGTCAAAAAACGACATTATTTTTGCACCAACCTAATAGTTTAAAAACAGTAAAATCGACCTTATCAGCTGAAACGCTATTCTGTGGCGAAATCGGCAAAAACACGTTAGGCTATATTATAGTTCAGTATAGGATAATGGTTCGATTTCTGTCGGAGGACGCGTATTTTCTATGCCAATTTCTCGGACATCCAGCCAGGAAATGTAGCTAATACGGTTTATTATAAACAGAACATTTACTTAAATATATTATCTATATAAAAGAAGGTCTTTATATATTAGAATTTTATTTCAATCCTTCATGAGCTTCTGATCCTTGCTATGATTATTTAATGAGATATATATATATATATATTCGCCTATCACAATCACCCCCGGTCTTTTGAACAGGCGTAGAGGTTTATCCTCATTTTCTTGTTTAGGATTGGGTTTCTGGTTCCTTCTAAAAATTTACTCCATATCTATACCTCTAACGTCTCTGTTTGAACTCTGAAATATTATTCACCAATTATTTCTTTATTTGTCTCGCTCAATAAGAATAAATAGGTTCACCTATCGTTCAGTTCATATATCCTCCTTCCACAAGAGTAGAGGTTTTACTAAAAATTTATCTATTTTTTTATATTTATTTTTCCCTTCAACAGGAGTACATTGTTTTATTTTTACCGCTCGGTTCACACTCCTTTCCAGTGTTATCCCTTCGTTCCTGATTATGATTGGGTTTCCGCTTCCTTCTAAGCCCTTTTAATTCTCTTTCACTCCCAGTAGTGTCTTCCGTCTTAGTGGCATTATCGCCTTGGTTGGGATGAACTGATATGAAGAAATATGACGTATGGAAAACCGTTTCATTGAAACTAGATTTGATTACTCGTTTCGCCTTTTTCGGCTACATCAGGTCTAAAAGCGAAAGAAAGAAATATCTTTTTTTACACAAACGCACGTTCACACAGACACACAGACACACATACATATATATATATGTGTGTATTAGGTTGGTGCAAAAATAATTTCGTTTTCTAATATATGTTACTATGTGAGAAAACGAAATTATTTTTGCACCAACCTAATATATATATACCCACAGGCATCTATGTATAAATGGCTGTATGCAGAAATAAATGTTTAATAAAGATTGTTGAGATGACAAACCAGTCTCTTCCCAAAGACTTATACAATACATCTGGGTTTCCAAATACAGCACACCTTAAATCGTGTGTTTCACCAAAATAGGTCGCGACCTTTCCAATCCGGTTCTTCCCGCTCCCTTCGTCACGTAAAATATACCATGAGCCACATAAAACCGACCCAGATATAGATTTAAGTATGTTGTCCTTTGAACCACATCATGATTTTCAGACAACCATATAACAAACTGGGAGACGCGGTAAGGATGCAATATTTGGGAAACTTTTTTTAAAATATATATATATATATATATATATATATTATAGTCCATCCAGCAGGGTTGAATAAGATCAACCTACTTAGCGTTGGATGAAATAAAATTATGAGCAAATGTGGTAATTTTAGATTTTTTTGCCGTGTAATATATATGCTCTGTTATAATAAATACATTGAGCTCTCTTTGTGGATCAGTTTTAATATTTGATATTACTAGGATCCACCTTCGAATCTGTACCAACAGATGTATTACTTGTATGATATATATATATATATATATATATATATATATATATATATATATATATATACTGAATTAACCTTTTGTTGAGGAAGAGAGTCTTTAATGCTCAATCGTACAAAGAGGATTTTGAATTAAATTTCCGGTGATTTATTCTGTATCTCACGGGCTATTTCGCAATTGTCTTTCTCTAAATTTCAATCTCCATCGATTTTAGCTTCGGCAATCAATATATACCATCTGAGATGCCAACTTAGGAGCACGCTTGAATTCATGCAGTTTGAGAACCAGCGAAAGTAGCTCGTCGGAGCAGTTACCGTGAAAGTATTTGTAGATTAGACAGAGGGATGCAACGGCACGTCCGTGAGAAAGTGACTGTACACGAGATGCCAGACCAGGAACAAACACATTGCATATTCGTCTCTGGATTTTGTCGAGGAACTTGAGTCGAACAGTGGCAGGTTCAAACCATATATGGTAGCAGTATTCCATGCTAGGATGAATGGTTGATTTATAGATTTGACGGATGGACTCAGGCGAGAAAAACTGTTTGAGAAAACCAACATTCCTTGCGGTAGATGAAGCCATTGATTCAAAATAATTGTTCTATCTCAGGTCAGAGGACAGTGTGAGACCAAGCAGCCCTAGAGAGGAGCTCTCTTGGAGGTGAGCATCAGACATTCTAATAGAAGGCTCGGTGGGTTCTCTGTGATGGGTAAATGAGAGCAGGTTTGTTTTTGAGGTATTAAAGTTTACCAGCTATTTCCTGTCCCAGTCAACCCCAGATTCGATGTCCTTTTCCAGACCAACGGCCAGGTTAGTTTTGTCAGCAATACCGGCTTTACTATTGAGGTAGGAAAAGCGTTGGCTTGTGAATTTAGTGGAATATTAATTTAAATTCAATTTCTAGACCGGATTATAAAGATCCAGTCGGATTAATAATAACTAGACAGTACGGAACAGAGTGAGAATGACATTCTGACATTTGGTGAAAAGTGTGCATTGGGTAAAAAAGGTGTAGAATACTAGATGGAAGCACGTTATTTCTTATTAGGGCCAACCATAAAACCATGTATCAATGTGAGAAGCGACGAGATTTCTCGGGCCACCCTCCAGCAGGGTAGAACTCTTAAAACTGCATATGAAATGTTAAATTCAAAAATTCAGTGTAAATTTTTGTCTCTGTGTAGAGCAGGGGTCATCAGCCAGGGAGTGAGGAATTTCAGGAGGGGAGAAAAAAATCATTTTTTTTTTTTTAATTTCTTTGACTGTAATTAACGTCAGAATAAAATCAATTTAAATACCCAGGCATTTTATTGATTTTGTTGTTTATTGAAGCATGCTTTATTTGATTCATTTAATAATTAGTTATGAATTAAAACAAATTACTGTAGATGTATTCAAGTTTAAAAATCTATCAACGTTTCCTCTTGCTATCAATTTGTAAAACTCCTTTATAAAAATAACCCATGTATATGTACTATTAGGTTGATGACGTAATAATGTCGTTTTTTGACGTATTTTTTAACGTCAAAAAACGACATTATTACGTCATTATTTTTGCACCAACCTAATAACATAGAAAAGAATGAATATTTCCAATAATTTATAGAATGTATGTTTTGAGTTGGACAGTTTTAAAAAGAGAGATAATGGCATTCTGATGAAAAGTGTGCGTTTGGCAAAAAAAAGGCTGAGAAACACAGATGTAGAGCACAAGATGAAGGAATGTTATTTGTTAAAAGAGAGACATTATTTAACACATTAATGCTAACCATAAAACCCTGTATCAATTTTAAAGATTAAATCCAATATTATATGTTTCTACCGATAATCCACCAATGCCAACTGTTCCAAAAACAAGATGGTGGACATTAAAGGGTTAATGTCATTTGGCACTTAATAATATTTCCACTAGTTTATTTTTAGTACAATTCAGTGCCACTGAATAAGTGCATTGACAAGGAAGTAGATGAGGTAGTTTTTTTCAGCATTTATCATATATATATATATATATATATATATATATATATATATATACATATATATATATATACCAGGATAAATATAAGTAGCTGCACTATGCACAGTTAACTACAAGCAGTTAAAAATTGTGCATTTTCACTGACCAGCTGCACTATACACAGGTAATTTTTTTTCTGGGGTGGGTTAAAATTCATGCATGTTTAGTGACCATAACCTATTTGGTATGCCTACAGTAGCTTAACAGTACAGGTGAGCTCCTTTTAGCATTATATAATGGTAATCCTGACAAAAATGTTGTCATTGTAAAGACAATACTACAGCAATGTAAACACTTGTGAAACAAAGATGAATGTAAATTTGAGATAGGAAAAAATCTATTAATTTTTTCCTTTTTATATCGGTATTTCTTGATTTTAAGTAGCATACATAGTGGATGATGTTTTTCTCTTCATGTAGCAAGAAAAGGAAAGAAACTTAGGCTATGTACGAGGCAGACTCAGGGTAAAGGCCCATGGTCAGGCATAAATGAAAACAAAAGTATGCCATGTAAAGTACAAGATGAAGGCATGTTATTTCTTAAATGGGCGACGTTATTTATCACATTAATGCTAATCAATTTTAAAGATTAAATCCAGTATTATAGGTTTTCTATCTATGGACACGAGAACAAGTGTTCAGTTCTAAATTTCATGAAAATTAAACGGGTGAAAAGTCACCCGATGAAAACCGGAATGTACAACTGCCGACATTTTGTGATAATAACAGCAGAAACCATGACATTTGTCCGACTCTAAATATTGTAATTAATGAGAAGAGATCAGCACAAGAATTCAGAGAGAATAGACAAATTAAAGAACAGGGAAACATGTCAATCGCAACAAGGAATACTGAATTGCTATGTAATGACGGGATTTCTACATATACGGTGAATGATGGACCATCTCATCACAGTTAGAGAAAAGACTTGAAAAAACAGAAATGTGGTCCTACAGAAGAATAATGGGAATGCCATCCACTGAACTAGTGAGAGAAAATGGAAACAAAAAGGAAACTTATACGGAGCGTCAGAAAGACAGATGAAATTTATAGGGCAGATGACGAGGAAAGAAGACCTAGAAAAATTTACGCTTACATGATATATTGAAGGCAAGAGACACATAGGAAAACAGCACATAAGCTATCTAGCGAAGTTGTGTAAATAAATAGATGGCTGAACAAGGATTAGGAGAGATAGCAAAAAAACATAAATATAAAAGAACGAGATGTGCAGAGCCATGATAGCCTACTTCCTGAAGAGACACGACACAGAATAATAATAATAATAATAATAATAATAATAATAATAATAATAATAATAATAATAATAAGAAGAAGAAGAAGAAGAAGAAGAAGAAGAACAAGAACAAGAACAAAAACAGGAAGCAGGAGATATTTCTTCGGCGTCCTTTCTCGTTTATAATTCATCTTACTTCACGTATACCTTTCGATCATTCCTGGTACAATGAGTAAAAAAATCTCTACATATCGTTTTCGGGGATATTTTTTTCTGAAGCCGTTCAGAACTTATAAAACTTAACCAGTATGTGACAGAAGATCAGGTTTAACGTGAGTTCTGACACGCGTGTTGTGGGTAGAGGCAGAATAAGCATTCTGATTGGAAGGGGTCGACACCTTTGCAAAAAGACTGCACAATTAGTAAAACAGAAAATAATGAAAACCAACGAAACAATACAATTACTAAAATCACTAAGAATATTCAAATGACTTACCCTTAACGGAACGCTGTTTGAAGCGCTAAATACTACTAGTGTGAAGTTTGGTGTGGTGACATATACTACTACTACTATTACTACTACTACTACTACTACTACTACTACTAATAATAATAATAATAATAATAAGAAGAAGAAGAAGAAGAAGAAGAAGAATATAAACAATAATGAAAGAAAATCTGAAAACAACTTCATGGATAATTTGACAGGCAAATAGACAAATATAGCGTAAGAAAAACTTAGTGTTCTGTTTACGCAGAGGACACTTCAAGAAAGAAATTGAATTCATAATCTTTAAAGTACAGATTAAGTGCATCGAGATAAATTACATTGAGGAATAAACTGAAAAAGTTATTAACTCACACCACTGCGAATAAATTTAAAAAAAAAACGAGAAGGCAAAACAGAAAATTAATGAAATATCAAACTGACCGAGAAGAACACAATTAAGTTACGAAAAAATAATGAGAGTGACTTATAGAATTGTATAGTGGAAATATAATACAAGAGTATGATTCAGCCAGATAGACACATGAAAAAGAGGCTATTCTGGAAAATAGTAAGTATGAAAGACTATGAGATTTATAACTGGGCAGTGATTGATTCATGCTTTCCCCCAGGTCACAAGGTATTTATGCTGAAGTGAACGCAATAGACGTGGTTGGATTTCGAACTCGCCTCGCCGGTAATCTTTTCCGTGCAGATGACGGTTGCACTTTCTCAACATATGGGCAAAGCTTGGTTTAAATATCTGGTATTCAAGACCAAAATTGACATGAATGGAGCACTTAAGGATTTCTTCAACAACAACAGAAGCGAATGGATAGCAATGCATAATAAAGAATTTATTCTGGGAGCAACAAATTAGTGATATGGTTATTATTTAAATGCGATTGAACATGGTTTTTAATTTTAATTTTCTGATATCTATTAGTCTTTATCTTGTTTTTAAGTCTACTTGAATTTGCTTAGAATTAATTTTTGAAGAGCAGACTGTTGATTGCCTTTGGAGAGAGTGGAGGATGGTGATAAGTCTTGATTCGGGGCGGGGGGTCATTATTTACACCGAAACTGCAGCGTTTTGAACAACTGACGGCTCCCTCAAATGATTGATTAAATATCTGGGAGAATTTTCAGACAATTTTAAGATAACATTTCATCAAATGCTACCCCTACCGAAGAAATTGCATTAGATGTTTTCACTCTTCGACTTCGAAATAAATAAATAAAATAAATGAATAAAATAAAAACAAATAAATGAAATAAAAATAAATGAATGATTAAAATAAAAAAATAAATTAATAAAAAGCTATTATAATTTTCCTTGACCCTCCCTTCGTTATTTCACACGATTGTTACGCAGTGTCAATACCACATAAATAATGGACTGTTCTGTTTTGATCGTATGGAAAAAGGGGGAAGAGAAACTACTTGGTTTCAGTGAGAAATTGAAAGAAACAGAGAAAGAATGAAAGAAGGTATTGTAGCATACCTACGGACGATAATGGTTATGTCTCATTCACATAAATACAGTAGTAAATACTGTATGTTGGTCTGCAGTCGGAGATTCGTCTCCAGCAGTGCTGGTCAAGCCCAGACGAGGCTATGTCCAAGAGCAGAGTCTCGTCTCAGCTACTCGATCCCGTTTTATACAGTGTCTATGGAGAATTTTTGGCCGAGCCTACGGGCTCAGATAACCCACATTAAATTCGGCCTTGTGCCACATTGGATCGCGTGGGGTGGTTGGTAGATATACTGCAGTTAGAGATTCGTCTCCAGCTGTGCAGCTGTGATTCGTCTCCAGCTTGTCAAACACTCTGCCGTTGGACAGAGAGTTTCCTCAGACGAGGCTATTTCCAACGACAGAGTGTCGTCTCGGAAAACAGCTCCCCGACTCGGTTTTATCCTGGGTCTACAGGGATTTTTTGTCCGAGTCTACGCGCTCGGATACACCACATTAAATTCGTCCTTTTGCTATATCTGACCGCGTGCGGCGGTTGGTAGATATTCCGCAGATGGAGATTCATTGTGGAATTCACGACTCACTTCTAACAGTTGACTATTTTTCTACGCGCCGCTGGCGAATCTTATATGTGTTGTTCTTGTCTTAAATATTATCGCTCTTATCAACCTTCTATTCAGTAACCTTCCCAAGGTTGCAACAGAAGGGAAGATAGAAGCGGAGAGAAAGAATCAGATTCAGCTGATAAGAACAAATAATACACATTGATCGCAATATTTTATGATATAATTTTACCAATTCGGCACAATAATCTTATCTAAAGGAAGAGATACTGGTCGCGATTAAATCATCAATTTTCAGACGCACAATCTCGAACAACGGAAAGAAAGGAAAGCAATCGCACGAATTTACAATTACCTTAAATAAAATAACATCGTCTGCGGGATTATTTTTAAATTATTATTAAGACAAATGTTCGTACGATGGAGATTTGGAAGAAGAAAGATTGATAGATTAAACGTCTCCTGCCAATACCTAATAATGGACTATTTTGTCTCGATAGCGTAGAAGAACAAGACATACCCTACTTGGTTTCAATGACAAAAAGTAATGAAAGAAAGAAGGAAATATAGAAATGTTTTACGGCTGTTTCAGTCAAATGTAAATTTTCAATTTTAAATCTTTCTTTTATACCCACTTCTTAAAGTAACAACCAACATTCATATTTATGATTGTTATTGCAATATTTTGTTAAAGTTGTAAAGCTGAAATATTTAACGATTTGATAAGGGATTTCTCCAGATATTGTATTGCCGTGTCATGTCGTTTCATTTGTACCCACTTCTTAAAATAACGACCAACATTCATATTTATGATTGTTATTGCAATATTTTGTTAAAGTTGTAAAGCTCAAATATTTAACGATGCGATAAGGGAATTTCTCCAGATATTGTATAGCCGTGTCATGTCGTTTCATTTGTACCCACTTCTTAAAATAACGACCAACAATCATATTTATGATTGTTATTGCAATATTTTGTTAAAGTTGTAAAGCTCAAATATTTAACGATGCGATAAGGGAATTTCTCCAGATATTGTATAGCCGTGTCATGTCGTTTCATTTGTACCCACTTCTTAAAATAACGACCAACAATCATATTTATGATTGTTATTGCAATATTTTGTTAAAGTTGTAAAGCTCAAATATTTAACGATGCGATAAGGGAATTTCTCCAGATATTGTATAGCCGTGTCATGTCGTTTCATTTGTACCCACTTCTTAAAATAACGACCAACATTCATATTTATGATTGTTATTGCAATATTTTGTTAAAGTTGTAAAGCTCAAATATTTAACGATGCGATAAGGGAATTTCTCCAGATATTGTATAGCCGTGTCATGTCGTTTCATTTGTACCCACTTCTTAAAATAACGACCAACAATCATATTTATGATTGTTATTGCAATATTTTGTTAAAGTTGTAAAGCTCAAATATTTAACGATG
Organism: Acanthosepion lycidas; assembly: GCA_963932145.1. Classification (NCBI taxonomy): domain Eukaryota; kingdom Metazoa; phylum Mollusca; class Cephalopoda; order Sepiida; family Sepiidae; genus Acanthosepion; species Acanthosepion lycidas. Next base: position 89,775,613 of record OZ010589.1, on the reverse strand, counting down.
CGATAAGGGAATTTCTCCAGATATTGTATTGCCGTGTCATGTCGTTTCATTTGTACCCACTTCTTAAAATAACGACCAACATTCATATTTATGATTGTTATTGCAATATTTTGTTAAAGTTGTAAAGCTCAAATATTTAACGATGCGATAAGGGAATTTCTCCAGATATTATATTGCCGTGTCATGTCCTTTCATTTGTACCCACTTCTTAAAATAACGACCAACATTCATATTTATGATTGTTATTGCAATATTTTGTTAAAGTTGTAAAGCTCAAATATTTAACGATGCGATAAGGGAATTTCTCCAGATATTGTATAGCCGTGTCATGTCGTTTCATTTGTACCCACTTCTTAAAATAACGACCAACATTCATATTTATTATTGTTATTGCAATATTTGGTTAAAGTTGTAAAGCTCAAATATTTAACGATGCGATAAGGGAATTTCTCCAGATATTGTATTGCCGTCTCATGTCGTTTCATTTGTACCCACTTCTTAAAATAACGACCAACATTCATATTTATTATTGTTATTGCAATATTTGGTTAAAGTTGTAAAGCTCAAATATTTAACGATGTGATAAGGGAATTTCTCCAGATATTTTATTGCCGTCTCATGTCGTTTCATTTGTACCCACTTCTTAAAATAACGACCAACAATCATATTTATTATTGTTATTGCAATATTTTGTTAAAGTTGTAAAGCTCAAATATTTAACGATGCGATAAGGGAATTTCTCCAGATATTTTATTGCCGTGTCATGTCGTTTCATTTGTACCCACTTCTTAAAATAACGACCAACATTCATATTTATGATTGTTATTGCAATATTTTGTTAAAGTTGTAAAGCTCAAATATTTAACGATGCGATAAGGGAATTTCTCCAGATATTGTATTGTCGTTTCATGTCGTTTCATTTGTACCCACTTCTTAAAATAACGACCAACATTCATATTTATGATTGTTATTGCAATATTTTGTTAATGTTGTAAAGCTCAAATATTTAACGATGCGATAAGGGAATTTCTCCAGATATTGTATAGCCGTGTCATGTCGTTTCATTTGTACCCACTTCTTAAAATAACGACCAACAATCATATTTATGATTGTTATTGCAATATTTTGTTAAAGTTGTAAAGCTCAAATATTTAACGATGCGATAAGGGAATTTCTCCAGATATTGTATAGCCGTGTCATGTCGTTTCATTTGTACCCACTTCTTAAAATAACGACCAACATTCATATTTATGATTGTTATTGCAATATTTTGTTAAAGTTGTAAAGCTCAAATATTTAACGATGCGATAAGGGAATTTCTCCAGATATTGTATAGCCGTGTCATGTCGTTTCATTTGTACCCACTTCTTAAAATAACGACCAACAATCATATTTATGATTGTTATTGCAATATTTTGTTAAAGTTGTAAAGCTCAAATATTTAACGATGCGATAAGGGAATTTCTCCAGATATTTTATTGCCGTGTCATGTCGTTTCATTTGTACCCACTTCTTAAAATAACGACCAACATTCATATTTATGATTGTTATTGCAATATTTTGTTAAAGTTGTAAAGCTCAAATATTTAACGATGCGATAAGGGAATTTCTCCAGATATTGTATAGCCGTGTCATGTCGTTTCATTTGTACCCACTTCTTAAAATAACGACCAACATTCATATTTATTATTGTTATTGCAATATTTGGTTAAAGTTGTAAAGCTCAAATAT
>OZ010589.1:89668882-89768882 GCA_963932145.1 Acanthosepion lycidas | reverse complement strand
TATAAACCAATAAAAAAATACAAAAGAAAATACAAAAGAAACAAGCAACTGGTTTAACAACATCACCAACAAAAAACTGTCCTTTCATACAGCGAAACATAAAAGACATATCAAGCGAAAAGTAAAACACTCAGACAACAATAAAAATACAACACAATAAGTGTACACTAAGTAAATTTAAATATTACAACCTACTAAAAATACATATAGAATTAACATAAACACACAAACACAGTTAGACGTGCACACACGAACACAGACACACACAAAAATCTAAGCAAAATTAAAAAGTAATAAAGCAGAGATCAACGGAGAAGGTGAGGAAAGAACGAAAAAAAAATGGAAAAAAAAAGGAAGGGAGATGAAATGAAGTCAGCATCGAATCAACACCCATCAAGTGAAAAGGAAAATAACACAATAAAAATACAAAAAAATCGAGAAATATCAGTAGTTTAACTTTTATGACCAGTGGTCACATCTATGTAACCACGAAACTTCGAAGTAAACAAGAGTTAAGTCAAACAACTTTTTCATATTAATTCTATTAACACGCAATCCCTCACTTCGATATTGGTCAATCAATCACAAAGCCTGCTTGCCTTAAATGTCTCCTTATCAGCAAACCACTGAAAAACCAGCAATTCTGGCTTAAAAAATGTCTTTCAAATTAACACAATATATATATATATATATATATATATATATATATATATATATATATATATATATATATATATCCCAGTCGAATCCATTACATTCGTTTAGTGCTAATACCCTTGGGAAAGGTATGAATCTTGTCTCTACATCTATGGTCTAGGAGGAGGACAACTCTGAAGTCAAAACCTGGAGAGGGTTGTTTGGGGGCCTAGTAGTACATAATGCACCAGGTCTCTGTATTCGGCCCTTCAACAAGTTTGGTTGTTCTGCACAAAGACTTCACCACTATAATCAACTCATATGTGCTGTTTTCTGGGCTATCGGTTCCTAAGAACTGAGGTGCTTGGCCCTGTTATGTGGAATCCGACGGGAGAATCCACTACATATATATATATATATATATATATATATATATATATATATATATATATATATATATATGATTAATACAAATATAAAATGTGTCACTTAGCTGATTAATGTTATATTTGACACCCCGACTCCAGAGTTATTTTACTATAATTATTTAAAATTTGTTGTTACTCTATACAAGATTTTTTTTTCTTCTTTTGCCGCTCGATATATTTTGTTTCGTTTTGTCTATTCCACTCTCCTTTTCACGCTGTGATTTCCTGTTTTACTTCAATTCACTTATCTCTGTATTTTTCTCGTGTCTCCTCTTTCTATTGCCACGGTCTCTCTCTCTCTCTCTCACACACACACACACACTCTCCCTCTCTCTTAAACATGATGCTTTCTTCTGTATTCACACTTTCTCAATTATATTCACAATTAATTTACCTTCTATTTTTTCTTTTCCCTCGGCTTCCTTATCCTTTTCTGAATAGGATTCAAATCCTTAAATCTTCCGCTCCGTCGTATTTTCTATGGTAATCGATTTACTCGTAGCAGATGTTTTTGCTTCCCTTCTTTTACAGTCCAACAGACGCGAACAATTATTCTCCATGTTGTCTTTTGTCCGTGTATTGTCATTATTAGAAGGCCGACGCCAATTTGATAGAAAAAGAAACTAAAACGAGGCAAATTCAACAGTTAACTGACGACGAAAAAAAAGAAAGAAAGAAAGAAAGAAAACACTCACTGTTATTTTATGGTTATCTTTCTTTTAATGTTGTTGCACAATTTTCAATGCATTTTTATTAAATCGTAGATAATATCTTGAATATGACTGGTTGTTTTTGTGCTATTTCTGTTATTCGAGTTTCCCTTTTTTAATCGTCATTATCTTCGCTTGCACAGTTGCCATATTTCTTTGTATTTTATAACTCAAGTAAGAAAAGCAATTTTAGAAGTGACTATGATTTCCTTTAATGAAATCTTGTATTTTAAGACGTGTTTGCCTGCTTCGGACTTGCTCCGAACATTAGTGCTTATTACTATCTATCTATCTATCTATCTATATATATATATATATATATATATATATATATATATATATATATATATAATAGTAGTAGTAGTAGTAGTAATCTTATAAGTATAAGAAATTATACTCGTTCGGAAAACCTTCGGTGTCTTGACTTGCAAATAATCAAACCAATACCAAAGGAAAAAGAAGATATAAAAAAGAAAGAACCAAGAACATGTACGTTAGCCTAAAATAATCGTCTAGCATGCAACTCCAATGTCCAAAGAAAAAAACCCAATACGAGTAGGCAAAATAACTAAATAAATTGCTCGATACAGTAAGTAGAGCAGACCTAGTTAAACTTAGAGAGCCAAGCAAACCTACCAAGGTTCCAGCTAAGCGAATCGTCAGGGAAGGCTGGCTATATATATATATTTAAGTTATATATATATATATATATATATATATATAAGTCAGCCTTTCATGACGATCCGCTTAGGTGAAACCTTGGTAGGTTTGTCTGGCGCTCTAGGTTTAACTATATATATATATATATATATATATATATATATATATATATATATATATATATATATAATACATCCTTGTGTAAATTCATTGAAACAACCGCTTTAGTTACCTTTCTTTCACTATACGGTCAGTTTTAGAACCGCCGGAGAGACACGGTGTAATCGATTGCTATTTTTTCCTCGGATTAGGTTATTTGCAGTGGTGTGCAGTAATATGAATCTATTTTCGGTGTGGGTGATGAAAATTGTTTGGCCTTGAAAAATATTGCGCCATCCGTTATTGAATTAGATTTTTATCACGACCAAACACTATTGTCTAGACTGTTGATTAGTTGTCATACGGCCATTTCTGTGATGGCCGCTACTCCAAGGAAGCGTACGAAAATTGTAACGCTACACGAACACACAGGGGACTATTACCAGTGGAAAATCAAAGTACTATCGACTGTCGAGGAAAGTTTCCTGTTTTTAATCTAATCGAGAATCTGTGATCAATTTGCAAGGAACGACTTCGTGGAATGGACATACAAAGAACTAACATGTACACTGGGTCATGTTTCATTTGAAAAATACGAAAAATGTAAATAACGGAACAAAGGGTATATATATATATATATATATATATATATATATATATATATATATATATATATATATATATTATAATAATATTTTTTGTTTAAAAATATGATTCCTTCGCTACATAAGAGTTCTCATGTTTCAAAAACGAGAGCCGAAATCATCCAAATAATTAATAAAATTAAGTTAATATTATTATAATATAAGCTCTACTTCTGTATGGAGCACTGTCTTCTTAAAAATAAAAACAAAAATACTAAGGAACCCCGGATTATGCACCCAACGTGTTCTTTTCTATTTTCTGCATACCTGCACAAGGATACATATATATATATATATATATATATATATATATATATATATATATATATATATATGTGTGTGTGTGTGTGTGTGTGTGTGTGTGTAATTATTTAACTCAAAGCAAGGGGATATATGCCACAAGGATGAAAGAGATCACAGAAAGTGAAAGAAACAAAGAATACAATAAAAGAGCAGGATTCAAAGAGACAGAATATGTTTTTTCTGAGATCAACGATAAAGTATGATTTCAAGAAAATAGATCGCTCTGATCTTAAAAAGGTTCCAACAATAATAGAAAGAGCGATAACATTTTGTGGACTTGAAAAATCTATTTCAGGGAAATATTTTATAAATTTCAACCAACTTCGTGAAGTCACTTGATGATCGTTTTAAGCGTGAAACTGGCAGTTACTATGCAGTATTGAATTAAATGATGTTTTATTTTTGATGTTATATTCAACATCTCCACTCTGGACTATGGTAGACGAACCTTTTTATACTCGCTTTCTCCTCTAGTGGTGTCAGTAGTATACATGCATATATATATATATATATATATATATATATATATATATATGTGTGTGTGTGTGTGTGTGTGTGTGTGTGTGTGTGTGTGTGTTTGTGTGTGTGTGTATGTATGTATACTACATATATATATATATATGAAGAACAATATACGGAAAAAACAAACAAAAATCCTTATATGCAATTATGCTGTTTTAATGTTAATATAATGTCAACGTCGGACGTTTCGGTCTAATAAACCATCTTCAGGACATATTCATAAAATATAATAAACATTATCAATTCAACATGACAAAGACGATGGACATAAGAACAAGACTTATCCAAACAGATAACTGAAAGTTTTATATGATCAGCGTTCCGTTTAAACATGGTTACGTTGTCGTCACGTGGGCGACGCTGTGAAAACGTATTCCTAAAATTTGAGTATTTTGCATGAAAAATTTATATGTAGCTTAATGCTCGACAAGCGTACATATAAATTTTAGATCAAATTAGAATTCTTTTCATTTTTCATTTTTCATTCAAAATACTCAAATTTTAGGAATACGTTTTCACATCGAAACGTCCGACGTTGACATTATATTAACATTAAAACAGCATAATTGCATATAAGGATTTTTGTTTGTTTTTTCCGTATATTTTTCTTCGTACTGTCAGATCTATATCCATATATTTGCTTACATACATATATATATATATATATATATATATATAGCGTGCGTTGTATAAATTGTCGTATAAATTACGCAAAATTGAAAATAACACTGACATTTTTTTAACAGATATATTTACCAAAATTACACAAAAATATCTTGAAATTGTAAAGAGTAAATTTATTCAAAAAAATCGCCATCGGCTTCAACCATGGCCTGCAACTCTTTTAGGTGCGCTTCCTGTCAATGCTGCCATAATCCTTGTCGCCACTTCAATTTTTCCTGCTAAAATAAGTTTTGTTGTTCACTCGTTCAACTGCACCCTACACATAATAAGGGGGTTTCATTCTGGGGAGTTAGGTGTCCAGATAAAAAGGGTGCTGTGGTCGCAGAAACTGTGTGACAGCCATGACTGGGTTCTCCTGTTTGTGTGACATGGTGAAGAGTCCAGTTGCCAGACATAAGGTCTTCAATCAGCCACCCACTTGACCTTGGGCAGCACTACCTCCTCAAGGCACTTGATGTAGGCCTCCGTGTTGAGTCTGAGACCCTATGGGAAGTGAAATAGAGGACTATCTTTGGCATCACTGTGATGACTTCAAACACCTTCGTAATTAGCTTTAGACACATCCAACTCTCTCTGAATCGGAATGACATCCAAACCCTCTGAAATATTCGTACTGGAGTTTCCAGCGCGAATTCCAAGCAGTAAACCATGCCTTTTCCTAATTTCAGGCGTCATGATGCTCTTTTTCTTTCAGAAGCTGCCCAACTGTCCATGCTATCCTGTGAAGACAAAATTAAAAACAAGCACGGCGCTTGCGCTAAATTAAAAATATAAAAAGGGGTCAATTTACTTTTCATACACTGTATATATATATATTTTTTTTTCTCAGGTTAAATATGAATTCCAATAGTTTATGGTCCGATTTTAATAACACTTTCCCTATCAAAAGTTTTGTACCCTTTCCAAGCTCCATACAAACGTTACTGCTTCTTTTACAATATTCGAGTAGTTAGTTTCTGCAGACGTTAACCTTCTTGATATGTATATGATTGGCTGTTCTTCTTATCATAGAATAGCAGCAATCATCTTTTCACTCGCGTCTGTGGTTAACGTTTCTTCTTTTTGTGGATCAAAAACTTTTATTATTGGTTTGTTCCTCAATATCTTCTTTCGTGTTTCAAAAGGAATAGTTTAATTCTGTGTCCTTTTAAATTCATTGCCTTTCTTGTCTAATTTTGCAAATGGCTCTATTATGTCGCTTGCTATGTATTTATTATAAAAGTTTATTAGCCGCAAGAAGGATTCTAATTCTTTTTTATTTGTTGGAGCAGCTATTTCTGTTATTTTCTTTGTTAGTCTATCGTCGGGTGATATGCCCTCTTTTGATATTTGATATCCTAAATATGATATCTTCTTACAGTCAAAATTACATTTGTCTTTGTTTACAGTCATGCCTGCCTTTTTTAAATTCACTAAAATTTGCTCTGTTTTATATTTTAATTCTTCTTTAGTTCTTGCCCCTACAGATATATCGTCCTGATATATTATTATATATTTTTTTATTTTTTCTTCAAATGCTTTTTAAAAATATGGCTTGAAGACTTTACCCCAAACGGTAAACGAGTCCATCTCAGTAAGCATATAGGGGTGTTTATCGTGGTGATTTCCTTGAATTTCTCGTCAATTTATATTTGGTTGCGTGCTGCTGAATGTTCCATTTTTTTCTAATTCGTGGCTCGCAGTTTCGATATCTGGCAAAGGAAAAAAAATCTGAAGATATCTGATGATTTACTCCTATTTTGTAATCACCACATATCCTTAAATCTCCGTCAGGTTTCTTTATCGCTGCTATTAGTGACACCCAATTGCTACCACGCTGAGTTACTCTTTCTAGTACGCCTTGTTGTATCATTTTGTTTAATTTGGTTACCACCAAAGGTAGGATATAAACTGGAACTTTTCTTGGCTCTATATATTTTGGGTGATACTTTTCTTTTAGTCGAATGCTTGCTTTATAGCCTTTCACTAATACTATTTCATTTTCAGCTGTTTCCGTGGAATAGTCTTGCTGTATCTAATTTTAATATGTCAATTCCTAGTAATCCGTGATCTTTGCATTCTCCAACTGTAATGGAAAATCAAAACGTTGTCGGTTTCAAAATTGCCTTGAAATGTACCCATTAGTTTTATAGTCATTCCATCAAATTGCTCTAACTGGATCCTGCTTTTTGTTTTTATTTAGGTCGTCCTAAATTTATCCAGAAAATTTTTGGTATCAACGTAACTTCACTGCCTGTAACAACTTGCATGTTAAATATTTGGCTATTTATCCTATTTTTTTCTCTACTTCTTTTTCGTGTATTCATTGTAAATATTTCTGCTTCATTTTTGAAGGGGGTTTGTACTGTTTGTAGTCTTTCTATGTTTTTTTCGTACTTGCATACGTTCTGAAAATGATTTCTTTTTTTTTTTTTGCAATTTGTACATATTTTTCCTAGAGCTGGACATTTGTACTTGTCTCTCACAGGATGTTTTGCACAATATTTACATTTATTTATTGATTTGATTATGCTCGTCCTGTGACGTCCCTCGGTGTCGCTGCGCCAAATGTGACGTCTGCCTGGCTGCGTCCGTCGTGCTATCCTATCCTGTGACGACCAACTGGCTTGGTATTGGTTGCGGCACCAAATGTGACGTTCTAACCTTTTGTTGATTCGGATGGGAATCTGGTTGTCGTTCCCAGCTCGCCTCCAACGTCTGGTTACCGTAGTAACTGTTTTGATTTCCAGTCTAACCTACCCACGTTGTGAATTGATCTTAGGCAGACGAAATCAATCAGTCGCCGGGCCGTAATGCAAGCCGAGTTCGATCAAGGGTAACACCACACAAGTATGTAAAATAAAATAAAATAATAACTGGAAAAGTTCAAATGTGTTAAAAAAGAATAACAATATTTTATATCTGGTTGCTGAATACAGGACTGCGTCTTCTTCACAACCCGCTATATGGATTCGTGACACTTTGTGTTTGTTAGGCGAGTCTTAACATCTTAAGTTGTTTGTTCTTTAAGAAAATGGTTTTGGTGTATCTTCAGGCGATATTCGTAAAACTTGTTTTGGTGGTCTGAGTCTAAGTCGTTCTTCAAAAATAAATTGTTCTTGGTTAGAAGTTGAGGTCGTGATTTGCGTGGAATCTTTCAGTCAACCTTTTGCGAGGCGGGCCCAACTCAATTCAACTCAGCTGCGAACTTCACTGCGAACTTAACTGAAACTCGAACTCGAACTGCTTTTCACTCGCTGTGACTCTGCTTATATGGACGCCGACCAAAACCGCGGTGGGCTTGTCGGGGTTTGAGGTTCCTTGATAATTCTAAATCCACAGTCGACTTCTTTGTTTTCGGTCAGGAAAGTTTATTATTTTCCATTTTTGAAAGTTTTTCGTCTTCCCACCTTCTTCTGTTCTCATATTGGCATCTCACCATACCCTCAGAGGGTGTCAACGGGTTTCCCCTCTCTCTCACAGTGGTATCTCACACCTATCCCTTCAGGGAGCCTCCCCTCCTTCTTCACATGATTACCTCCGCCTAACGCTCATGCCACCATTCAGCCAATGGGCGCTCAGCGGCGTGGGTGTGGCTAGACTAGCCTCGGTTTAAAAAATCTTGCTCAAAGAAAAAAAATTATCTTCTTTTTTCTTTTCTTTTTTTTTCATTTCTTTCTCTTTTTTTCCTTCTGCCCTACAACAAACCCTTGGATTTTTATCTTAGCCAAATGTCACTTAGACTTTATCACCCGGGGCCTTCGCCAAACAAGTGGGTGGTATATTGGACGTATTTGCATTCTGTCGGTAATTAACTATTCCGATAAAATAGTTTCGCTATCATAGCCAGCACTGACAATAAACAGATGCTCCTCTCAATGATATTCTGCATATAGACAAAGGCTTAATCTTTTCTTCATGGTGTTTAGCGGACATTTTTGTTTTTCGGTCAGCGGATGACCTATCTAAATTTTATCTCTTTAGAATTCTGTGGGAGGTCGCTTGTCCAACTTGAAATGTTTACCATTGCCATGGCAGATTGGATATATCTTATTCGCCGCCCCGTAACATAAATCAGATTAAATCCGAAACATCCGCGACCCCACTCATCCCGCCAATGAGAATAAAACTTTTAGCATTTTTTTTTGACAAAAAGAACAACATCGCTTAGTGTCTTTTTCGTGATGGCTTCTTATCACCTAAATTTAATTCTCGCCTTTCTTTTTTCTTCTTTCTTTCTAGAGACATAAATAGTGTCACAGTCTTGTACGTCTCGAATTCTTCATTTGGTTGATTAAATTCTCTAATCAACTATAATTGTTGTAAATACTCGACGCTAGCTTCCAAACTCATGCTACTACTCTGTAGACATTCCAGTATTTTTCGTTTGTGGTTTTCGTCTTGCAAGCCTTCACTTATTCTGAGAAGGATTAATTCGACTTCTATAGTCATTTCACGAGCTCCCAACTTTTCAAATTCACAATACCTAGCTCGTTTTTTCAATCTGTGTAAGTAATGTATAATCGATTCATTGGGTACTTGTCTTGTCTCTAAAATCTTAGTTCTTTCAGCAATGACCAATCTTTTCTTTGGTTTTATTTTTTTTTTTTTTTAAATAATTTCTTCAAATATCATTTCTTCTAATTCGCTCGGGTAACACATTGTCGGAATTTTCATCACAGCTTCGCACCCAGCGGTAGCAAGAAATAAATCCGTTATCAGGTTCTCTCATCTGTCGGGCCTTTGTGTCACTTAATTTTTCACTATTGCAAATGCAGCAAAACTACTTACCCATGTTTCTATGTGTTCTGGCTCATCCCGAGAATTTCACGTTCCTATCGGCGATGCCATTGTTATATTTGGTATATCTCTCTATGTAGTAGGAATTGCATCATAGTTCTCCGCGTTACGTTTAGTAAACGGGTTTGCAAACCTTATCCATTATGTTCACTAGTTGTTCTCTATTTATACTTGTCTATCTCATTTGTATACTGTACTACATCAACAAAGTTTTTAAATGTTTGTAGCAACAAAGTGTCATATAAAATACTAAATTAAAAATACTATAATTAAAAAAATATTTACAATATATATTTTTATCTCTTTAAAACATATCACATAAGTTATCGCCCTTGATTTTGAATTTACTGTGTGAACACACACGTGTGTGTATGTGTGTGTGTGTGTGTGTGCGTGCGAGCTTGTGTTTTCAGGGAAAATATTCTTTCTCTTGTTAAGATATATATAGAAACAACTTAAAAAAATTTAACCCCATTAATATCAATAAATATTTGAAAAAAATGGCAGCTGGCGAATATTTTGCATTTTAAATTCAAAGTATGCTATTCATCTTTATTGATTTTTTGATAACAAACAAAACGAAATTTTCTTGGCGCCAATCCCTGAAAAGCTAAAGACAAGTCCCTCTTTCCAAATTTAAATTTAAATATCCGTATGCAGTCGCGTGTAAATCTTACTCAGGTTTTCCCAATTGAGTTTGATAGCTAATCGATGCAAAAACTGACAACTAGTTCCCAGTAGTTGACCTGCTGCCTCGAACAAATTTTATACTTTCTGAGCGAGAACAATGGGGCGTTTTCATTTTTTTTAATCCCAAGAGAGAAATACGAAAGAGATATGTCAAAGTTCATAAAATGCCTACGATAAAAGATCATAGCGATTGGAATACTTAAATGAAAACAGAAATATACAGACGCCTTTAGAAGTGAACAAAATGGCAAAATTACCTTCCTCTACATTTTTACATATCTATCTATCTATCTATCTATCTATCTATCTATCTATCTATCTATCTATCTCATTCTGTTCATATCTATCTATCTATCTGAATCTGATCATTATCTATCTATTTTGCTGGATATCTTTGCACATCTATTTCATCCTGTGTATTATCGCTCTCTCCATCTATCTTTATCCTTATTGAATATTGTTTATATCTATATCATCCTGTATATATATATATATATATATATATATATATATATATATATATATATATATATATATATATATAACAACAGTCAGTCATTCACACAACCGTGTTGAGTGTGAGAGTTTAACAGAAGGGCTGGTCATGTCAGTGATTGCCATACTTCTTTTGTGAATCGACAGCCACCAAATATATATATATATATATATATATATATATATATATATATATATATAAGTGAACATTGAATTCAACATTTAGAGGTGACAGGCTGTTTCATGCTAGACGCAATCGTCAGGTCACCTGACGATTACGTCTAGCATGAAACAGCTTGTCACCTCTGAGTGTTGACATCAATGTTCACTTTTATACTTACACATGGCATTCCATAAATATAGTACAACTTAAGAGTATATTTCTTCATATATATATATATATATATATATATATATATATATATCCATAGATAGATTGAGAGATAGAGAAAGGGAGAAAAACAGAGTGAGAAAGAGAAAGAAATATATAAAAAGTGAACATTAAAGTCAATACCCAGCGACGATAATGTTTATCATGTTTAAACTTAATCTTCAGGCCATGTGCATTGTGTTTGTGATCGGCTATTTATGTATACTGGTCAAGGGTATCTTATGGAGAGAAGGTTTATTGTGTTAATGTTTATTGAATGTGTGGTAACGGTTATAATTCAAATTATTTCAGTGGTTATTTAGTGGAAATAATTGTGCGTCCAAATGCAGTTATTTGTAGCTATTTTATTGTGTTGTTCTTTAATATTTTATTTATTGATTATTAGCGATTATTTTATTATTTGTTTTTCATTATTATTAGTAGTATTACATTTACTTCCGTTTATGTGTGCATTCCTAGTTTGTTAATGAGCCTTTTTGTCATAATGCACTAATGAACAGCATATATAAATAGTCGAGTAACTGAAGAGTGCATTTATGCTTGCAACAGTCTGACGACACTTGCCGTTGACCTCAGTGTCGAAAGTTATATGTACAAAGGCTTTATCACAATATCGAGCACTTTTAACCCATAAATATAATTTACATTAAACTTTATTTTTATCATTATATACAGGGTTCCGGATGTAAATATTCGTCTAAATTACTGAAAAATGAAAATAACTCATTTTAAAAGATATATATATATATATATAACGTCATCCACAGACAGACTGTATATATATATATATATATATATATATATATATATATATATATATATATATATATATATATTATTAGGTTTTTGACGTATTTTGTAACGTCAAAAACCGTCATTATTTTTGCACCAACCTAATATCTTGGTCTAATATGTAACAAAAACAAATTTTTGGGGCATTACCAGAATGAAGATTGTGTTGCAAAGCTATTTTGAACTAACTGCTTGCTGTGGAATTTTTAATGATTTGAACTCCGAAGGCCAGCGCAGGCGGAAAATGAGAAAATGCCTCAACGTCCAATGGCGGTCCGAAACTGAAAGGTCATTGACGGGTTTGACAGGGAATGTAAGAATGATGAATGAATAAATAAAAACAAAAAGAACGTATATATATATATATATATGTGTGTGTGTGTATGTATGTGCGTGTGTGTGTGTGTGTGTGTGTAAACAAAATTGCAATGAATAGATATGAAGAAAAAGCTACAGATTAAGATTAATATGAACAAAGATATGAGAACTGATTTAAAGAAAGAAAAGCAAGAATGTTACGGACTAAAGCAATTATCGGATATTCGTAGCTTAGTATTGATACGGAGTAACCAGGATTGAGTGCCCAGTGAGGATTAATTGCAAGTATGTCACAGTGAGGGACTTGTTGCTCTTAACAAGCGTTTTCTTTTAAATAAATAAATAAATAAATAAATAAAGAAAGAAAGAAAGAAAGAAAGATGAGGGTGGAGAAACAAAAAAAGAAAGAAAGAAAGAAAGAAAGAAAGATGAGGGTGGAGAAACAAAAAAAGAAAGAAAGAAAGAAAGAAAGAAAGAAAGAAAGGAAAAGTATGGAATACATAGAAATGGATTTTATTCCAATAAAGAAATCCATAGACATATGAACTGAAATAATGGAAAAATCAAGTCAGAAAATAAAAGAAAGGAAAGTAGGCAGAAAGAAAGAAAGAAAGAAAGAAAGAAAGAGAGATAGAAACGAAGAAAGAAAGAGGCCGGAATATATATTAGGTTGGTGCAAAAATAATGTCGTTTTCTCATATATGTTACTATGTGAGAAAATAACATTATTTTTGCACCAAACTAATAGAAACATTTTTTTATTGCAATAAATATCTTTATTCGGAGAGATACGTTCTGAAATAAGGGAGCAATTAAGTGAGTAAAAGAAAGAAAGAAAGAAAGACGGGATAGAGAAAGAAAAAAGAAAGAAAGAAAGACGTGCAAGAAAGAAAGAAAGACGGGGAGGAGAGAAAGAAAGAAAGAAAAAAGAAAGAAAGAAAGAAAAAAGAAAGAAAGAAAGAAAAACGGGGTTGAGAAAGAAGAAAGAAAGAAAGGAAGACAAGGAAGAAAGAAAGAAAGAAAAACGTGGAGGAAAGAAAGACAGAAAGACAGACGTGGAGGAAAGAAAGAAAGAAAGAAAAACGGGGTAGAGAAAGAAAAAAGAGAGAAAGAATGAAAGACGTGGAAGAAAGAAAGAAAGAAAGGAAGACGTGGAAGAAAGAAAGAAAGAAAGAAAGAAAGAAAGAAAGAAAGAAAGAAAGAAAGACGTGGAGGAAAGAAATAAAGAAAGACGTGGAAGAAAGAAAGAAAGACGTGGGGGAAAGAAAGAAAAAGAAAGAAAGAATGAAAGAAAGAAAGAAAGACGGGGGAAAAAAGAAAGAAAGAAAGAAAAAAGAAAGAAAGAAAGAAAGACGTGTAAGAAAGAAAGAAAGAAAGAAAGAAAGAAAGAAAGAAAGAAAGAAAGACGTGGAGGAAGGAAAGAAAGAAAGAAAGAAAGACGTGGATGAAAGAAAGAAAGAAAGAAAGAAAGAAAGTCGGGGTAGAGAAAGAAAAAAGAAAGAAAGAATGAAAGACGTGGAAGAAAGAATGAAAGAAAGAAAAAAAGAAAGGAAGACGTGGAGGAAAGAAAGACGTGGAAGAAAGAAAGAAAGACGTAGAGGAAAGAAAGAAAAAAGAAAGAAAGAAAGAAAGAAAGAAAGACGGGGTAAAGAAAGAAAGAAAGAAAGAAAGAAAGAAAGAAAGAAAGAAAGAAAGAGAAAAAGAAAGAAAGAAAGAAAGAAAGACGTGGAAGAGAGAAAGAAAGAAAGACGTGGAGGAAAGAAAAAAAGAAAGAAAGAAAGAAAGAAAGACGTGGGGGAGAAGAAAAAAAGAAAGAAAGAAAGAAAGACGGGGTAGAGAAAGAAAAAAGAAAGAAAGAAAGACGGCTAGAGAAAGAAAAAAGAAAGAAAGAAAGACGGGGTAGAGAAAGAAGAAAGAAAGAAAGACGGGGTAGAGAAAGAAAAAAGAAAGAAAGAAAGACGTGGAGGAAAGAAAGAAAGAAAGAAAGAAAGAAAGAAAGAAAGAAAGAAAGAAAGAAAGAAAGAAAGGCGGGGTAGAGAAAGAAAAAAGAAAGAAAGAAAAACGTAGAGGAAAGAAAGAAAGAAAGAAAGAAAGAAAGAAAGAAAGAAAGAAAGAAAGAAAGAAAGAAAGAAAGACAGAAAGGAATAAGGAAAGAAAGAGTCTGGAATATATTGAAATATATCTTATTGCAATGAATAAATATGATTAAAAGTATTGGAAGAAAGGAATAAACAAAAAAAAACATAAATAAAGAAAGAAAGAAACGAAAAGACAGGAATTGGCTGGAATGTATAGAAATAGATTTTATTGCGATAAATAAATAAATTCAAATTGATAGAAACTGAAATAAGGAAAGAATTAAGTGAGTAAAAAAAAAAAAAACATAGAAAGAAAGAATTGAGAGAGCGATAAAGAAAGAGCATGGAACTTGTAGAAAGATATTTTATTGCAATAAATAAATATTATGAATCCGAGAGATATGTACTGAAATAAGGGAGGAATTAAGTGTGCAAAAAATAAAAATAAAACCAAAAAGTCAAGGATCGGTATAACCAAAGATATTACATGCTTGAATCAAATATATGTACAGATTAAGATTAATATGACCACAGAAACAAAGAAATATGATTAAGAGATAAGACGCACATGTTTAGACCGATAAGAACAGGTATACGATGAAGCTAAATTGAAAGAATCATACATACACACTGAGATTAATATGACAATATCTATCCCTGTCACCCCCTCTCTCTCTCTCTCTATATATATATATATATATATATATATATATATATATATATATATGTGTGTGTGTGTGTGTGTGTGTATGTGTGTGTATGTGTGCGTGTTTGTGAGTGTGTGTGCGTGAAAAATTTCTCAGAGTTAACCTGTAGAAAAAGACAATATTTATAAGCGCAATAGAATAACTGTGATAATATCCGAACGCGTCGGCTAATATTCTAGTTATCCTATTGTTTTTTTTTACATATATATATATATATATATATATATATATATCAATCTCATTGTTTATGTATGACTCATATATATAGACCGGATTATAAAAATGGAGTGTACAGATTGAGATTGATATGAAGAGACAGACGATGAGACTCAAGTGAGAGAAACGTCTGTATTGATTGATATAGATACGAAAAGAGATGTCATAAGGCTCGTTTAATAGGATGAAAAGTTCATATTTAGATTGAATCGATCAGACACACAATGAGAATTAATTGAATGAATGCTATGTACTGACTGATATTGATATAACCAGGAATATAATAATAAGACGTATACCCATAAACAGATACATGATAAGACTTGACTGAATGAAACTTACGAGGATGGGCTGAAATGTTTACAGGCTGACTATGAAGGAGTGACGCTAGAAGTGTGAAATCTTGCATGCAGTAATTTTGACTTTTCTTAATAACTGCATTGTTTCCTCCAAGTAAACTATCATCTGACTGCTCAAAGAATACTGTACATTCTGTTGGTTAAAAAAAAAAGAAATCATGGACAGAAAATCTGCCGCAATCATCCCTTGTTTACTTGTTCAGAGTCAATTATCAAATCAAGAGAATACGGTAGGTGATCAAGCAGTTCAAAGCCACAGTCACGCGCAGTAGTCATCAAAATCAAGGACTTGTATGCTGTGATATTGCGTGATTTGTCTCTTTGTCTCTGGCTCAAAGTCCTGAACCCAACACTGGGTTAGGAAACGTGATATGATCATCCTGATGTGCTTTTGATCACGTGACAGAGGACGTGGAACCCACGGAGCGGAAACCTTCGTTATGTTAAATTTATTGTACAAACTTATATATGACTAGATATAACATAAGATTCGACAAAGAGACGGAAATATACAGATTTAGAGTGATATGAACGGTCACATTATAAGATTAGGTTGAAAGATCCGTACAGGTTGTATACTCATATGTTGCTACTGCTAAATCTCATTTCCTGAAGCCGATGACCCCACTAGAGTCACCGTGTCAATCCACCTCTCACAGTCTTGGCATAACATCGGAACATCCTCCAGTACCAGATAATATGTAGTAGGTCATGGCGTACGACGTCCTTTCTGCGGCTGGGTGATCGGTGCCAGACTGCAGATGATGTAATTTAATGAAAGAGACATAGCGAATGAAATTGATATAACGAAATATATAAGATTTGATCACGGTGAAGAAACGTACAGATTTCTATTAATATGAACAGATTCATCAGATGCCTCATTGTATCAAAGATATATATACACCCCCCGACACACAAACACAAACACAAACACACATATATATATATATATATATATATATATATATATATATATATATATATATATGTATATATATATATATATATATATATATATATATATATATATATATTTAAGTGGACGCTAAGAATATCACACACACACACACATATATATATATATATATATATATATATATATATATATATATATATATATATATATATCTGTGTTTGTGTTTGTGTGTGGGGTGTGTATATATATCTTTGATACAATCAAGGCATCTGATGAATCTGTTCATATTAATAGAAATCTGTACGTTTCTTCACCGTGATCAAATCTTATATATTTCGTTATATCAATTTCATTCGCTTAAATATATATATATATATATATATATATATATATATATATATATATATATATATATATATATATATATATTTAAGTGGACGCTAAGAATATCACATTACGGTAATCAGTTAATGAGGTAAATATCACGCGTCGAGAATGTCACTAGATTATATGTGAGCTAGGGAATTAATGAATATTCTTCCAGTTCCATTTTCCCCCATTATTGGCATTATTATCTCCACGATATAATAACACCGTATTTCACGGACGAGAGGAATAGCTGAAAGGAATAGAATGACAAACATGTTTTATTCTCAAAGTTAGTTCTTATTTAAGACGCTAAGTCGCACACAAATTATATATACATATTTACATTTATCTCATTCAGAGAAAATATAACACATGTCTACACAACAAGCAGAGTGAACTAGTTCCGAAAAGATAAGGTCTTCCTTTGATATAATCCCCAACGGCAATTGACAATATCGGAATTCTGTGTTTCTGAAGAAGCCAAGTTTATGATACCAGATGTGACTGGGCCGGACTTATCTGCTGTGTCACTAGTTTCGCAAACAGGAAAAAAAGCGAGTCCTGAGTTTTTCCCAACACTAGTTTCTATATCCGGTGAAGATATATTTCCCAAATGAAAAACAGCACAATGGACTTGTATGCTGTACTAGTTGACAGATGCTTGGCCCGGGCAGAACGAACAACTCGTGTCTACACCAGGCAGTTAACTCACAGACTGGCCAGTTGCGCCACTCTATAAAGTGACGTCAATAAACGCACGTCACGTGACTTCATCGTGACTGAAGGGTGATAATCGTCTTTTTTTGTCCCTACAGATTGATATGGTCAAGAAGAAAACAAATCCGATTAAAATGAAGACGGTAGATTTAGAATGGTATGAACAGATACAGGATGAGATTTGTCTGGAAACGTTGCATACACATTAACACTGAAATGACTAGGAAACTTAAGGCGTCTAAGAGAAAGAACCGTACCGAATTTAGAGTGAAGAAAAGTGAACAGAAAAGATTAAGCATCAACTGCAAGAAGCTAAAATGCATGGGTGTTAAAGAAAGGAACGCCCCCAACAGGCAGACTACAAACCGGGCATACCAAAATCAAGCGTATACAACAATTTAAATATCTGTGAAATTTTTGAACAGAGGATGGAAAGTGTGACAGTGAAATCCGAAGGCACACTGGGATAGCTAAAGATGATTTTCAAAACTTAAGCAAAGTATTAAGAAGCAGAATATTTTCGTTAGAAAAAAAGAAAAGAAAAGAATATTGAACTGTTATGCTATATCAGTCCTTCTATATATTAGTGTGTTGTAGCATACCTACGGACGATAATGGGTATGCCCCCATTACTGTAAATACAGTAGTGAATACGGTACATGATCTAGAGTTGGAGATTCGTCCCCAGTTGCTAACGTTCGGCTGATATATTTTCGCATATTGTAGCATACCTACGGACAAAAATGTCCCCATTCATATAAATACAGTAGTAAATACTGTATGTTCGTCTGCAGTCGGAGATTCGTCTCCAGCTGTGCTGGCCAAACTCTCTGCCTCCGTGTAGAACGTTCCCTAGACGAAGCTATGTCCAAGAGAAGAGTCTCATCTCAGGAAACAGATAACCGACCCAGTTTTATACGCGGTCTACAGGGAATTTTGGCCTCCTTCTGTCTTTTTTACAAATACTTTCATAGCAATTGCTCCGAGGAGATGCATTCGTTGGTTCCCAGACTTCATGAGTTCAAGCACCCTACGAGGCTGGCATCTCGCTCTCACCCTTTCACTGTCGAAACTCCTAAATGTAGCCGTCTCTTCTACACCAATATCTTCATGTCTTGCACCTTTCGCCTGTGGAACTCCCTTCCCTATTCCAGTTTCCCTGAGAGCTATAATCTCCAACTATTCAAATGTAATGTCAATCGACATCCCAAGTTCCCTTGATCTATCCACTACCCTTCTCATCATCCTTTCTTCTATCACTCCTATCTGATCTTGCTCCAAATCTTGTGTAACCCCTTGCGTCATAGTGGCTTCTCGCCTTGCTTGGGGTGAAACGCTTATATATATATATATATATATATATATATATATATATATATATATAAAAGTTAACATAGAAGTCAACACTTAGAGGCGACAGTCTGTTTCATGCTATATGCAATCGTCAGGCCACCTGAGGCCTGACGATTGCATATAACATGAAACAGACTGTCGCCTCTAAGTGTTGACTTCTATGTTCACTTTTATATTTACACACGCTCTATCTCTGATATTGAGCACTTTATTCCATAAATATAGCACCCCTTAAGACTATATTTCTTTATATATATATATATATATATATATATATATATATATATATATATATATTCCGTGCTAATAGGAATATATATATATATATATATATATATATATATATATATATATATATATATATATATATATATAATAAAAAGGCTTAAACACTAATATTCCATGGTCATAATTTATTCCATTGGAATCGTAAATACGATCCAATTCATCAGACCTACAAATTCAAAAAGAAAACAGAAAAAAACCTACTCCGGAAATAAAAATAGAATTTAGAGAGAGTGTAATTATGAGAGTGTGGGACGAATGTTAGTTTATAAGAGAGGGGTTTAACAGAGAGAGTTTTATTTAAAATTAGGTGTGAGTGGAAGGGGAAAAATGTCCTGGACATTGAGTTCTACCTGGATTTTATCCTCTCGGAAATTTTTTTTATTCTAAAATATACATGTGTATATATGCACCTGTGGATTTTGCATATATATGTATATTTACCACTAATATTATCTATATATATATATATATATATATATATATATATATATATATATATATTCCTATTAGCACAGAATATAAGATTGATATTAAAAGGAACAGACACAAGATGAGGCTTACTTGTAAAGAGCATACGTACAAATTACAATTGATATAAACAGGTATAGAAAAGAAAAGTACAGATTTATATTGATATGAACAGGCACACGATACGACACGAGTGAAGGGAAGCTATATGCAGATAAAGCAATATGAACAGATACTTAAAAGGTCTTAGTCAAGGGAGTAGACAGTATGTATTCATATTGATATGCAGAGACACATGATCAGCTTCGATTAAGAGAATGAAACAAATCTTTAGAGTGTATATTTACACTATTTACATTCGGACTATCGTCCTCATCTTTGTTGTTACCATCACAACGTTTCAGCCGTTGTACCCTCCGGCCATCATCAGGTGTATATAGTTCCGGGTAACCCAGAGGGAATTCCAAACTGAACCCTTTTATTTAATGAACTTTGGGAACTAGCGAAAGTAGCTCGTCGGAGCAGTTACCGTGAAAGTATTTGTAGAAAAGACAGAGGGAGGCGACGGCACGTCTGTGAGAGAGCGACTGTAGACGAGATGCCAGATCAAGGCCAATGCCATTGCATATCTCTCCCCCCTCTCTCTCTCTATCTCTTTCCATCTTCTCTCCCTTTTTGCAAAGAAACAAACTGACCTAGAGTGCTTGGAACAGTGATACTATGAATTTGCATTGAGCGAAAGCCTCTTGCAGATTGTGATTGATATGAACAGATATAGGAGTACAGCTGACTGAAAGAAAACTGAAAGGAACAGTCTGTTGGTGTTATTTACTATGCATAGATTTGCGATTGCAGCACGGTTACATATCATGTAATAGACAATGTGATATGTTTTGCTGTTTACTTGATCTGAGAATCTTGTTTTCTACCCACTCTATCGCAACGGGGTATCTGCTGAGTAAACCTTTGCAATTATGAAACCTTTTTACTTTCTATATAGAAATAGAATTATTGGGATAAACATTAGCTTAAGATAACGAAACACGAAAGAAAGAAATGACCATACTGACGTGTCCACACTAACGTCTACAAACCATGAAAGGAAGAGCCCTGGGCATTAACAACAGCAGTTCACACTCCAATCCCGGTTCTGCATCAACGGAAAAAGATGGTCAAACACATCATCAACCAGGGCGTGACACTAGGCTCATAACTTTAAATCAGACGAGGCTTTTGGATTAATGAGTGTGAGAAAAACAATCCAAACTACTGTGTATGGATCCATTTCCCTTTACGTCCAGGTGGATCCATAACAAGAAGTTTGGATTGTTTTTCTCACACTCATTAATCAAAAAGCCTCGTCTGATTTAAAGCAGGGCCGATTGAATTACTTCTGATAATGTGTCAAAAAACTATGACTAGTACAAAGCACAGACAATGTGGCAATTGAGACAAGGTTACGAATGTTCATGCAGAAATTTGGTCAATAGAAGTTAATGGTTTTAATTTGTTAGTGAAATTAAAATAATTTGGTTTCTGCAAGGAAAAATCTCAAATGTATTCGTTCAAATATTAGTGCATATGCCTTGTTAGTTAGAATTTAAGTTGTGAAGAGTTGTTTCCCTTTAACTGTTTGGCTAAATTGATGAATTGTACAATTACTGTTGATGTAGTGAAAACATTCACTTTTTAAAGTCAATTGTAATTTGATTACCATACGAACAATGGTCGATTGAGTGCTGTGTTGAGTTTGTTGAGAATTTTGAAGTGATATTGAGTCACTGAATTGACACGCATGAAGTTTGGTAGCATCTCACGAAACCTGATGACTGACTGACTTGAATTTAGTCATGCGGTTATTTATGTAGACTTCGGTGTCTAAAAATCGGCTCCAGGGAGCTTCGGTGGGAAAAAGAATCTGTTTCGAATTTGCTACAGTTTAGTGCTTGTTAACCAAATAGATGATTGAATTTACTGAAACGAAGTGGTGATTAGTTAAAGGGATTTTATTTTTAGGGAAGAATACATCTTTCCGAAAGGAGTGGAAGGCTAATGTGAAAGATTTCACACGATGAAGTAAGAAAAAAAAAATAAGTAAGAAAGAGACGAGATCAAGATGAAAGAAGAAAGAAAACATGAAAGAAATATGAAAGAAATAGATAAATACAGAAATGGATGAAAGAATGTATGAATAAATAAAGAAAATCGGTTTATGAATAAACGCATGAGAATATTAAAATGAAGGAAAGAAAGAAAGAAAGCAATGAATGAATGAATAATAAAGATGTTTTATGAATAAACGTATAAACGTAAAAACGTGTGAGAATATTAAAATGAAGAGAAGAAAGAAAGAAAGAAAGAAATGAACGAATGAATGAAAAAATGAATAATAATTTTTTGTATGTATAAATGCATGAGAATATTAAAATGAGGGAACGAAAGAAAGAAGGAAAGAGAGAAAGAAAGAAAGAAATGAATGACTAAGAAATGAATAATAACTTTTAAGTATAAATGCATGAGAATATTAAAATGAGGGCACGAAAGAAAGAAAGAAAGGAAGAAAGAAAGAAAGAAAGAAATAAGAAAGAAATTAATGAATGAAAAAATGGATAGTAATTTTTTTTATGTATAAAGGAATGAGAATATTAAAATTAGGGAGCTAAAGAAAGAAAGAAAGAAAAAAGTAAGAAAGAAGGAAATGAATGAATGAAAAAATGAATAAAAAAGTTTTTATTTATAAACGCATGAGAATATTAAAATGAGGGCACGAAAGAAAGAAAGAAAGAAAGAAAGAAAGAAAGAAAGAAATGAATGACAAAATGAATAATAAAAAATTTTATTTATAAACGCATGAGAATATTAAAATGAGGGAAAGAAAGAAAGAAAAAATGATGAATAAAAAATTAATAATAATTTTTTTTTTATTTATAAACGCATGAGAAAATTAAAATGGAGGAGAGTGTGACACTATTTAGGGTTGCGGGAAAAAACAGAAAATAGGCGAGAATTAAAATTAGGTGATAAGAATCTATCACAAAAAGACGATGTTATTTTTTTTTTAACCAAGAAAAATGCTAAAGGTTTTATTCTCATTAGCGAGGAAATAAGGTCGCGGATGTGTCGGATTTAATTTAATTTATGACGACGCACCGAAAAAGATACAGCCAATCTGCCCATGGCAATGGTAAAAGTTTCAGGTTGGTGAAGTGACCTGCGAAACAGAAACTGAGAGATAAAAATTAATTAGGTCATGCACTGACCGAAAAACAAAAATGTCCGTTGGACCAACCGCAGAGTTAGAAAGAAAGATAGATTAAACCATTAACTATCGTCGGAGATAACACCTGTTTTATTGTCCAAACCTGGACATGATAAAAATGATTTTATCGGAACAGATAATTGGCGAAAATCTCGTTGACGCACTCCAGATGAAGCTCTGAGACCATCCTAAGAGAAAAGAAAGAAAAAAAAAACGGGAAAATAATTTGTTTTTTCCTTTGAGCAAGATTTTTTAAACAGAGGCCAGTCTGGCCAGACCCACACTGCTGGGCGCCCATTTGCTGAATGCTGGCGTGAGCGGTAGAAAGAAAGAAAGTAATCATGTGAAGAAGGAGGGGAGGCGTGTTGGCACCCCCCTGAAGGGATCGGTATGAGATGCCACTGTGAGAGAGAGGGGTAACCTTTTGACACCCTC
Source organism: Acanthosepion lycidas (assembly GCA_963932145.1). Classification (NCBI taxonomy): domain Eukaryota; kingdom Metazoa; phylum Mollusca; class Cephalopoda; order Sepiida; family Sepiidae; genus Acanthosepion; species Acanthosepion lycidas. The sequence goes on along the minus strand of OZ010589.1, from coordinate 89,745,563 downwards.
TGAGGGTATGGGTGAGATACCAATATGAGAAGGGAAGAATTTGAGAGGACGAAAGATTTCCAAAAATGGAAAGTGATAGGTTTTCCTGACCAAAACAAAGAAAAACCTTTAATACGGATTTAGAATTATCAAGGAACCTCAAACCCCGACAGGCCCACCCCGGTTTTGGTCGGCGTCCATATAAGCAGAGTCTCAACGAGTAAGACGGCAGTTGGCAACTGAGCAGTTGAATTAAGGCAGTTGGCAGAGACAGTTGGAGTTGCAGAGTTAGTAGCCTCCCAGGAAGCTGACTGAAAGATTCCACGCAATTCCGAACTCAACTTCTAACCAAGAACAATTTATTTTTGAAGAACGACTTAGACTCACACCACCAAAACAAGTTTTACGAATATCACCTGAAGATACACCAAAAACCAGTTCCTTGAAAAAAACAACTTAAGATATTAAGACTCGCCTAACGAACACAAATTGTCACAAATCCATATAGCGGGTTTGGTAGAAAGACGCAGTCCTGTATTTAGCAACCATATATAAAATATTGTTATCCTTTTCTAACACTTTTGAACTTTTCGAGTTATTACTTTATTTTTTTTACATATACTTGTGTGGTATTACCCTTGTTCGAACTCGACTTGCATTACGGCCCGGCGACTGATTGATTTCGTCTACCTCAGATCAAATCACAACGTGGGTAGGTTAGACTAGAAATCAAAACAGTTACTTCGGTAACCAGACGTTGGAGGCGAGCTGGGAACGACAAGGCTGATACCGAATCTAACCAGATTCCCATCCGAATCAGCAAAAGGTTAGAACGTCACATTTGGTGCCGCGACCAATACCAAGTCACATTGGTCGTCACAGGACAGAATAACGGCGAGGGCGCGGAGACAGACGGGGTGGCGTCACAACTGGTCACGTGACCAGGATAGCACAACGGACGCGGTCAGGCAGGCGTCACATTTGGCGCAGCGACACCGGGGGACGTCACAATTTGGTGCCAAGACCAGGATAGCACGACGGACGCGGCCAGGCAGACGTCACATTTGGCGCAGCGACACCGGGGGACGTCACAATTTGGTGCCGTGACCAGGATAGCACGACGGACGCGGCCAGGCAGACGTCACATTTGGCGCAGCGACACCGGGGGACGTCACAATTTGGTGCCGTGACTAGGATAGCACGGCGGACGCGGCCAGGCAGACGTCACATTTGGCGCAGCGACACCGGGGGACGTGACAAAGAGAAAGAAATGAATGAATAAGTATATAAATAATGAAGGTGATTTATGTATAAAGTTATGGGATGTTAAAATGAAGGAAATTAAGCAAGCGGTGAATGAATGAATAAATGAATAAAGGTTATTTATGAGTAAGATTATGAGAATATTATAACGAAGGAAAGAAACAAAGAAATGAATGAATGAATAAATGAATAAATCTGGTTTATGGATAAACGGATGAAAATATTAAATGAGGGAAATAAATAAATAAATAAATATGACTGGATAAATAAAAAGGAAAGAGAGATGGAAATAACAAGGAAAGTTAAGTATCTGAACATTTCGCTGAAAGACAGAAAGTAAAATGAAAGAAAGAAAAGACGAAAGAAAGAAATAAAGAAAGGATAGATTGAGTGAAACAAAGATTAAGAAACAGATATAAGAAAAACGAAGAGAACAAAATTAAGTAAAAATAAAAGAAAGAGACGTGAAGATTGGAGTGATGAAAAGATACAGAAGTGAATAAATAATTAATTAATATAAAATAATAGACGAAGTATAAAAATGAAAGAAAGAAAAAATGGACGAGTTTAATTAAGTCATATGAACATTTCGGTGAAAGAAAGAAAGAAAGAAAGAAAGAAATGATACGCCCAAAATATGGGGAAATAGCGACAGAAAGAAGGAGAATAGAGAAAAAAGCGGAAATAGGAAAAGAAAGAAAGAAAGAATGAATGAAAAAAGACAGAAAGAAAAGATAAAATAAATAAAAATGTCGGGAAATAGCGACAGAAATAGGGGAAATAGAAAAAAAGGAGGAAAAGCGAAAGAAAGAAAGAAAGTAAGTAAGAAAGAATGAAAGAAAGAAAAGACTAGATTGAGTGTCATAAGAATAAGGATAGCGGATCACTTTGAGGAAAGAAACATAAGAAAAAGAAAACTATATCAAAAGTAACAAAGAAACAAATAAATAAATGATGACATGGCGGATATGATAACATGTCGGTGGCAAAAAAACAAAAAAAAAATCAAAACAAAATCCACAAAAAAACAAAAAAACTAACAAAAACACACACAAACACACAATAGGACGAAAGAAGCAGGACGATTAATAAACAACAACAAAAACGAACAAATCAATCAATAGATAAGAAAGAAAGAAAGAAAGAAAGAAAGAAAGAAAGGACCAGACTGAAAGAATGAAATAAGAGTATATTACAATGTAACAAAAAAGAAAAACATAAAAAAAGGCGACATGACGATTTGAGTGATGAAACACTACAGGCATAAAGAGATAAATAAGAAAGGTTCGTAAATTGACGAGGTATGATATATATATATATATATATATATATATATATATATATATATATATATATATATATATATATATATATATATAAGGCTCTTTATTGACAGAACGAAAGAATAGGATGAAAACAGTCGGGGAGATATGAATAGATTTAATGTCGGTGATTATGAGAGGATTGGGATCAATTTTAAAGAAGTGATAGATATGAACTTACATAGAAAGAGAGAAACACTGACAAGTAGCATAACGAGAAATATAAAAAAAGTGTGAGGAAAAGATTAAAGAAAGAATTAATGGGTATAAATAAAAATATAATCGGCAATTATTCTTACGGACTGTAAAGATGAGGCTATCTTTAATGTTGGAGGTCAAGCGCAACTGTGACAGTAGGTTGAAGACCATCCAATTTGTCAGATTTTATCCGACAAAAGAAAATATATTTTATTATCCTTATGAGACATCGTAAAATTGTGACGTGTTTTCTTTCATCTAGTTCAGCTTTTATTTCATAACGGTTGTGGGGATGTGAAATGTGCGCGTGTATTGCTTCATTTTCTTGTTACTGAAGTTCACACAATAGAAGGCTCGAGAACCAGTCAAGATAGAGTGTTACTGTAACAATTATTATAATGGCTGAGGTGTGTAATTCGAATGCAAGAAGACGTCGTAGGAGGTGAAGAGTGAGCGTTTCAGGAGGAACACGAGCGATAAATGATTTGTAGACGTTAACGTTGTAATATTCGCGTTTGTTAGACTGATTTGATTTTTTACGGATTACCAACCCATTGTAGGTGATTTAAAGCCGAAACATATTTTGTAGTGTGAGAATAATTCTTTTTGCTACTGAATAGTACGTTAACAATGTTTTGAGAATAATAATTTTCCGACAGGGGTTTAATTATTCTACCCATAGCTGGGAGATTAGATGTATTCATACTGGTACCAAGAATATTTGTGCGTGTGTGAATGAAAACGAAATCGACTGGCATTCGAACTCAGCTCTCCGAATTCTTATTCTGAGTTGTTTCTCTTTAAATTCATAATACAAATTTTCGATTACAGTAGAATTCATCATATCCGGAATCCCTCATATCCGGAGTGCCTCATATCAGGAATCCTGAATATCCGGACATAATTTTGTTGCGTATATTTGAACTATTTCGGTGATATGTAATTGATGTGAAATTACTCTTTTTTCAAGAAATTTACTTTGGATAATTGCTTATGAATATTTCACCCTTAATGTCTTGTATTGGCGAAATAGATGATAGGAATAAGAGGAAAAGAAGAATTTTGGGGTTATCGCAAGAAGTGGAAATTTTAATCTTATTAGGTTAAAGGTTAATTGTAACTAATGGTTGAGTTCATCATAAAATCTTCCAAAGAAACTATTCTCCAGCGTTCACCCTGTTACAATGAACAAGGAAATAATTAAAAAAAAAAAACATGATTCTGATGAAACCTGGACTGAAATTGAAAAAGCTATTGAAAAGGTTGTCAGTTTTATGGAAAGAAAGCCGGCATTCAGCTATGACGATTGCAGAGTTAAAAAGTGTCTTTCGATTAAAAAATTTCAAGATCAAAAGCAATGCGAAATGCGCAGAAAGTTGAGAATGACATTAGAAGAGAAAGAATCATCATGCAACAGCGATTAAAAAAAAACCTCGTTACATAATTTGTTTTGCATACGTGGCATACTTAATTTAATGAATTTTCATTAACATTACATAATTTATTTCTTTTTCCTTAAAATCAATTCCGTTATATTTCACTCACCATTAGCTTATTTTGTTTACTATAAAACATTAAAAAAATGTTGAACCTGATTTTCAGTTCTTTGTAACCAATTTCTCATAATCCGAAAGGCCTTCTTAGTTCAATTGTCAGGGATTCTCCTGATCTGGAACTAACAGGGTGTGTCCTATTTGCAAATGTCTGAACTGGTGGAACTAAAGAATGGAACTTATTTGAACATTTGCCGTTGAAATATCGATGGAGTAGTGAAAGACTTGCGACGTTGTATCTGAGGAAAAGATGTTGCAGCGTGGAGAGTAAGTAATTCCCCCAGAAGAAAGCATAAACGATTTTTGTACACTGCTAGGGCTAAAAGTTGAAGAATAAGCAGCGCCCATCCAAATATGGAACCAATAACCCTTTTTTTGGTCCAAACTTTTTCTTGCTATGTTAAAGGATAGAAGAAAGCATCAGGTACTTCCAGGAGTAACAGAATGAGCCGACAATTTCGCCAACAACTTTAAATATGGACCCACTATAGGAGTTCCACTAGAAATTTGGAGTATTCTCGAGAGTCAGTAGACAGTCATAGTAAGTGCAACAATCCGTCGTGACTTCTGAAAAGCTAGGTTGGGATCGCAGATTATGAAACGATATAAACATTGTTTATGGCGTAGTAAAAGTTAAAAAGAAGTTTTTTTTGTTGTTTTTTTTTAATTACCGAAAGTAACAAGCCAATTTTTACCTCAATAATCTCAGTAGAAAATTCCTCACAACCTGAAAAGTCAGCCTTCATAATCCATATGTTTCGCCTCTGAAAAATAATCAGTTTTTAAAGCTGATAGGCTGAACATATAAGTCACTATTAAATTTTAAGCGCACAGCACTAGGATTGGTATGAGATATGAGCCCTTTACTATTCTGCCGTAGTTATTTTGCTTTATTTTTATACTTAACTTTTTATATTTATTTTTTTAATTTTAATTTTTTTCAAGGGTGTAGGTGACAGAGAAGTAAGAAACCAGAAAAGAGTTCCACATGCGAGAAATTCGGTAAAAGAAACTATTAGAATATAACATACGGTCACATCTAGGTATTTCAACAGTAAAACAACGAGACCTAATTGCCAGTCTGGTAGTACGCTTAAATTCACGCGGTCGAGGTACCAAGGAAGAGAGGTAAAGAAGTCATGTTAACGAAATATCGGTAATTCAGCCGGTAAAAAAGTATGTGGCGATAATGAATGTGTCGAGCTAGTATGTGTAAAAAATAGTCAATTGAAAAAACAAAATACAAACACAAGATAACTTTGAAAATTGTCATTGGAGATAGTTGACATTTCGATTAGCCGTGAAGCGAGATGATAGCCTCCGCACGCACGCACACACACACACAAGCGCGCACAAAGAAAAACTCATGATAATAATTATATTGCTCATCTCTTGGAAAATCTATCGTTATGGCGTCGACTGGTCACGATTCTTATAACTCAATTTCTTCCAGTTGAGGAATCTGAGATGATAAGATGGTTCATGTTTTGTAGAATCAAAATAATGATGGAGACAGAAACGATTGTTTTCTAAAGAATGATAGCTGGAGATTTCTCTTTCAGTCTTGGGCCTTTTGTTTCATCATTTTCCTTTTAAATGTCCTTCAGATTTTAGAAGAATATAATGTGCAAAATTATCTTGCTTTTTAAATCGATCTATCTATCTATCTATCTATCTATCTATCTATCTATCTGTTTGTTCTTATCTATCTATCTATCTATCTATCTATGTTTGTTCTTATCTATCTATCTATCTATCTATCTATCTATCTATCTCAGACTGCTCATATCTATCTTTCTATCTATCTATCTATCTATCTATCTATCTATCTATCTATGGTCATATTACTTTGGATATATCACTTTTGTGCGTGTTTTAACTCACTCTTTTTTTCATTCGCCCATAACCTCTTTCTTTTATTCATTCTTATCCTGTTTCTTTCTGTCTGTTTTCAGTTTTACTCTCTTTCTTTCCTCATTTACCATTCTTTTGCTCGTAACGTCTTCCGATCTTAACCTCATTTTTCACTCATTCTTTCTTTCCTTCTGTCTTTCTTACTTTCTTTTCTTTGGATTTTTCCTTCTTTTTTTCCGTTTGCCTCTTTCTTTCGCTATTTGCGTTTCTTTTGTTCGGAACATTTTTCTTTCTTTTTTCTTTTTTCCTTTTTTTCTTTGTTTCTTTCTTTCTTTCTTTCTTAATCTTTCCTCCTTTTTACTATGTTCCTCTCTTTTTGTCACTCTTTCTGTTTCTTTTGTTCTTAGCATTCTTTCTTTCTTTCTTTCTTTCTTTCTTTTCCTATTCAGTCTTGCCTCCTTTCTTTTACCTGTTCTCCTTTGCAATGCTTCTTTCGCCATTTTTAATATGATCTTAAATTTTTTCTGTCACGCATTAAGCACTGTCATTGATTTTAACGTTTCATTTTTATTATCACGAATTATTCCAATTTTATAACAACACACACACACAAACACACATACAAACAGACACATGCACACACACACACATATATTGTCATAAAATATTAATCTGTCCACCTCGTTCTGATCAAATAAAGATACATTTATCAAGGGAAATTGTGTAAATGACAAATATCCGTTACGGTCTGTGGAGCAGCTTACAAATTACAATATTTCAGGTGGACAATCATAGCCATCTTGATGGACCAATTCCTTCCACTACACGTCCTTCATTTCGTTCCTTTCCTACAGAGACGTATTCGCTTGACCATTTCCTTTGACCTCGCTGACCGAAACATCTAGTGCTCTCTCTTTTGGCAGAATTCCCAGGAATTTCTTCAGACGAGATATTATATCTGAACTCCGTTGAAAATATGAAAAAACATACGTTTTTTTGTTTTTTTTTTTATCTCGCATTCCCTTGAAGCTCATCTTTCATCGAGTGAATAAACACTCATGTACAGAGAATGCCACACGCATATACAATCAAACACAGTCAAACACACACGCGCGTACACGCACACACGCACGCGCACACATACACACCTCCACTTCCGCCATACACACACGCACACATAGACGTACGCAAACACACACACACACACGCATATATATATATATATATATATATGTATGTATGCAAAAGTGTACTAAGCGGTCAACACCGCGAGGCGACAGTCTGTTTTATCCTTGAACACAATCGTCCATGAAGGTTGAATTTAAGCTTGAAACAGTGTCGCCATTTGTTATTGACAACTGTGGCTACTTTTATACCTACATGCACACTATCTCTAATACTGAGTACATATTTTAAAATTATCTTTTTGTTATATATATATATATATATATATATATATGTATATATTCATGCACATTTCATTGAATATGACAGACAAGGTACATTATTTACATTATTCGTACTATTATCCTCATCTTTGTCGCCATATTTATTATTAGGTTTCGGCCGTTATACAGCCTGGCCTTCTTCAGGTGGTTGGAATGTCGAACTGAATCCTTTATTTCGCTCACTGGGGTAGAATGTTCTAGTTCCACGTCCTATGTTTAATGGATGTCAGTTATCAGTTATCGCCTGTTAATTCCCCTCTCCAAGTTCTCCACCGTCCTCAAGTATACATGGCACAGTGGATAAAGCTATTATTTAGTGTTTGAGTTCAATACCTGGTTACGGTAGGGGAAAACTTGCAGAGGGGAATTAACAGGAGATAAATGATAACTGACATCCATTAAACAGTGAGCGAAATAAAGAGTTCAGTTCGACATTCCAACCACCTGAAGAAGGCTGGAGCTTACAACTAAATATTATTTTAAACTACCTTCTGACTGCTACTGTGTATAAAATAAATAAGTAATTTTTTCTTTTTCTCTTTTTTCTCTTACTTTCTCCTCTGACCACCATTCATATCCAGACTTACACTATTCCTAAGTTTCTATATTCTCCATTTTTCTCTTTTTCTTTTTTCTTCCCTTCTTCCTTTCTTTCTTCTATCTGGCCATTATCATTTCAATGATTTATCATCCATTGCCTGTTTTGAAAAATCCTTGTAAATTTTATTCCTATTTACAAGGTAAAAATGATCATTAACCTAATGTAATCTTAATTTCTATTGAATGAAATACGTTGCTTTGTTTAATTAAAACATCGATGTGTGAATCAGTTTTGATATTTAATATTTTATATAGTAGTAATAGGATTCACTTGGAATATATACCATCGGAATATGACCTATATATATATATATATATATATATATATATATATATATATATATATATATATAATCATTTATTCGAAGATTATAACACGAGTATGTTATAAAATCACTACAAAAATAGCCATTTTCTTTCAACACTTCTGGTGTCTTATCAAGTGATGTTGTTGAATGTAAAAAAAAGTTTTTTCTATATTCTACAATCAACACAAAATGGCTATTTTTGTAGTGAATTTGTAACATATTTATGTTATAATTTTCGAATAAATTATATTTGCACTACTCTGTATTGAACACTCTTTGAAGAATAGTATTTTTTGGTTACTGGAATTTATTTTGTATATACCAATCCTATACTTGGTATATATATATATATATATATATATATATATATATATATATATATGTGTGTGTGTGTGTGTGTGTGTGTGTGTGTGTGTTATCTTTTACATTGAACACTGTGTCCTTGTAAAATTTTCCATTTTTTGTGTTTTCTTTTAATCAGTTCGGAATAAACAAGATGATAATTACACTAAGATTCGACGAATTTTATTGGAAGAAAAAGAGAAAGTGAAGACTTTGTGTGACGTCGTCCCCTGGTCGCAGCACCAACCGTGTCGTTGTATCCCAGTCTACCATGGCACCAACTCTGACGTCCTACTTTGATTCTCAGTCTGCCTACCCACGTTGTGAATTGATCTAGGCAGAGGAAATCAATCAGTCGTCGGGGCCGTACTGCAAACCGAGTTCAACGGGGGTGATACCACACAAATATGCATAAAAGGCAATAAAATGAAAACTCAAAAGTTCAAAGTATCAAAGAAAAAGGTAACAAACTTTATGTCTAGTTGTTCGATACATAGGACTGCATCTATCTCCCGACCCGTTCTATTGATTGTGACACGTCGTTTTCCGCTAGGCAAGTTTTAACACTTCAAGACGTCTGCTCTCTAAGAAACTGGTGTTTCGGTGGGTCTTTGGACGAAAGTCAAAAGAAAAACTTATTTCGCTGATCTGGATCTAAGTCGTTCTTCAAAATAATTGTTCTTGGTTTGAAGATGGGTCCGGAATGGCGTGAATCCTGGTCAGCTATCTGCGAGGCTTGCCTCACCCGGAGACTGACTCTGGGAACTGCTGGGACTCGACTCATTTCTGCTCGTTGTGGCTTCGTTTATATGGGCGCCGACCAAAACCGGGGTGAGTTTGTCGGCGCCGGGGGGGTTCCTCGATAATTCTAAATACATATCCACCTCTCTGGTTAGGAATTTCCACCTTTTTCCATTTTTGGGAACCTTACCTCACTCCCACCTTCTCATCATACTTCAGAGGGGCGTGAACTGCCCTCCCCACATCTTCGTGGCAACCTCTCTTACTCATCCTCCAGATGGGCGGCAACAGCCTCCCTCGTGCATCACGTGATCACCACTCGACCAATGATGTTTTAGTCGGGCGTGGACGAATCTGCGGCTTTGTTTCAGGAAGAAAAAAATATCTTGCTTAAAAAAAAAAAAAAAAATTATCTCTTCTCTTTCCCTTTTCTTCCCCTTAATGGTTTATCATTTCTCCAGCCGCGAACGGGACAATATGACAATGGTGGTCATAACTCTTGTTCTATACGTGGTTTACGTCAGGTATTTTATCGCTAATTATCAGAATGTGTGGTCTTCTTAACATGGTCTCAAAAAGAAACATCTCCAAAGTTCCAGTCAGTCTGTCGCCTCGAAGAAAGAAAAAAAAAACACATTCATTTTCCTTCAGTACAAATTCCTGATAACAAAATTTTATTATCGGAGGCCAAGGATGTGACGTTAGTGGGTGGTTTTTAATTTTTCAAATCTGTCCAAGTCCTTTTAGTTGCCTGTTTTACGTCACTTAACGAAATAACATTTTCATTTGAATTTTTTTTCTTTGGCCAGCCGGTCTGTAGTTGATAATAAGATGTCTTCCCGTACCAATAGTTTGTTTTCATATCCTTAGATAACACAGCCGATGCCAAAACATATCTGATTCTTTCCTTCTTTCCATTTCTTTTTACTAAGAATTTCCCTGTCATTGTAATGACACTCTTTCGCCATTTGTTACTTATCAAAATATCCTTTTATCCATTGTCTCTTAGCTGTGTGTGTGTTCTTCCTTATCACTCACGATTCGGTTCTTAGCCTCTCCTTTTCTTCTTTTCTTTCTTTTCCCTTTCTGCCTCGTTAAATGGTGCCACATTTGGAAGGAATCTGAAAACCAATACTAAACAGGAAATAAGGGATAAAACTTTACTCCTGTTCAAAAGATCCGGGAGAAGACGTTAGAATTATAGAAGTGAAGTAGACTTTAGAAGGAACCGGAAATTCAATACTAAACAGGAAACAAAGGATAAGCCTTTACTCCTGTTCAAAAGAACAGGAAGGAAACGTTAGAATTTAAGTAGATTTTAGAAGGAATCGGAGAACTAATACTAAACAAGAAACAAGGGATAAATCTATACTGCTTTCCAAGAATCCGGGGAAGCGTTTGAAGTGAACTTTACGATCACTAACCTATCTAGCACTACTAGTATATAAACAATATATATATATATATATATATATATATATATATATATATATATATATATATATACGTTTCCAACTGATTTGCAGTAATGCCTGAAATCACATTAGTTATTTTAGCTATACTTAAAACTAGGTACATTAAACTTTATAACATTTTTTACAGATTATTTCTATCGCAAATATAAATAAAGTTATAATTTTTGAAAGTGCACACGAACTTTATGGATACCCTGTGTATATATATATACATATATATATATATATATATATATATATGTGTGTGTGTGTGTGTGTGTGTGTGTATGTATTGTCACAAAAATACATGAGAATCAATAAGATGTCATATAAAAAAGGGACTTTTTACCAAACAATACATCGAATGCATTACTCACTCACCGTAATGTGTCTGACCACAAATTTGACATAAAAAATGCTACTCTGATCTAAGGAGGAAACAATTCACTGTAACGAAAATGTCTAGAAAGTGCCTTAATTGCAAAATCATCTACAGTATACTGGCAGCCGGGATCATACAACATTTTACTATTCCTGGCAGAACTTTTATTATGACACTATACGCTATCTACTAACAAAAGTGATGGAAATAAAAAGAAAATGAATTTAAATAAAATCGCCTAGAAAAAAAAAATCCCTACATCCCTCGTTCGTTCACATGTGCAGTTGCACCGACATAACAAATTTATTCCAATGAAGTTCTAAATGACGAAATGCATTACAAAAAACTTTTCGTCATTGTCATACATTTTCTCGCAATATTGTTCCTGATATATAAAAATAGATAACGTCATCTCATATATATATATATATATATACATATGATCGTGACCACAAATGCATGTGTCTTTTTGTGGTTGCGGGCGTGCGAATTTCACAATTTTTCAAATTAGAGTTACTCCAAGAATAGTTCTCGACTTGTAAGTGCGTCACTGTTTGAAATATTTTCTGCCTAAAATGTGCTGTCAAACCAAGCAGTTGACAGTTTTCCACACGCAACGCTATAACCTATCCATTCGAATTACACCTTTTCAGTGAAGAAAAAAAAAGGATAGAAAAATAAATGCTCACTTGTTGATACCCGCAGACTAATCGACCAAAAGCCTCTTCACAAAATATACTTGTCTGTACATTCTAAGTGATTCGCATTTCCAGTATGTTTCTTCGCAAAGCTGAGTATCTAATAAAGTTTCTTAAAAGGTTTTACTTTGCTTGATGTCGCATTCGGCTGATCTTATGTTAGATTTTGCTGGAAATAATTCCAACGCATAAGAACAAGTATAATTGTTGTCGAGATATGCAAATGCATCGTAATAGTTAATGGACATATCTGGGACTTACAAGTCACGCTTCTGACATTATTTTCTTCATGACATTTTAAAGAATCTTGCTTTCGAAATACATTTAAAATTAGGGAGACGGGGACTGTCATTGGTAGAAAAATATGAAGGAAACGTTAGAGGCAGAATGGGGTATTGTATTTTTTTAAAAAATATTTTCACTCCATGCAAAAGAATAATGCCACTAAGATGCAAGATGTAACAGAGAGTGAAAGAAAATTGGTAGACATTACAGAGAAGAGGCAAAATGAAAAGGAATGTAGATGACGACTGGTATTTTTGAAGAACGTAGATGAGAAGGGAGCTGAGTGCAGATAAAGAGTTCCACAATCGAGGTACGAGATTTTTTTTTTTTTTAAATAGAACGGTTCCATCTGCCTATTGCAACAATAAAGCGATGAAACCTTCTTGCCAATCTAGTATTAGGTTGGTGCAAAAATAATGACGTAATAATGTCGTTTTTTGACGTACGTCAAAAAACGACATTATTACGTCATTATTTTTGCACCAACCTAATACTATGTTTAAATTTATGTGGTCGAGGTACCAACCCGTAAAGCTAATCAGAACAATTACCATGATAATATTCCAAGAAAAAAGAAAGAAAGAAAAACATATGAGGAAACATCGTCACAGCGGTAGGAAAGTAACCAAACCGATATGCCAGCTCAGGACCGATAATATTACAGTCCCTTCTTTGGATTTAATCAAACACCTTGAGTTATATAGCAGTACTAGGCCATATGTGGCAACAATAATCAAAACATGGTCGAATGGTAGATTTATAAACATGCCAGATGGATTCTGGCGAGACAATAAAGGAATTTTTCCTAGCATCAAATTTATCAATTGATTTACATGATCATTCCACTAACGTTCAGTGGAAAACCTGAAACGAAGAAACTGTAGTGAATTGCTCTCCGGGAGTTAGCATCATTGATGCTGGTGAAAAGCAAAAATAATTCCTGATGAGGACTAAAAGATAACAGTTTTGTTTTGGAGGCGTTAAAATATACAACCCCTTTCTTGACCCATTTAACAACTGATTGAAGGCAATTTGTGGGATTAGATGCCATCTTCACTTTAATGCAAAGGTATTAATATTGATTTTTTCTAGAGAAATCATGAAGAAATTCGTTGTGAGTACGCAAATATTTAATTAAAGTTTAAAGGAAAAGATTTATGTAATAATAATTTTATTCTCAAAAAAACGTATTAGACGCGCGCTGCAATAGCAAATGATAGATTCCAAAAGCTAAGCAATGTAATGAGAAACACGAAAATTTCATTACAAACAGAGAAAGGGGTGCTAAACTGTCATAAAATTTAAATCATTTTATAAGGCAGTAAATGCTACACAATCTTCTCATAGATGAAGATAAAATTGACAGCAATGTTATTCTTTTATTGGTTAATTCTTTGTCTACGGCTTATCAACACGTTGAGGGTTATTTAAAGCCAGAAAATATTTTTACATTATCAAAATATTTTTTTTGAGATAATACTGATTTTAGGGATATTAGTATTGATAATTAACCCATAGCTTGGAGGAGAAGATGTGTATTCATACATTTTCCAAGAGTATTTGCGCGTATATGAGCATAACAAACCCAACATTAATTGGAACTCATCTCTCTGAATAACAATTCCGAGTCATTATTCATTACACCACCGCACATACAAGCTTCCTGCCTCTGCTATTCCTAAGCAGCCACCCATCTAGGTATTAACCAGACTCGATGTTGCTTAACTTTGGTGATTGTACGGAAACGGTGTTTTTTTTTTGTAATGTGATATGCCTGAAATATATATAAAGGGATCAGTTCGACATTCCAACCGTCTGAAGAAGGCCGGAGCGTACAACGGCCGAAACCTTGTAATAAATAAGGCGATAAAGATGAGGACAATAGTCCGAATAATGTAAATAATGTACCTAATACCTTATCTCAGAAATATATATATATATATATATATATATATATATATACACAAATGAGAGAAAGAACAGATAGGGTAAAATTCCACGCAGGAAATTTGCGCAGGTATGCAGAAAATAGAAAATAACAAGTTGGGTCCATAATCCGGAGTTCCTTCGTATTTTTGTTTTTATTTTTAAGAAGACAATGCTCCATACAGAAGTAGAGCTTTATAATATTTTTTTGTATGAAAATATGAACACCCACTTTAATAAACAAATAAATAAATAGATAATCAGATGGACAATAATAAAACACAATCCTCCCGACACATAACGACTTGTAGGCGCGCTATAAAAATATCCCTCACTGGGAACCAACTAAAGGATGACCACAAACTTTAGCCTTGAAATAGATACCCAACCCAAACTTAGCAAAACCTCTCAGAAGACGATGAATCTATAGATAAGAATTAACTCTCTGACCACTTAACGAAGAAAACTAGCCTAGCCACTCCCACAATAACGAATGTTATAACGGACGATGCCTAAAAACACACGTAAACCAAGAGATAGCTTATTCCTAAATTATCGCTTGAAGATGAAACGGGACTAAACACCTCAATTCAATTTAATTTTAATAATTATTTGAATGGTTTCGGCTCTCGTTTTTGAAACATGAGAACTCTTATGTAGCGAAGGAATCATATTTTTAAACAATATATATATATATATATATATATATATATATCTCTATATATATATATATGATTATTTATTCGAAAATTATAACATAAATATGTTATAAAATCACTACAAAAATAGCCATTTTGTTTCAGATATATATATATATATATATATATATATATATATATATATATATATATATATATATATATATTATTTTTATTGCCTTGTTACACAATTTCTATCTCGATACATAGCACAACTGTTTTTGTAAATTTTTTTCACTTCCCCTTTTCATATTACTATTATTTTTAGTATTATTTTTTATATGTTTAAAATTTTTTTTCAGTTTATTTTTTCCGGACCCCCCCCCACATTGTGTAACAAAAATTTTTCTAAAAGAATTCTTTATCCCTTTTTGTGGTATTTCTTCTTTCTCTCTCTTTTTTCTTTTTCTCTTTCATTTTACTTTAAGTGACAATCTCGCTATGTTCCCACACTGAACTTAACTCACAAAAACAAACATTTTTCAACGCTAATACCGCCCCACCCCTGGTCCTACGACCTTTTTTTTCCTTATGTTCAATATCACACTCCTTAAACACCCACCACCATTTACAATTTTTAAATGAGAAGTTATTTTCACACTAAGTTTCGCACAGCGAGAAATCAAACAGGGAACTGATTTTTTCTAATAATTCCATCTACAACCGGATTCTGCCCACCTCAAAAACTAATGTTGGATAGTTTCCACCGTTCCTCTCTTTATTTCTCGCATCCACTGATAAAGAAAAAAAAAAACAAACAAACAAAAAAAAAAACAGGTGTGTTCGAAAATTACGAATTTGGAACCACAATCTCCGTGCTTCATTCTTGTCACCTGGTTAATATTAATAAATTTTTTTCATACTGATTTCATCGGTACCCTGAGATGTACTACATGCTAGAGCCACTTGATGTGTGCTGATACCTGGATCATCTTCGACAGCTTGTAGAATGTGATCTTCGCGGTCAGGCATACTAGCGGATCTCGATCTATTGTGTGCGGTGTCCTGTTTCAGCAACACGACGATAAACAGCAGCAAATGTTGAATGACTCGTCTGTCTTTAGTCTGGAAACGCAATCTGATACGGCCGTGCAGCCTCGCGTCCATTGCCATTCGCGCAGCTGTATGTAAAAATCATATCTAACTGCTCACACGTTAAACGTTGAAGACAGAATAGGCACAACTGTACACGAATGACAAATGTAACTTAATCTTCATGTCAACACAGTGCCAACACAGTGTCATCTGCCATCTTCTTTAAACTTAATAACTCAAAAACGAAGGATTTGCGGATATATGTTTAAATAAACTTTTGTCGCGGTGTGAGGAGCTCGACTCCAAAGCTTGTAAAAGTATTTTTGATAAACTCTGTATATACAATATTTGTGTGTATGTATTTCTGTGTGTGAAAATCTGTGTGTTTGCGTGTGTGAACTTTTTAACTACAGGGTGCATCTGGTATTTGAGAACAGATTTTATGCATTAGCAAAAAACTTAGAAAAAAAATAATATAATTACATTTGATTACAAACAAGTAAACATGAAATTTAGCTAAATATTAATCAATTTTATTCAATAAAACCACCACAAGCATCAATAACTGCCTCTACACGAGGTCGAAATCGGCCGTAAGCTCTGATTAACTTGAACTTATCTATGTCAGACATTACTCGGACTATTGCAGCTTTAAGAGAGTCATGTTTATTAACCTCCTTCCCAACAACGCTCCACACATAATAGTCTAGTGGATTGAGATCTGGAGAGTTAGGAGTCCAAATGTTGGGTGTGATGTGATCGTACAAATGGTCAGCCATCCATTCTTGTGTTCGTAGAGCCTTGTTGGATGGAGCCGAATCTTGTTGGAATGTATAATGCCTATCGTTGCCTATGTTGTTAATCCAGGGCTTGGCAACTGTTTCTAGAACCTCAATGTAAGCAGCAGCATTTACTCTAAGACCTTGTGGAAAAAAGTGTAGTGGCATAACATGTCTTTCATTTCTAACAACATCCAATAGCATAAAACTTGAAGGAAATTTTGTGAGCATCACTCTTGGCACCTCAGAAGGATCTGAACAGAGCCATCTGTCATTTCTTCTGTTAAATTTTTGATCGTGATCAGAATTTTTTAACACCTGAAAAAACCCCCCAAAAAACAAATCACACCAGCTTCTGGAGGATTTTTAAGATCGTTTAAAAGCCTTTTGGATCTGTTTAAACGATTTTCTTTTGTTTTTTCAGACATAAGTTGACCTCTCTTCATCATGTAGGACTTGTATCAAATATCTTCATGAACACTCCTTCTGATTGTTTATTTCAGACACATGCAGCTTTTTGGCAATTGAACTCATTGATTGACCTCGGTTTTCATCAATTGTCTGCTTGACTTCATGAATAAATTCAGATATCTTTTACGTTTTCATATAGACATTGGGAAACTGTCAGCGTCTTCTAACTCTTTTTTGTGGACGAACGATCTTTCAACTGTGAGGAAACGTGCAATATCCAAATCGCTATGACCAGCCTTTAATGCCACAATCACAGCATGCCTTTTCATTTCATTTGTTATAGGGTTTGCCCTTCTTGATTTCTGAAAATAAAATCATTAGAAGTTAGTGGGACGTAGTATTAATCTTAAATCTGTATGTCCTCAAATATCAACTGCACCCTGTATAACACATTTGTCTAAGCATTCTGTTCCTGATGAAAGATTAACTAATGTTACTTTTATTAATTTGTTTGCCAGTAAATATATCAGATCGTCATAAAAGTAATCTCTTTTTCAAGTAGTAAATACAAACGGAAGCTAGCATAATTACGTTGAGGATTTTTTAATGCCTGATATTATCGCCTTTCTCGGCAATTATGGCCAACCAAGGCAAAAACGTTTTTTCCCTTTCCTTATCAATAAAATTCTCGGAGTTCGGATTGAAAAGGAAAATCGGAAACCTTAACTGATCACTTTCTTTTCTTTCCTTGATTATCTTTGCATTTAGTTAGAATCAACATCGTCGTCATTATCAATCTCTCGACTACTTCAGTCATTGATGATGGCAAGTACCGACGACCAGAAGAAAGAGACATCCTACTCCAGGATGATATGACGGCAGTTTCTCTCAGGAGTTCCGGCATTCACATTTCCGTCCATTCTTTGATGTTTGTCTGACCAGCTCCTGCCTTACCGCCTTCGATTGCTTCCACTTTCAACTGTGCCTTGACTGATGGCCTCGCAGAGGCTGTAACGCCGGGTGACGTGACCGAACTATACCATCCTCTAAAGCTTTAACAGTGACCTGAAGATAGTTAAAAACATAGTTAAAATATATAGGAATAAAGTGTCGCTGCCGACACTTGAGTTTGAACATAGATCACCAGTGAGCAAACACAGGCAATTTCATTACTGAATTAAATAGACCACGTGACCGTAGAAGAATAGCATGGTCAGAAAGTCGCTTGACGCCTAACTGATCGCCATTCTAGTCTATCCTCTATTACTAACGGATCGCTATTTCTATTCTATCCTCTATGAATATACGGACCGCTATTCTCTATTCTCTTCTCTACACTATTCTCTATGCCAATCAAAGTGGAGTGAGTTTATCGATCAAGTACTATTAGTGCGAGTGATATTCGTAGGCGTCTGACTCCAGCATTGTTCAACGGCGTACTATAGTTGTATCTGAGATTACAAAGTCTCTACTATCATGAGCATTACGAAAGTGACAACAAGTGTTCGTTGGAATTACAAATGTGGCAACGAGTGTTCGTTGACATTACAAAACTATTGAAACTAAATGTTTTTTTTTTCTGAGTGAGTTCATTTCGAATTGTATCCAGCTTAGAGGATATTGCACACCGGATATTTGAAAATATTTCTCCTGGAGGAAATTGCTTTCTCTAGGATCCTGCAAATCATTTTTGATTGCGATACAGTAATGTATATCCTGAAAAAGTAATGTTTCTCTGTTCGGATCAGCTTGCATAGATAAATAAATATTTTTCATTGATTTTATTTATTTTTAATTTTATGTTAATTTATTGAACCATTTATCATACTGGCAAAGAATCCTTTATTTGAAATCCTTGGAACCGGAAATGCTTTAGATTTTAGATTTTTTCGAATTTTGAGGGTATTTAATTTGTATATAGCATCTATAAAATGGAACAGCTTGGGAATGGAAGTTAAGCATAAACAGGATATTCTTTTACATTTTATAACAGAGCTTATACATATACCCTGAAGGTAGTACTATATAAATAAAATATACTCTGAAACTAGATTTATATAAAACTTAATAAATTTTATGTCTATAGATACAGGTAATAACGTTAGGCATGAAATGCTGAAACGAATTATTAAATTGTGACATTCAGATTTCGCGTAAAAATAATGTTTTGTATTTTCTGTCCACAAAAAATCATTACTTACAAAATATATATAAATGCAGAACTTTTTGAAATTTTGAATAATATCTTTACTGAGCATGAAACACGCGGTAATTCACGAACGAAAGTGTTGCTGTGACGATCGTTAACAAAAACTGGCGCCATCGTTGGCTACGTAGCTGGGCTAGGATAGGAGGTCACTTATAATAGCTTCATATCGTCTAAGAATCTTTCCAGTGCTTTCTAAAATTTTCCATTTGTGACAAGTTATGTCAGCTGTTAAAAAGCTTTTCGCCGAGAAAAGTTGCCGAAAAAGAGGTTAAGTCTTTCAAATCCTGCGCTGCCTGTAAACCGTCAATAGGTGGTAATTCCAAAATTTCTCCGCAGTGAGATTTTATTAATCAGGGTGCTGTAATCCAACACTGTAACATAATATGCTATAATATAAATCTAAAAAAAAAAAACGTATATATTCGGGTCTAAGGCTACTTCATATATAGTGTGACCTCTGAATATGTTATGTTTAGCGAGTCATTATCTCAAACAGTATTTCACACGCTGAAAAAAGTATTTTGGCGAGGTTAGAATACGCGAAAGTTTGACAACCTAATAGTAATTGCCAATTCTCAAAAAACAAAAGTGATCTATTTGCTTTGAATAAGATTTCTCTTTAACTAATGACCAGAGCCCCGTCGTTATAGAAGCTGCAAAACGATAAAGATGGCTAGCAAAAAGGCAGTATGTAATAACATCAAGAGCTTAAAAACATTGCGAAAAAAGTGCATTTATTTATTGTCATCATTTCACATGGTTAAAAAAAATAACGAAACGTTTACATACATTATCTAAAGTTCGTGCTTCTCATCAGTCACTCATAATGAATTTTTAACTCGAACACGTCAGATGATGTTGTTGGGGCGAACTACATACAGATCATAATTTGCGGACTCATTTCAATATCATCAGTTACGCTTAAAGTATCTCCACTAAAAATAAGAGAAATAACTAAACAAATGCTTTCCACCATTTACACTATTCGGACTATCATCCTCAACTTTGCCGCCATATTTATCACAACGTTTCAGCCGTTGTACTCTACGGCCTTCTTCAGGTGGTTGGAATGTCAAACTGAACCCTTTATCCATGTCTAACTAACCCCTTTATCCGCTGTGCCATGTGTCCTCAAGGACACATGGCACAGTGGGTAAAAGCGTCAGTTACATCCAGTGACAGGGCCCAAAGAGTGTGAGTTCAATACCTGGTTAAGGCGGTGGAGAACTTTGAGAGGGGAATTATCAGGAGATAACTGATAACTGACATCCATTAGACATGGCACGTGGAACTAGAACAGTCTACCACAGTGAGCGAAATAAACGGTTGTTCGACATTCCAACCACCTGACGACGTTGTGATAAATATGGCGAAAAAGTCCGAATAATGTAAATAGTGTACATAACACCTCATCTCAGAAATATAGACAAATGCTTTCCACATTGGTTGGTCTTCAGGTTTATCAGAAAAACTAATATTCATTTTCTTAAATAATTTCATTTCTAAATAGATTAGTCGTTCCCAAATTATATACCACTGAAAAGATTTCGTGTGACCAGGTAGATATGATTTTTACATACAGCTGCACGAATGGTAATAGGCGCGAGGTTGCACGGCTGAATCAGATTGCGTTTCCAGACCAAAAGCAGACGAGGCACCCAAACTTTGGGCTGATTATCGTCGCGTTGCTGAAAAGGGATCCGTGTCACCGCACACTATGGGTCGATCAAGATCGAGATCCGTTCATACGCCTCACCACGAAGATCACATTCTACAGGCTGTGGGAAACGATCCAGGTATCAGCACATATCAAGCATATCGTACATTTCATAGTACCGGATGGAGGGTACTTCAAGTGCAGCTA
Source organism: Acanthosepion lycidas (assembly GCA_963932145.1). NCBI lineage: Eukaryota > Metazoa > Mollusca > Cephalopoda > Sepiida > Sepiidae > Acanthosepion > Acanthosepion lycidas. The sequence goes on along the minus strand of OZ010589.1, from coordinate 89,724,214 downwards.
CTGTATCCGTATTAATTGCAACATGTGTAGGGTCTTTCGCCCTCTGATCACTCACCATGAGAGAACTTTTGCCGATGGTATATTGCACAAACTGCTGATCCGTTGTTTTTCTTTTCAGCCGTTCGTAACATTTGGAAGAGATGGAATAACAAATTTACTCAACCAGCATTTGTAGGCCGATCGGAATCCCCATACAGTCTAGACACTAGCATTTTGAACATTTTGTTATGAGTTACTGTTTTGAAGTACAATGCTGGCCTTGTGGACATGTGTTTAAATGGAGATTTTTATTTTGATTTGGTGTCATGAAGCCACAGCCAAAGTTTGTAAAAGTATTTTTGAATTGCATATTAGACTGGCAGCATGGCCCGGCGTTGCCCGTGCTTGATTGAAAAATCGTTCGACTCATACAGCAATCGTTATCACTTGACATAAAATATTTTTGCCCTTCCTTGCCTTTAAAGGAGTGCCCTTTGCCGTGCTGATGTTGCTACATGCCTTACTTCTTGCCTATCTCACACTGCGAATTTTTTCTCAGCTCTATACTAAACATTAAATCTGTTACGAAAAAAGAACTAGACAAAATGAACACAAAACGATCAGCTTTACAAAAGGACTCGTAACTGGAAAAAACGAAAGAAAAAAGAATGTTAACAACAAATACTTTTTCACATCCAAACCAGTTCTGCGGAATCAGAATCAACGTTGAGTTTAAGCAAGCGAATGAGCCAATTGGAGTAAAGTGCCATGCAGATTTAAATTTTTCCCACTTGTGAAGAATGCAGCTATCGATTTTTTGCATGCTAGCATGCTAGTTAACATTCGTGTCAGTCAGCTGTTTGGTCTCACGCTGGCCAGTAGAATCTCCCTGCCTATTCGTGACAGCCAGCTATATGCTCTCACTCTGGCCAGTAGAAAATGGCCACAAACTACATGAAAACTTCCATAGAAGCATGAAAAAATCGATTATTTCTACTATCGATGGGAGTTGTGAAATGCAAAGTCGGTCTTGGCCTTCCCACTAACTTGGAGCATGTGCATGTAAATTATGGTGCAAATCCGTCGAAAATTGCGGCCGTGCATTCGTTACACACACACACACACACACACACACATCCTGCCTTTTATAGATAGAGATTCTACATTTAATTGCGAGGTGAGGTGGTGATTGGGTTAATATTTAAAACATGAATTAATGACATTTTAATTCATTTCTTTAAGCTAGAAATTATAATCCCAACAGAAATCGCAAAAAAAACAAAAAACAAAAACAAAAATAAAAAAGCATCCTTAAGAACAAAGGGGGTATTAGTTGTTCATACAATACATAAAACAACGATAATACTCCATTCAAGAACATTAGACAACACTTAGAAACTTTCCATTACTAAGAAAGATATGAAGGGAAAAAAAATCAAAAACAAAGAACGCAGTACAAATTTGGGCGGGGTGGGGGGCGGTATATCATTAAGTTTCCACCATACAACAACGTTTTGCAGAATTTTAAAACCCCGAAATATTTTTAGATTGTAAGCATTTTTTTTTTAGATAATAATGGCTTAGAGATACAAGTATTACTAATTAATCTATAGATGGAGGAGAAGAGGTGATTTCATACTTTTCTCAAAGGTATTTGCGCGTAAGTGAATATACCGAATCCAACGGGAAAATATAACTCGACTCTCGGATTAACAATTGCAAGAAATTATATATTACACCAACTGCACATCGAAACTTACATCACCTGATGTTCCCAAGCAGTCGCCCATCGCCAGGTTCGATGTTGGTTAACTTTAGTGTTTCAACGTGATATGGTCGTAAACCCAGTTGGGTTCAACGCGTGTAAGGAACTATTTGTACATAGCACTGATATCCGTCCTGGGTATGACGATAAACTACATATGCGTCCTGGGTATGGCGATAAACGACATCCAGCAGCAAGGCATCTGATCAGGAGGTTTTGAGGAGCGTGGGATCACCTCTTAATTGCTGGTTCCCAGATCCATCCTGATCCGGGGTGGTAGCACCTGTTAGGGTCCTAGCTATGGGTAAATAGTTGACACCCAAACTTGAGTAAAAATAGGTTTTAATACCAGAAATTAATTTGTAAAAAAATAAATTGCCAGCAATAATTTCTGAAGGAAAAAATATTATCAGCAATACTTAAAAAAATACCAGCAATACAAACAGCTATAGAATCTTTGGTAAAAATATGACCAGCTATAGATTTCTTCAAGGAAAAATATTCCCAGAAATAGATTTTTGAAGAAAAACATTACCAGTAAAAATTTTGTCGGCATTAAATAACCCATTGAGGTTGATATGCCGTAAAACATAACAAACCAAGCATTCTATCCACAAGGTTTTTAAAAAAAAGGATAGTCCTTCCGAAGATGGACTGTCCAACGCTAAGATTTGATACCATCGAAAACATGCTTTACGACTGATCTAGCTATTGCTAAATGTCTTCAGCGCCATTTATTAGGTTGGTGCAAAAATAATGTCAGTTTTTGCCGTTAAAAATACGTCAAAAACCGATATTATTTTTGCACCAACATAATATATTAAAATATTAAAATATAGAGATAGATAGATAGATAGATAGATAGATATCCGGATATATGTATATATTCATAAATTTACTTCAAGTAAATACACACACACACACACACACACACGCACGCACTTCCGGTAAAATAACCGCCATAATAGACTACCTATAATGCACTACTGATACGTATATATATATAAATAGCCGAGAAAAATAACAGCACATGTGGCCTGACGATTGCATATAGCATGAAACAGACTGTCGCCTCTAAGTGTTGACTTCTATGTTCACTTTTATATATATATATATTTATATATATATATATATATCTTGAATTAATGATCTGGAAAAAAGTCAATATTTTCTAACAAGTATTTCTAGAAGTAGGGGTGAGAAAAATCCTTTCCAAAAGAAAACAATGATCTTGAATTGCAATAGAAAGCGTGATGACCCCTAGCCTGAATTAAATACTTCAATTACGCCGGGGGTATGGATCGGTTATAACAAATTTAGTGTGTGAGATAAAGGAATGAAGAGAGAATTAACAGTCCGAGGGTTAATTTCGCATAATATCGAAAATCCATGCAGAACCAAATCATTAACCTAAAAACTCGAGTAATGTTCTTAAATCAACTCGTCAGTTGAAGATTTTAATATAAATGGCGCTGAAGACATTTAGCAATAGCTAGATCAGTCGTTAAGCATGTCTTCGATGGTATCAAATCTGTCGATCTTAGCCTTGGACGATCCATCTTCGGAAGGACTATCCTTTTTTTTTTAAACCTTGTAGATAGAATGTTTGGTTTGTTATGTTTTACGGCATATCAACCTCAATGGATTATTTAATGCTGACAACATTTTTATTGCTGGTAATATGTTTTTCTTCAAAAATCTATTTCTGGGAATATTTTTCCTTGAAGAAATCTATAGCTGGTCATATTTTTCTCAAAGAATTTATAGCTGTTGGTATTGCTGGTATTTTTTTTAATTTATTGCTGATAATTTTTCTTTCAAAGATTATTGCTGATAATAATTTTTTATTACAAAGTATTTCTGGTATTAAAACCTATTTTTACACACGTTTGGCTGTCAAATATTTGCCCATAGCTGGGATCCTAATAGGTGCTACCACCCCAGGTCAAGGTGGATCTGGGAACACCACCAATTAAGAGGTGGTTCCACACTTCTCAAAACTTCCTGATCAGAGGCCTTGCTGTTGGATGTCGTTGATCGTCTCACCCAGGACGCGGATGCAGTTTATCGTCATACCCAGGATGATTTGTGGAGAAAAGCTACAGAATCAATAAACTGTACCAAGTAACAGAAACTGCAGGACTTTCAACAATCGATGACTAAAATGGACAGCACATGTAACTCAAAGAGAAAATAACGACATAATTGACTTGTTCTTCCATAGCACCTTTTTGTCTTTACAATGATCTTCAGCCGGTACAAGGCCTAAGGAAAAAATAACGGTTGACCCTAGACGTGGATAGGTTAAGATTGTAGTAATCGGGGAAACATATTCTTGGCGCTCTGTTCCACAAATCAACTATCGGTGGGCTTCAAAGAAAACCTTAGGAATAGCAGGGAAGTTGATAAACTTATATTCCTGAAAAATTCATTTCATGGAAATATTTTTGTAAATTTTAACCGCCAGATATACTGTCTGAACGCACAATGAATGCCAAAAGAAGCGGCTAATCTTGCGACTTGTGATTTATACTGCAACTATGCTGAGCAGACCTCAGTTACAATTTCTGGGAGAGTGCGTATTATCTGGTGAGTACTTTCAAACCCTCGATCACGATGACGTTTGACTTCCAATGTATGGTTCCCCCAAATAGTTACCTGTACCCAATTGTACGCAAACGGTTTTGGTAAACACGTAGTATGGTTTTCGGACATCTTCCAATAACCTCAAGAAAGCAGCTAACAAATCAAACCCAGGCCTCATGATCAGAAAGCGAACATTCTAACCACTAAGCCATACAGTTTCCCTATTCATACATCGGTTAATTAAACCTTGAATTTGATTATATTTGTAACGTATTTTTTTCCCTTTTTCTTCTCCTATCTTTCACTTTTATAAATGTATTTATGTAATGAATGTAGCTGGATACATTTATCTTTTTATTCGGTTGAGTTAGGCCGAATATTCCTGAGCCTATCAGACCAATCATTACGGTCCTGCATCAAGCTCTGAAGGTCATTAAGGAGGCATTTCGTGTCACAACATAGCTGGTAAATGTAGGTGGTTGCTGGGTGACCAACTCGTCTTGTTCCGTGGCTAGATGTCCAGAACAGTAGATCGCCCGCGTGTTCTTGTTTTGCTCGTCAGCAGTGTCCTGCAAAACGCATTCTGTATTTACGTGAGATTGTAGAAATGTCAAGGACGGATCCATAAAGCTGTGATTTCGTTGGATGTTGTCTCCAGTGTTAAGTGTATCTACATCCGAATGTAGGTTCCATCATGTAAGGTCCATGCAGTGGCAACATACATTAACACCGCCTCTGCATTTGACTTGAAAGAACCTCTTCTAGAGGTTGTCTGGAATAACCATTTTATTTAAGGTGGACCAAGCATTACCTATACGAATTTTCACCTCCTTTTTAGAAGAATTGATCTCGCTTCCTAGGTATATAAAAGATTGCACGGATTTTATTGATTCACATGAGTTTGTTTTTGAGCCTTCCTGGTTGAATCCTATAAATTTCATTTTAGAGGCATTGACATAAAGTCTACCATCTAGGGGTACTGTGTCAATGGAAATAGCGTCGGCAGCAATAGCTAAGTTATCTGCATGAACGTTACAAGTTTGATTTTTGAGGCATTAAATGTATCCTTATCCGATCATGAGTATAGATACATTTGATACCCCAAAATTCGAACTTGTAATGTCCCATCATGACGGAGCAGTCCCCTGATTTCTAATTATCGCAATGATCGAATGGTCTCTCAAGGAGGTTCCTTGCCTTCAATCCTGCTAAAGTCGTTGTGAAATCCTTGCCTCCCTGTACCACCCCAGGAAGTACCTGGGTCTTGATATGCAGTAAAAAAACAAAACAAAAAAAACATCTAAATTCTGGATATTTTATCTTCCATTTTTATCAGAATTGATTTTAAAGTGGAAAGATAGAAAAAAATGTAATAGACTGAGAGATAGATAGATAGATAGATAGATAGATAGATAGATACATACATACATACATACATACATACATACAGTGGGTGGGAGGGAAAGGGAGAGAGACTCTCGGCGACTGTCGAACTCTGCATTAGCAGAGGGGAACCCGGACGAGGCTTTGCCGAAGGGCAAGGTTTCGTCCGGGGAGGTTGACAGGGCCTGAACCCGTCTAGGCGGGTTCAGAAAGGCCATATTTTTGGCCGAGTCTACGGGCTCGGGGATACCCACATTAAAACGGCCTTGTGCCACATTCGATCCTCGTGGGTGGATTGATAAATACCGAGAGGGAAAGGGAGAGAGAGAGGGAGATTAAATGCGAATTCGACATGTTATAGATTATGTGACCAACTAGGCACACATATCTTTCAGTAAGTGTTTTGCCCGCTATTTAATCATAAAGTATCTAACATTTTGCCATATTTGGTTTCTTCATTTTATTTGATACGTCCTTTCTTTCTTGCTTTCTTTTTTCTTTCTTCCTTTCTTTGTTGTTACGTTTCTTTCTTTTTTCTTTCCTTCTCTCTTTCTTTCATTTCCATTGATATTTCTATCGTTTTCGTCATACTTGGTTCGTTCATCTTATTTTTCCACAGCCTTTTGACGCTTTCTTTCTTTCTTTCTTTCTTTCTTTCTTTCTTCCTTCCTTTCTTTCTTTCTTTGTTTTTTCTTTCTTTCTTTCTTTCTTTCTTTCGTTGTTTTTTCTTTCTTTGTTTTTTCTTTCTTTCTTTCTCTCTTTCTTTCTTTCTTTCTTTTCCATTGATATTTCTATCGTTTTCGTCATACTTGGTTCGTTCATTTTATTTTTCCAACGCCTTTTGACGCTTTCTTTCTTTCTTTTTTTCTTTCTTTCTTTGTTTTTTCTTTCTTTCTTTCTTTCTTTCTTTCTTTCGTTGTTTTTTCTTTCTTTGTTTTTTCTTTCTTTCTTTCTTTCTTTCTTTTCCATTGATATTTCTATCGTTTTCGTCATACTTGGTTCGTTCATTTTATTTTTCCAACGCCTTTTGACGCTTTCTTTCTTTCTTTTTTTCTTTCTTTCTTTGTTTTTCCTTCCTTTCTTTCTTTCTTTCTTTCTTTCTTTTTTCTTTATTTGTTTTTTCTTTCTTTCTTTCTTTCTTTTTTTGTTTTTTCTTTCTTTGTTTTTTCTTTCTTTCTTTTTCTTTCTTTCTTTCTTTCTTTCTTTCTTTTCCATTGATATTTCTATCGTTTTCGTCATACTTGGTTCGTTCATTTTATTTTTCCAACGCCTTTTGACGCTTTCTTTCTTTCTTTCTTTCTTTGCCGTTACGTTTCTTTTTTTTTCTTTTTCTTTTTGCATTTCCTTTGATATTTCTAGCATTTCTTCATACTTCATTTCTTCATTTTATTTTCGCAACACTTTTTTACTTTCTTTCTTTCTTCTTTTCCTTTGATGTTTCTATATTTCTTTCTTATTATTTTCTTTTTTCTTGTTTTTTTTCTTTGTTTCATTTTCTTTTTCTTTCGTTCTTTAATGTTACCTTCTTCTTATAACTTTCGTTTATCTTTTATTTTCTCTCTCTCTCTCTCTCTCCCTCTCAGTTTTTGTTGTTACATTTCATCATTTCATCTTCCTATTTTCTCTCTGCTTTTTTTTCATTTTTGCGTTTTCACTTTCTTTCTTAATTTTCTCTTTCTTTCATTGACTCTTTCTTTCTTTCTTTCTTTCTTTATTTCTTTCTTTCTTATTACTCCCTGTTGTCGTCTTTCTCATTTTTTCTGATCAGTTCTTTATAAACCTATTCCATTGTTTCTCTTTTTATTCATTTTAGTTCCTTGTTTCTTATTTTTTTCCTTTTTTTTTATCTCTTCTTCCGCATAAATTCCCTCGTTACACCATTTCCATTATGCCCGTTAATATTGAGCATATTTTGCTAAATACGCTTTTTATTTTACTTCCGTTTTTGTTTTCCGCCATTAATATCCCCACCGGAACTTGTTCATTTTTATTTTCTCTCAATTTCTCTTAACTTCGCTTATTTTTTGTTTGAGTTTAGCAATAACAATAATTTATCCCAACCCATTGTTCCTCACGTTAATACCCGGGCCCAATGTCTGCTAAATCTATTCTTGGCGAATTCAATTCCCTCGTTACATCTGAACATAAAACAAATCACGAATGTAAAATTATTAACACTGCATTTAAGATCAGTTTACTTCTGCTCATTTAATAGCCAACTGTAGGTTTATTTTCTACTAATTTCCATCTTATAAAAGGACCAAGAGCCCACAAAGTAGAGTATTAGTGAAAGAGGTGGTTGTAAGAGTTATAAGAGTAAGATGTAAGAATTGCTTCTTATGAGGAAAAGCTAACAGTTAACCCTGAACTTGAAGAGGTTAACATTGCAGTTGTCGGGAAAATATCCTCTATTGAGTTGGTTCCACGAAATTGCGGTTCGAAGAAATAATTTGTCCAAGTAGAACAACTGTCTTAATAAATAAGACTACAAAGAGAATGAGTAAGGTTTGATTCTGTGTACGGGGTACACCGGGTCTTAGAATTGGCGGAGCTGAGGAATATAGCTCATCAGGACAATTTCTATGTAGCTAGCGATAAAGGAGTGAAAGACTTGTGACGTTTCGTCAGTTTTAAATCATTCTTGATTGGCGGTTTAATATAATCATGTTATTTTATTTATTTTTTTGTAAGCATTTCACCCCAAGCAAGGCGGGAAGCCACTAGAACGCAAGGGGTTACAGAAAATTTAGAGCAAGATAAGATAGGAGTGATAGAAGAAAGGATGAGTGTAGTGGATAGATCAAGGCAACTGGAGATTGACATTACACTTGAATAGCTGGAGATTATGCTCACAGGGAAACAGGAATAGGGAAGGGAGTTCCACAGGCGCGAGGTGCGTGATATGAAGCTATTGGAGTAGAAGAGACGGCTACTGGTGCCATTGTCAAATCTTTCAATAATTACTAATTTCTAACGAAATATGAAAAAATTTGCTTTTTTTTTTCTCCCATTTGTAGTTTTTTCCGTGAAAGACATCATGGGTTGAGAAATTTAAAGTTATTAAAAATTGCATCAGCATCTAAATGTGGACATTGAGAAGTTAGTGCATGAAGACATTCGGATATGAAGACTATTACTGTATATGTACTGACTGACACGAAATCGGTTGGGTTTCGATCCAGTCTTGAGGTACTCGGTTGTCACACTGAAGAGCTGTGTATACAGCAAAACACTACTGTCTGTGAATGATAGGTATCCCACATTGTAATAATAGAAAGGAAGAACCAAGGTCAAACTTACTGGAGATGACCTTGCGACCAAGGCACTCTTTAAACATTTGCCTTGCAGTGAATAGTATATATATATATATATATATATATATATATATATATATATATATATATATATATATATATATATATATATATATATATATATATATATATATATATATATATGTATGTTTTTGTAGCATAAAATTTAAGGATAGTTAGGAATAAGCATAATTTATATGCCATTTTAATGTATATTTTAAAAGCTAAAAAAGAACAACCGGTTTCGTCTCAGCCTTATCAAGTTTATTTCTGGGATATAAAAATTATACATTTGTAAATTTAATTGATATAAATGATAAACAATGGAGGAAAAAAATGAATTTCAAGAAAGCTAGAGTCCAGTAACATTCAGATCCAGTAAGCATTCCCTCTGTTTACAATATTAATATTAATATTGATATTTGTGTTTACCTACTTAATGACCACCGAACATAAACAAACAAATAATTTCACCTCACACTGGCTAATCTTCGGGGCAAGTTGGCCTTTATTTTTGTTTTGTTCTGAGTTGAATATTCGCTTTCTATTGTCATTGTACTAAAAAAAAAAATAAAAAAAAAAAAAAAAAAAATGATTGGCACCCGTATCGCGTTAAACCACCGATTCACGGATAATCACCGAAGTTACGCAAGGTCGAATGTGGTCAGTTGGGTGAACGCTTTGGAATACCACGTGATGTAAAATTTGACGTGCGGTTCGTGTAATCGGTAATGGCTTGGAACAGGAAGACGGAGAACGGAATTCGAACAGCTGTCACTTTTGTTATATTCACTTACGTGTAAAATCCCTTTTGAAATGTATGAATCCACCTCTTCTCCCCCAGCTATGGGTTAATTAGTAAGACTTGTATCAATAAATTATTATTATATCCCCCAAATACTCTTACGATCTACAAAATATTTTCTAGCTTTAAATAAATCTGCATAGGGTTGAGAAGCCGTAAAAATAATGGCTTTATTGTACTAAAAATGTAATCTAAGCTTAAGAATGAATCACAGATTCTTGCTCGAAAATAAATATTTCATTGCATGCAAAGTTCTTGTATTTTTGTTGGCGAGTAACGCATGTAGCGAGGAAATGCACAGACAAAAAAGAACTTTGTTAAATGGGCGTATTGTAATTGACCTTTTGTATGTATTCTTTTTCCTCAATTCTGAATGCCTCTAATTAAATAACAACGTCTATCAACGTAGATGTCAGATTTTATTCTCTGGATGATGAATAATTGGCGAGCCGCACAAAGACGACGACTGGATAATAACAATGGGCTTTCTTTACTTCATTAAGGCGTCTAGCTTTCGAAATGGATTACTTTGTCAGCCGGAAGAGTTGAATTCTCCCTGGCCGATGCAATAATTAATTAACACAATGACCACAGGTCACTGTTAAAATTTCGACGCCAGTTGTATCCGGTCACAGAGATATTTTTTTTTATACCCTTCCATATATATATATATATATATATATATATATATCTATGTATGTATTCCTATTCTTATAAGGTGTTGAGTATTGTGGTTGAAATTGTGAATAAACTGTCGAAAGTTCTAATTGAGTTTCGAACTAACACACAGACACCACATTGGTTCTTGACAATGTCTGATATCATCGAAAATACTTGAACATAACAAAAACACAATAGAAACTTCGGACGTTCAGCCACAATTTTCAGCACAATGTTCAACTACTCATTCGATAAATTGGAAATAGCCAAAACTTGATTATATACATATATATATATATATATATATATATATATATATATATATATATATATATATATATATATATATATATATATATATATAATGTTAATATCGCTATGTAGAGAAGCATGTATATAATTATGTCGCTCCCGGAAAAGTATATACCAAAAGTTTATAATACCTTTTAAAAAAATGTACGAAACTTTTTTTTTAGTCTTAATTCCAATCTAATAGATTAAATTTATTATTTCTATTAAGCAAAATACTTTGCTGTATTTTAAACTGAATTTAATTTGATTTGAAATATTTTTTCTGAGTATCAGTAAAAGCGATAAAATCGTCCATATGGACAAATCTGTCAACACAATCTAAATTTATTTATTAAAAAATATTTGAAAAATAAATGCTCCGTAATTTTATTTAATAAAAAAGTAGCTTATTTAAAGTTTAATTAAACTTATCTGAAACATACATTATTTACTTTTCGCATAAAGTATCCCATAAAAGCTTTGTTTAATACGAAGGTGCTTGTTTTTATGTGGTGTTCTCACATTTATCAACAACCCAGTGTTTGGATAATTTATGAAAGGAGAAATAATTTTAAGAAAGTTACATGACGAATACAATGTAAAAGCCTTTTTATATAATTTATTCTACTACCCAGTAATACGAAAAATTTAAAGTATTTAAAAAAAATTATATTTTTTTAGTGAATTTTAGGTACTTTGGCTTTGCATTTATACACACGCAAAAAAAAAAAATAGAATTCAAATTTCTTTTTAAAATACTGGGGTCGTTGAATTTTTGTAAGCTTTTCCATTAATGATTAGTAAATACAATTTTACTTAATAAAAATATCGCTTCACCGCTACAAATTAATACAGAATTTAAAAATATTTAGAAGTTTATAAAAAAAAAAAAAAACTAGCAAAAAATGAATATACTCACAGACCTAACAACGTAATGACATATGTGCACTGGAAGATATGCAAGAAACACACAATCGAAACCACTGAGAGATGGTATGACCACCAACCAGATACAATTACCCAAAATAATGATGTAACTATCCTCTGGGACATGCCAATTCAAACTGACAGGGAAATAGAAGACCAACACGTTGAAGTTTTTTTGTGTATAAAATGTAACTAGTGAGCCATTCCAAATGACTTGACTCACGTTATAGTCCACCAATAGAAGGTTAACCAATCAGAAGACGTAGAACATTCAATCCGTCGTGTATAAAGGCGGACATTTTTGTTTACTCTACCCGAATGTCCAGTCCAGCTTGTCAGGCGAAGTGATAACAGAAGGATGAACTACGCTCTGCTACTTTTACCAAAATATCCACTGCTAACCTGAACAACGCTATCCTACTGTAATCGAAATATCCACTGCTAACCTCTGGATGGATTCTATACTCGAAGATGACCGTCATCATGAACAACACAACATAACTGATATTATAAAAAAAGAAATTCAGGAATCATATGCTTATTGATATAGCTGTAACATTTGAGAGAACATCTCCATGAAAATTATCGAAAAATTGTCACAATACAAAACCTGGGGATCGAGATTAATCGGATGTGGGGGAATGAAAACTGAGACTGTACCACTCGTAATCGGAGCCCTGGGACTCTTGAGAATACAAACGAAGAATTTTGCTAATATTGTCCCAGGTAACATCTACATACAAGTTGCCAAGATCGACCTTCTAGGAACATCCCGTATACTAAGAAAATTGTTATCAATTCAATAACAATTATCCTATAGGACCTAAGGACCATAGTTTGGACCCGGCTCTACAGGATACAAAGCAGGAATCGTAACATACACAAATAATAATAATAATAATATATAATATAACAGCACCAATAACAACATTTTCTCACTTTCAGTTATTAGTCATTAAATTATATCACTTAGCATCGTCCATAATTTATCTTGACTTTCATTTAATCTGAAGTATATTGTGGAATGTTCTTAAAATTAAGAAAAAAAAAATGAAAAGCTTACGTCATTTTAATTCTGTTTATAAATACTTGTTGCAACCTAAAATCTTTACATTTGCTTTTAAAAAGTCCATCGTAGAGTCAGAAAGATTTTCCTTTCGTCTTTATTCATGCAATTATACCTGTGAAGGAAGGAGATGAGGACGGTTTTAAAACATGAGTGTCGATTACAATTATGCACCGACTGTAAAAGCTAAATATCTTACAGATGTCTGCACACAAACACACACACACGTACACACACACATATATATATATATATATATATGATAAATAAAGTGATTTAAAATATGTTTTTTTCGCTACACAGTTCTAACCATGTTTCAAAAATGGAAGATAAAAGCTTAGAATTCCATTAGTTCCATTTCATCTTCAAGCGAATTTTGGAGTAACTTATTCTTAAATTTACTGGGTTTAAAGGCACGGCAAAAATCATAATTTTATAATTTACAGTTTCCAATTATAAATTATGATTTTATAATTGGAAACTGAAAATTATAAAATTTAAATTATGATTTTTGCCGTGCCTTTAAAACCCAGTAAATTTAAAAAATAAGTTACCCCAAAATTCGCTTGAGGATGAAATGGAACTAATGTCTTTAATTTAATTACAAAATTAAATTTGAAGCTTTTCGCTTCCATTTTTGAAACATGGTTAGAACTGTGTAGCAAAAAAAAAAGTATTTTAAATCGCTTAATTTAAAAACAGCGGATTATATATCTTACTGTTCTTTCTTTATATATATATATATATATATATATATATATATATATATATGTGTGTGTGTGTGTGTGTGTATCTGTGTGTGTGTAAATTATTTTCAAGTAGTTTTTATCAAGGAACAAGAAGAATAAAAAAAAAATCAAGAGGAAAACTATTCTTTGTTGACACGTCTTGTATTTTCCCTCAGAGGCGAAACAGCTAAGAATAGTTTTTCCTCTTGTCTTTTTATTCACACACACACGCACGCACACACACACACTCACACACATACACACAGACACACACACACACACATATATATATATATATATATATATATATATATATATATATATATATATATATATATATCATCGTGTGATTTTGGTTTCGACATTCAGAAGTTAGTTGCTGTTTTTTTTTTAAAAAACAATTTTTTTATTTCGACATAATAACCGTTTTTATAATAATGGCGTCACGCCAAAGTACGACACGCAGGATAATTCATTATCTGTTTGAAATCTTTTAGTCATTTTGTTAAAGCCTTTCAGAATCAGATTACCTTGTTTGAAGACAATCTCAGGGTTGGGTTCGTTTTTTTTTAAATATAGATTGGAAACAAAGAAGTAAGTCTTAACGAGATTTGTGTTTTTTCAAGACGCTCAGATATGATATACGAAATCAAATCTTAGCGGCGACTACTAATTCATTGATATTGAGCTTTCATTTCGAAGATAAAAAGACAAGAGGGTTACTAGCAAATGTAATAATAATATGAAAGAATAACTCAACAAAATTAATAATATTTTTATTTTTACTTCTTCTCATCAAGTCTACGAAAAGTAGATTAGACATCTTTGGTTAACATGCGCGATGCTTGGGACCTCAGATATCTTATAATTCGACCAAACGGATAGAGCGATGTTTTGTTTAGGCTTGAAGATCGGAAACTGGGATCGTCTTTGTTTCTCTATATTAACCTATCAGCCTGCTTGATAAATGAAAATACTACACCATTGTGCAAATTAATTAAAAAAAAAACGCTTTAGTTTCCTTTTTTTCACCACATGGTCAGTTTTAGAGCCACTCAGATTAAGTAATTTTTAGTGGTGTGCAGTAATATGAATCTATTTTCGTAATATGAATCTATTATTTAATATTGCGACATCCGTAATTGCATTATATTTTTTATCTCGCCCAGACACTATTTTTTTTACTGTCGATTATTTGTCCTACGGCCATTACTGCGATGGGCGTTACTCCAAGAAACCTTACCAAAATTGTAACGCTGCACGAACACACTGGCCAGCTAACCACTGAGAAAATCAAAGTACTATAGACTAGCCCGGAATCTCTCCCTATTTTAATTCAATCGAGAATCTGTGGCCAGTCTGCAAAGAACAGCTTCCTGGAATGGAAAAATACGAAAGTAAATCAATAAAAATAACGGAATTATTCGTCTTCTTGCAATCATTTTGCAGAAGGGTGTATGTATAATAACTACCTTTCGAAAATGTAGGAGCCGCGGTAAAATTGCAATTTTTAATCGGTATAACCTCTGTGATTTTAACGCCCCCCCCACACACACCACCACAAAAAAGGGTATAGGTCAAGGTGAATCGACCTTTGAAAGACGCTTGATCCCCCTCACCGCGCTTATTAGAAGATAATTCACCACCCTGGTATCATCAATCAAAATTTCGGATTACTCTCTCCCTACCACCTCCAACACTACAACTCATCCCATGTCAGTGTGCTTCCTACCACCACTACCACCCATCCTAATAGAGAGATTTTGTCTGTGGAATTTGAGATTATCAAACTTTTTCATTCAGCTTCTCCCCACAACTAATTTAGTATATATTTACCCACTGTTACTTATTATGCTGAATGACTAAGAGTGAATTATGTTTTACCATCCCGATTTTTTTTAGTTGGTAGTAGATATCAGCACTTATACTATATCATTAGTTAATATGAATCTTTTCGTATTTTATGTTTGTTTTAATTCTTTAACAGGTTAATAGGAATAGATAGGCTCACTTATCGTTCAGTCCGAATACTTTCCATGTCTATTGAACAGGAGTAGAGGTTCATTGCTTGTTTCCTCTTCAAGCTTTGGTTTATCAGTTTTCTTTCATTCTTTCTCTCACAAAGATTTAACAGTCTTAACTTTTTAGTGACCAAACTAACCAATGTCTGTGACTTTTCTTTGTGATGATACCATTCAAAAATTCTATAAGATTTAAAAATGGAAAAAAATGCGTAACTCTTTTGTTTGCCAAGTATTACGTTATCTAAGTAATTACAGGAGTAGTAACAAATGGATTGCTATAAATAGATGCATTTTATAATATAAGCCGATAAAAAAAACAAAAAAAACATAGTTGAATATTTGTCTCTATTAAATTTGTAAATAGAATTTTTACACTTAAGTTTCAAATATCTGATATGCCTGGAGCTAATATATGAGCAATGTCTAATAACATGTAAGAAATATTTAACCCTCCTTTAAGTAATTTATACGCAATACTATGAATATATATATATATATATATATATATATATATATATATATATATATATATATATATATATGTATGTATATATATATATATATGTATGTATGTATGTATATATATATATATGTATGTATGTATGTGTATATATATATATATATATATATATATATATATATATATATATATGTATGTATGTGTGTGTGTTTAGTACTTACGCTGCGTAAAACATCAACTAACAATATATCTACAATAACATGCAAATGAATTGTTTACACTTATAGTATGCAATATATAGAGAGGAATTTCTCGATTAATGCGTGTTCGATTAGTGCGTTAATTTTTTTATATACCACAATTCGATTAATGCATACATAATATTCGATTAGTGTGGTAAAACATTCTTCAGTTTAACCATAGTAATCGAAAATTGATTTTTTGTAATTACTGATTAATTAATAATTTCCTAAAGTTTAAAAATGGAAACTGAGTAACTATTTTGTTTGTCAAGTATGACGTTATCTAAGTCATTACAGTAGCGTTAAAAATGGACGATTATAAATAAATTTTATTATATAAGCCGATAATAAAAATACATATTTGAATATTTGTTATGATGTCGTTTGTAGATGTTTAACTCTTTTTTAATATTATATTTCTTTTGTTTCTTTTTCTTTTGTTGGTTTTGTCTTCACTTATAATTCCTTCTATTTTCTACTCTTCATTGCTATTTAATTATCAAACTTTTTTATTTAGCCCCTCCAACCAAATTGTTTAATTTAAAATATGCTTATCCACTGTTATTTATCAATACTGAAAAATTAACTTCTACCATCCTGATTTTTAGTTGGTAGTAGTCATCATTTGAAAACGTTTTGCATACAGTTCTTCTCCATATGCTGAACAGTTACGGTGTCGCCGGACATATTTGAACTGATCTAGTCTTTCCTACCAAATCACGAAATGAAAGTTATCCTGAATGGCCACTGGTCTACATCATTTAGTACTAATGCGGATGATACTCATGGATCTATTCTTCGTGTTACTCTATTATTAATTTTCATTAATGACCTTCCCAATGATATCAGCTCTCTACTTCGCATCTACGCTGACGACAGAAACATTTACTCCTGCTTCG
This sequence comes from Acanthosepion lycidas, assembly GCA_963932145.1. Classification (NCBI taxonomy): domain Eukaryota; kingdom Metazoa; phylum Mollusca; class Cephalopoda; order Sepiida; family Sepiidae; genus Acanthosepion; species Acanthosepion lycidas. The sequence goes on along the minus strand of OZ010589.1, from coordinate 89,707,085 downwards.
ATAGCAATGCCTATCAGTCGGACAAGGCCAAAATGGTAGCCGATGTCAAAAATGGCTCCAAAAGATGGTTTGTTAATTTTAACTCCTGCAAAACTAAACTTCTTTCCATTAATCATCAGATTAATGCCTTCCATCGGCATGGCTGATGCCAACCTCCATGAAAATGACACATTGCGTCTTCTCGGGCTAACGTTCTCAACTGACATGAAGTAGAAAACCTATATTGAATCCATTGCTAAGGCAGCTGCTAAGAAAGTCGGTTCACTTTGCCGTGGGAGACAAGTTTGCTCTTCAGAATTTATCTTACATATCTATAAGTCTAACATTCGTCTTAGATGCTTCGATGGTCCGATGCCCCTATTATTTAACTAGAGCACCTTGATAAGATCCAAAGGTGAATCACCAATAATATTAGTCCTGTTCTGGCAGATCGGCTTCATTCATTTACGCACCTCCCTAAGGTTGCCACTCTGTGTCTTTTCTATAAATACTATCATGGTAATTGTTCGGATGAGCTCTTGCCTATAATACCTAGACTTTATTAATTTAAGCGCAGTATTAGACTGATGTCAAGATCTCATCAATCGACAACTGAGCTGGATAGATATAGACATCAGTTTCTTTTCGAAACAGTTTCTTTTCTCGCACTTCTCGCTTTTGGAAATTCTTTCTGGCTCCGTGTTTTCCAGCCAACTTTAATATGCAAAAGTTTAAATGCAATGTCAATTGTTATCTATTGTCCTCCTTTATACTTTTTTCTCTTATTAATGTTTATGTTCTTAATTCTTCCACGCCCTGTAACTCCTTGAGTTTTAGTGGCTTTACTGCCTTGCTTGGGATAACACTGATTACATTTCTCGGTAGTGAAATCCTTTTCTTTTTGTTTTAAATTTGGCGCACCAGTATATATTTCTATCCAAAGATATCGAAAAAATTCTCCCAATATATGTTTTATATGTCCTAACTTTTTTTTTACTAATGATCGCTTTCTTTCTTTTTTTTTCTTTCTTTCTTTCTTTCTTTCTTTTTTTCATTCTTTCTTTCTTTCTTTCTTTCTTTCTTTCTTTCTTTCTTTTTTTCTTTCTTTCTTTCTTTTTTTTTCTTTCTTTCTTTCTTTCTTTCTTTCTTTCTTTTTTTTCTTTCTTTCTTTCTTTCTTTCTTTCTTTCTTTTTTTCATTCTTTCTTTCTTTCTTTCTTTCTTTCTTTTTTTTTCTTTCTTTCTTTCTTTCTTTCTTTCTTTCTTTCTTTCTTTTTTTCATTTTTCATTCTTTCTTAAATTCATTCTATTTCTGTCTTTCTCCGTTTTTACTCTTTTCTTTCTTTCTTTCTTTCTTTCTTTCTTTCTTTCTTTCTTTCTTTCTTTCATTCCTTCATTCATACTGTTTCCCCTCTTTCTTTTCTTTCTTTCTTTCTTTCTTTCACTTTTTCTTTCTTGCATTCTTTCTTTTTCTTTCTTTCTTTATATCCACTTTTTTCTTTATTGCATCCGTTCTATTTCTGTCTTTCTTTATTTCTTTCTTTCGCTCTGTTTTCACACATGCTTTTCTTTCTTTCTTTCTTTCTTTCTTTCTTTCTTTCTTTCTGTTTTCTTTCTTTCTTTTCTTTCTTTATTCTTTCTTTCACTTTTCTTTATTTCTTGCATTATTTCTATTTCTTTTTTTTTCACTCTTTCTTTTTTTCTTTCTTTTTTCCTGTCATTTTTTTCCTCCTTTCCTTTCTTTTTTTTTCTCGAATTCTCATATACATCAGGCCACCTCTCAAATGTTTGCTTTTCATGTTGCTCTCATCATACAGCCATGTCCTGTCTTCTGACTCTAGCATCTGAGTTTTACAAATCGCAATGCTGTCCCCGTATCTGATGCAGACAAATGAATACCTTGGATTAGTAGCGAGAGCCAGAAGATCGGTAAACCTTATCAGCTCATCACATACGCTCTCCTGTCAACACCTTTCGTTTTGAGTCGAAGAGAATTCTTAATGATTAATTCTTGTCATAAAAACGTTATTTTTTTTTCAGAGTTGAGAAAATTTTCATTCGTGTCGTCTTATCTGATTTCACGGACGTTACTGAGTTAGTGCAAAAGCACCAATTTAAACAATAACAACAAGAAGTAGAATATATATATATATATATATATATATATATATATATATATATATATATATATATATATATATATATATCAGGGAAACATTACTGGTGTCTCTGAGCTTAAAACAAACCATATCTATCCAAGTAAGGAGACCAAAATTCTTTTTTGCGTCTGTTGTGTATAAATGAAGAAATACTATTTTTCAAACCGGGAAATGTTTCAGAGAAAAGTATCGGGTAAAAAAAGAAAATATAATGCCAATTTTATTTGAACCAAATATCTTGAAACAAAAACGTGATTTTTTTTTTGCTAACCTCTGGCAGCCGTAATCATGGAGAAAACATTACGTCGCACCATCGCCTGTGAGACACGCTGCAAGAGCCACTCCGTTTCGCGAGGCTCGTCCATAAAACCTGTCAGACCCCCGAAGGAACGCCATCGAACGAGGACCAATAATCTTAGAAGTTTCCACTGCCACAGGAGTAAAAAATAAATCTGTCTGGAACCTTGAGGTGATACGAGGAGTGGGACCTCGATAAAATAGAAAAATGGTCCAACCTAAAATCAAAGACACCATTCCTACTATTTATAACATGTTCTGCAATAGAAGAGCCAGAAGTATTGGTTAGTTGACTTTTCCTGGCATCCAGATTCAAAATGCTGGGGGTGGTTTAGTGTTGCTTTATTCTCAGATCCAAACGTTGAGACGTTCTCCCTATGTAGTCGAGTCCACAATTACACTTATATTTATAAATCACTGAATTAGCATGATGCTGGGGAAAGACATATGTATGTATGTTTGTATGTATTTGGTTAAGTAATATCGATAATTTCCGTTTATCAATTTTTTTATTAAATCTTTCAAATTTCATTTTTATTTTATCAGTAAAATTGCCAAAGTTCATTTTTATTATATATTATTCTATCTCAAGTACTTTGGCATTATGCTGCATTCGTTTTCAAGGATTGTTCTGTGTATATTTACGCAATGAAATAAAGTTTCATTTGAACAAAGTATCTATAAACAAAAAACAAAATGTGTTTTTGTTATCATCTGTCAGCCGTAATCATGGAGAAAGTATTACCTTGCACCATCGCCACTGAGACACGATGCAAGAGCCTCACTGTTTCGTAATCCTGCTATCCCTCCGAAGGGACGCCATCAAACGAGGGCCAATAACCCAGAAGTCTCCAATGCCACTGGAGTAAAAATAAGTCTCTCTGCAAGAGAAAAATATTTAACTATTTTTTTCGTGTTCGCGTCCCGTGCGACAGACCCCGGCTCAACCGCGGAGCAGATGAAATTACCGGTCGAATATGTATCGGCACAGGTCGCGTCCCCACTTTAAAAGGGAAAATGGTAACCCTAGCCGACCGCTTTCCATCACCACGGACGACGTGATGCTTAATGAAAAAGGCGGGCTCGGAAATTCTGTTACGCTCAGCGAGTATCCCACTTAAAGAATTTGTATGACTGGATAACAGAGCGTAAACTTGTTTGAAGGCTACAAGGGAGAGGAAGTCGTTGAGAGTCATGTCCACCAACATTCGTGAAGGAAATGACGCATAAAATTAGGAAAAAATGTTCTCTTCATCCATACTCCCATCCATGCACACACCAAAATCTTAGTTACCAACTTTACGGTCTAAATCGATGAACAACGAGGACTTAAATAAGATTAAGGTGTATCTCTATAAATGGCAGGATGTGTGTGTGTGTGTGTGACGAATTCACGGCCGCAATTTTCGACGGATTTGCACCAAAATTTACATGCACATGCTCCAAGTTAGTGGGAAGTCCAAGACCGACTTTGCATTTCACAACTCCCATCGATTTTTTCATGCTTCTACGGAAGTTTTCATGTAGTTTGCGGCCATTTTCTACTGGCCACAGTTAGAGCCTATAGCTGGCTGACATGAATAGGCAGGAAGATTCTATTGGCCAGGGTGAGACCCAACAGCTGACTGACACGAATGTTAACTAGCATGCTAGCATACAAAAAAAAAAATCAATAGAAAAAAATCAATAGCTGCATTTGTCACAAGTGGGAAAAATTTAAATCTGCATGACATTTTACTCCAGTTGACTCATTCGCTTGCTTAAGCACAACGTTGATTCTGATTCCGCAGAACTGGGATGGGTGTGAAAAAGTATTTGTTGTTAACATTCTTTTTTCATTCGTTTTTTCCAATTACGAGTCCTTTTTTAAAGCTGATCGTTTTGCGTTCATTTTGTTTAGTTCTTTTTTCGTAACAGATTTAATGTTTAGTATAGAGCTGAGAAAAAATTCGCAGTGTTAGATAGGCAAGAAGTAAGGCATGTAGCAACATCAGCCCGGCAAAGGGCTCTCCTTTAAAGGCAAGGAAGGGCAAAAATATTTTAAAGAAATGATAACGATTGCTGTATGAGTCGTACAATTTTTGAATAAAGCACGGGCAACGCCGGGCCATGCTGCTCGTTTAGACATAAAATCAAGTGAAGATCAGTGTTTAGGTATCAATCAAGGTATATCTTATGTATTTTCTTTATCATGAACACTATATAATTTAAACATTATATAACACATTCCAAACGAATCTACTAACAGTAAATAATATTAACAGTATTAACTTAAACATTTATAAATATATAATAAAGTATATATATATATATATATATATATATATATATATATATTTCATAGAACGAAGACATTGTATATGGTGGGATCGTAAGGATATTGTTCATTAAAATACAAATTTATATTTCCAGTATCTGAAACGTGTTTATAATGGTTTGGTGGAAAAGCATTCTGGGCTCGTCAATAGGAAAATATTGTTTAACGTGGGGCTGCATACAGAAGGATAACACAGGAAACAAAAATGGAACCCGGTTAGTCTGTTCCACCCAACATTCATATTCACCTGACATTGAACCAATCGTTTATTATCTCTTTTGATCACTGCAAAACAGTTTTTGGAGAAAATATTTAAAAAAAAACATAAAACAAAAAAAAAATAAACGAAAAAAACAAATAAGCCAGATTCAAGAATTTGTTGAAAAGTTTTTTTACATAAAAAATGAGGAGTTTTATTCGAAATGTAGCGGGTAGCTGCCTGCTGAGTGGCAATATACCACTGCAAATAATGGTGAATATATTGCAACCACCAACTATTAAAATTTTTTGAGTCATATCAGTTCAGCCCTTCACAACTAGAACCCGTTAATCCCACGTACACAGAATCGACACCTCCTCATTTGCTTCATATTCCATTTGTAAGGAGGAAGTTTCCTCCAGACATGTTCTTTTCAAGAACAGTTACTTTGAGCAAAAGACACCAAAATGTATAATTTCTCGGTCAGTATAATCTTAATCGCTAATAATCCTGCCTAAACCGTTATATATATATAATCCGGTGTTCTTATTAATATTTTTATTTTTACAAAACAATGATCAATGCAAATCTACAGAACATATATATATATATATATATTGAACATAGAAGTCAACACTTGACTTCTATGTTCACTTTTATACACACGCTCTAATTCTGATATTGAGCACTTTATCCCATAAATATAGCACATCTTAAGACTATATTTCTTCATATATATATATATATATATATATATATATATATATATATATATATATATATATACTCATAATATCTACATCTTTCCTTCTTTCACACCATTACAATAATCCCATTCAGTAAACATCTAATTGGAGTGTGTCTTGGACTTCGTGTTGGTGTAAAATAGTTTTAATGTTTTTCCCGCCTTACGGCTATATCAAACATTAAAGAAGCTACGAAATAACATCTAAACAGAAAATCCTCGGTGCAATCCATAATCGGGTCAAATTTCAGTTCCTTCTTGAAAATGTTGCCATCAGTTCGCCCTCAACCGTAATCACTTGTATTTGCTTGGATCTCGTTTAGAGGCCCTTTTGTCTGGATAGTGCAAGGCCTCCATAGATCATTGGCCAAGCACGTGCCCTAGAGATGTGTCACAGTTGCCCCAACTCGATGGTCTTGAGGAAACAAATGGCTACCATTGCTGAGAATGGTAGATGTCTGGGAATTAATCTCTGTTTTTCCTTCCTAACTAAAACCAATGGCAGACCCCACTTGTGATATCTGAACAGTTGCAGGGACCGTGTCCCTCCTTGTTACTGAAACTGTTATCACTGTCGATGTTGAAAATTAACTCCTTGAGAGTAAAAATTAACCCCATGTCTGATTTTGATCGTATTGGGCTTTCTTTTATGATTATTCCTTCGATATTCTGTTGCGAAGAAAAGGGTGAATTACCTCGTCAAACCATGCGACAGTGTGCCGCGTGTATTGCACGACGCAAAATGTGGCGAAAAAGAAAATTACCTACCAAGAAAAAGTAGGTATTCTGCATGATATGACGAAACAAGACAGATGCAGGAGTCACTATAAAATTATTTCGGATATGCTAATAGTGTGCGTCCTCTTTCAGCTGTCGATGAATGAAAGAAAAAGCTCTGTTGATAAAAGCAGTTGGTGTTCTCGTATTCGGAAAAAAAATTCGTGTATTTGGCTACAGCATTCGTCGGCGAGTGTGTTATTTCTCTGACTGATTACATGCATTGTGATTTGTGACATGGGACCTGAGAATTGAGATTTCAATATTTCTTTGATTTATTTTAACCAAAAACTGTTTTCACATGTTAATTATTTATTGGAGCAATCGTGAGTATAGAGCTTGCAGCCTTAAAGGTATCTTGCTATTTTGACAGCACTCACCGTGGGTTTTTTTTTCTGTTGCGGCTTCTGCTAATAGTTTTAAAGCATGTTTTTCCTATGCAAATATATATCACAGTTGTCTTAATGACTATTACAGGGATAGAGTTTGGACTTGTGATTTGTTTTCTTCGTTGTCGAAGCAATCAGAGGCATCAACTTCTCAACTGGAATTTTAGTTCCAGCATGACGAAAAGGACTACATATTCATATTTATTCGGTTGGCACTACTTGATCGATGACAGTCGTAATTAAGAGCCATTAGACACTGTCGTAACCACATACCATTACCACATGGCTGAACGGTTAGGAGGCAAGCCCTCAGAAGTTCCTATCTCAGCATGGTCGATTTCTCAGTGAAGCAACTTCTAGATAATATTGGCTGGTGGAGACGATCCAAGCGTGCGGGTGAAGCTTCTGAAAACCTTACTCCGAGTAGAATAAAACTGGACAGAAAAAACTGTTGGGTATCGTCGAATGCTGTGCTGGCATAAAGCTGTAAGTCATCTCTGGATGATGCACTCTTCCTCAGAAACGGTAACTAAGATCCGCTCATCATAGTTACAGTATAAACTACAAGTGGGCTGTGTGGGTGTTGAAGAAAGACAAATGTGCCTGAGCAGCATCTGTAACAGGGATTAAATAGACACGCTAGCAGACAGGCATACATCACCCAATATTACCATTATTAATTTTGAAAAGCAGAGAGGTTGAGTACCGTTGCCTCCTATAGTTCTACTATCATCGCCATAAACAGCACATACAGTATTTAGATAGGTTGTCCGAAACATCTGAGTTCATGATTTTTAAAGATATGACTTATGTTGCAAATCGATGCACCAACAGTAGCTGCTGCTATCTCATCTGTGTCGACGTCATGTAGCAGATGTGCATTCATAGAAACTAATATTTAAATGAGAAACCTCACACATTTTACCCGCCATATATATATATATATATATATATATATATATATATATAACTCTCTTGAGTCCATTAAGTAAATCAGGTATTTCGGTACACCAATTGATCAGATATCACTTTTGGCCTCGATAAACAGCTGCTCTGATAACGGCTAGCCAGACCAGATAAATTGCTAAAATGCAGATGGAGGTACACATCAAAAACGGCAGTTTCAAATCATGCTGAAAGCTCTCTCATTCGAGACGAGAAATCTCAAGATATCGGAACCGGTTCAGTGAGGTTGATTTGATGTTGAAATGATTTGGGATTAACCCAGACTTATTCGATTTAAAAGGCGGCAAATAGTCATGGAGTCCGTTTTGTTAAAATCAGAGATAATCTGAGCAAGAATGGAGTTGTCATTAGACTACAAAATTATATTATATTTTGGGACAACCTATATATATATATATATATATATATATATATATATAAAGACATTCAGATTACTAACACAAAAACAGAGAATGTCTCATATCTAGAATATTTAACATCGAAAAACATAAAGGAGAAAAAAATGAATTATTTTCAATTATATGTGGAAATCTCCGCCTTTTACCTGAAGACGGTCGCGAGACCAGAAACACGTGTAGTAAAATTATGGAAAATAAAGCATACTATTTAAAAAAAATACAGCCAAAAAACGTTTGCTTTTACACACACACACACACACACACATATATATATATATACATATGTGTGTGTGTGTGTATAGTCAACACTCAGTGTTGATTTCAATGTTCACTTTTATATTTATATCTACATAGGCTCTATCTCTTATATTGAGGACTTCCAATTGGATGTGTGAGTTTAAAAATCTTTATAATAGGGAGAAAATATTTTTAAATTGATAATTTAATTTAAATTGAAATATATTACCCTTCAATAATCATTATTGATGATAAAATATTTAAATTGGAAAAATTTTTGATATTTAGGTTGATGTTAGATATCATGAAATTATCTGTGTATTTCGGCACATGGGTACCTGTATGAGTGATTGAATATGTAAAGGAACGTGTGTATATGTGATATTTGCATGGTTGTGTTTACAGTATATGACAGAGCAAGATCTTTAATATTATCTTCAAATATTACCCCATACTAACTTAACTAAAATTTAAGTAAAAGAGATTACCTATCTAGAAACAGTCACGAGTTAAATTCATGAACAAAATTCAAACGGATAGAGATGTCAACTTAATAATCAATAAAATAATTTAAGAGTTTAAAAAAAGATTGCTAGAAGTAAACTTATATTTTAAAATAAAATTTTGTACATTCTATGAATATTTTTCTAATCGACTATTTCATAGAAAATCCCCAAACAAACATCAAATTAAGTTACTTGTAGAGTGTCTAGAGACATTCAACTTTATATCAAACATTATAATCTTTATGAACTCCCAAAATAACACTTTCAAAGTAAAGCAAAATAACAGCGTCTGTTTCTAGCTTTTTTCACAAAGAAAATTCGTGACATCTTCTCTTCTCTTCTCTTCTCTCTTAACTTCCTTCTCTCTTTTTCTCTCTATGAGTTTTTTCTTCTCTATCCCTTCGATTTCAATATATAACTTCCGTTAAGTTAACCGTTTAAATGTGTCAATATCTGCTAACTCACTCATGTCTTCTCTCTCTCCCCACTCACTTCCTCACTTCGTTAATTTACATATGTTTAATACGGCCCGTCAAAAATGTGTAAATTTTCTTTTCATTTTTTTGTTTGGAAGTAAGGTCTGATGATCCGCAGTCCTTTTAAAAGGGCTGTGGTGAAATAATTTATTACATGGAACCTTAAAGTGGTCTGTTTTTATTTAAATTATTTGTTCTGGATTTACATTGAGCTCTCTGGATTTTATCCTCCTTAGCTTTACCCATACGGATTACCTAGTTTTTCATAAACTATATATATATATATATATATATATATATATATATATATATATATATATATATATATATATATTGGCTTCAGCACACCCACCGGTAAGTTTGGCACCTGCATAATCATATGCAGGCGAAAAGGTTGTTAGATCCAACGTCCTTTTAACCGATGTCCTGGTTACGACGATAAACTACATCCGCGTGCTGGGTAAGACGATAAGCTACAACCGACAGCAAGCCCTTTGACCATAAGGGTTTGAGAAGCTAGAAAAAAACGTCTTAATTGCTGGTGTTCCCAGTTGGTATGAATCTATACATATATATTTATGTCTTAGACGAAATGTAACAGTTAATTGCTTCACATGTAATTGTGGAATATCTTATAGACCGTACTTATCTATTTATCTGTCTGTCTGTCTCTCTGTTGGGGACATTCTTTTTATATCAATTTACCTTCAATCTTAGTCTGTTCATAATTATTCACACACGCACACACATATATGATTAATTTTTTTTAATTTTTAAAATACAAGGCGCAAGAGACCCTCAAGGTACAGTCAAGGACATAGAGATAATGCAGACTTTAGGAGAATGTGGAAACCAAATCCTAAACAGGAAACAAGGAATAAATTCAAGAAACCGACAGGGAGTGTCTAGACGTTTATACCGAAGTGAATTATTTTCTCCCTTGATCAGAGTAGCATTTTTTATGCTAAAATTGTGTTCAATCACGTTACTCGTAAATGTCTCGAGATGTCTTTGATCACGAAGACATCCACAGTAAATTTGAGATCTGACTCTTACAACATTTTACCATTCCTGGCAGATATTGTATTGTCACAGTGTAGTAAACTTACTAACAAAAGTGATGGAGAGAAAAATCTAAATGTATTCGGTTAGATTGAAAAAAAAAATCTAAGATTTACAGTCCCCATTGTTCGTGCGGATGTGTAGTTAACAACATAACAAATTTAGTCCGATGAAGTCCTGAAGGATGAAACAAGTCACAAGTAAAATCTTTCTACTTTGGCATACAATTTCCCCAATACTGTTTTTGATATAGAAAAATATATATCATTATCTCATATATATATATATATATATATATATATATATATATATATATATATATATATATATATATAACAGAAGAGAAGAGAGGTGCCGCAAAATTTTTGGGTTGTAATGTGTATATTTTTTTTTTAAATATTATGTTTTATTTTCCATAATTTTACTACACGTGTTTCTGGTCTCGCGACCGTCTTCAGGTAAAAGGCGGAGATTTCCACATATTATTAAAAATAATTAATTTTTATTCATTTATGTTTTTCGATGTTAAATATTCTCGATATGAGACATTCTCTGATTTTGTGTTAGTAATCCTAATGTCTTTCTTGAATTGGCAGTGAAGAGTTCTGCGCGAAGGGTCATAAAACAATTAAGGTTTTTCGAAGAGAAATGATGAATTACTTATCAGCATTTTATCTTTTAATGTTTTAATGACCCCTGTGTGTTCTTAGATCTATTTCCATGTTCGTGTGTTTCTGTCAGCATGCGTGTATATATGCGTGCGTACATTCCCCCTCCATACATATACTGTCTTACTACGAGGAATTAGTAAACACATTTGTACACATACATACGCATCTATTAATCAATCTATTATTATACAAATATACTAACACTTTGCTCTACCATTTATTGAGCAATTTTAAAAAAATTAAATGCAACGAACTGTGCAGTTTTACTCGATCTGTTCTGCCTCTTATTTGTAACATGCTACCACCCCATGTCTGAATGATTGGATTTCTCTGTATCCTTTGAAACAGGAAATTATGAATTTATATGTGCGTTTAAAGCTCAGTAAATTTAAAAATAAGTTGTTCTAATAATCACTTGAAGATGAAACAGAACTAATGCTTTTAATTTAATTATACAATTAAATTTGAAGTTTTTAGCTTCGGTTTTTGAAACATGGTTATTATTGTGCAGCAAAGAAACCATATTTTAAATCGTTTAATTTAAAATATTTATGTTCTGTAAATTTATATTGAGCAGTTTTGTAAAAATAAAAAATATCAATAAGAACACCGGATTATATATCTTACTTTTCTTTCTTTCTTTCTCTCTCACTCTCACTCTCTCTCTCTCTCTCTCTCTATATATATATATATATATATATATATATATATATATATATATATATATCATGATTAATTCATTAAATCATCCTATATATATCTATATATATATATATATATATATATATATATATATATATATATATATCATGATTAATTCATTAAATCATCCTATATATATATATATATATATATATATATATGTATATGCCAGAATGAAATCTGCATGTCAGTGCGATTACACGTAATCCACGGTAAGCGGATAAACACTTTTATGTATTTATTTGTTTTTAATTTTATTTTTTGAGTTTTTTGTATACCATTATGTATCAGAAGTAAGAAGAAGTGATAAATTGAGATAGGCCATTAATATATTAATTCCAGGTCATGCCTTACGGGTCATGTCGTGTACAATGCATTTTCGACTGAGTAAATTACATTTACGTTTTTATTAAAGCGGCGTTTTCCCGGTAAATGTCGAAATTAGTTTACATCTAATTTCTATAAAGACTGAGTTCAATAAAATTCAAGACTTGAGCCGATTACCGTGGATCCCGTTTTGCTCCGATCATGAGCATTGGGTTCTTGGGAAATAAAATTCTTTTACTTATTACACTCCTTCGTTCGAGAAACATGTCAAGGTAAACATTTGATACCAAATTGTCTTTTATATATACAAAACCGTTTGATTCCCGTCCACATTTACGAAAATATATAGCAGCATAGAAATCGAAATTTTAGCCGCAAAAATAACGTTTAGAGTACACACACACACACACACACACACACACACATATATATATATATATATATATATATATATATATATATATACTCGACACACTGCCGTCGAATTCGACGTATGAGGGTCAAGTAGATCAGTTCCTAGAAAACTGACAGCCCGACACCAGCACATGAGATTTGATTATAATGGTGAATGTTTTATGCAGAACATTCCACACTTTTTGAAGGGTCGAATACAGAGACCTGGTGTACTACGTGCCACAGGGTCCCCAAACAACCTTACACAAGTTTTGAATTCAGAGCTGTCCTTCCTAGACCAGTTGCCATCCAAGGCTATAGAACCCAGTCTGTCCTGCTATTTACCCATAGCTGGAGAGAGAAAAAGAGCATGCGCGTATTAGAACGTAAGTGAATATAATCGATTCGACTGGAATTCGAACTCGGCTCTCTCTGATTCCTCAATGCAAGCGGCTATCCATCACTCGAACGTGCCTACTGGTTAAGACTCATCAAATATATGTATATATATGTACACACACACACACATATATATATATATATATCCTAAAGAATAATTATATAAAGCAATGTAAATGTGATTAATGGCGAAATCACTTGGCTAACAAGACTTAATGAGGCATTTACTTACTATATGTTCCTTGAACAATACGACCCATATATTTGAGTTGTTGTCAGATGGACTTGACGAAACTAGTATTAGGTTGGTGCAAAAATAATGTCGTTTTCTCACATATGTTACTATGTGAGAAAACGACATTATTTTTGCACCAACCTAATATTTTCAACAATTTCAAATTGCCATCTTCGGGGCGTAATACCTGCATATACAAATATTATGCACCCGAAGATGACAATTTGAAATTGTTGAAAGTACTACATTCGTCAACTTTTCTGGGCGGTCTCCTTGTTTAAGTTGGTGAATTCTCCCATAATCTTTGCCTTCAGTTCATCGTTGTGGTTACACACAATTTTGCTGGTCTCAGAGCCCCACACATTGGGGAGTTATGTAGCCAGATGTAAGGGGAGATATGGCCGGCAGAAAATGTCTGAGAAGCATGACTGCATTCTCTTGCTTGTGTGGTATGATGGAGAGTCCTGTTGACAGACATAGGGTCTTCCAGCAGCCACCCTCTTGACCTAGGGCCGCACTATCTCCTGAAGGCATTGATGTAGGACACCGTGTTGAGTTGGAGGCTCTCACCAACAAATCATTGTCTTTTCTTATCAGAACGATCAGAGTGAATTTTCAGAGCTGCCGTACCTTCGTAATCACCATTAGACTCATCCAACCCTTTTCCGAATCCAATGAACACTCCGGAGATTGTCGACCAAACCCTCTGAAATGTTCGTATTGGAGATACCGGCACGAATGCCCAGTAACACAGCATGCAGTTTCCAAATTTCTCTCGAGGTGAACTGCGTCATGGTGCTCTTTTTCTCACGGACAGACCCCAACTGACACTACTGCGCAAAATCGAAAACAAACAAGGCACATGCCCGAAATTAAAAATATAACATGTCGACAATTTACCCATGTATATGTATATCATGAAACAATATAGGTTTCAGATATTTAAGGTATATTTATGAGTAAATGCGCTCCATATCTAAAAGTGTACATTGAGGTCAAGACCGAGTCTTAACAGACTGTTTCTCATCTCTCTCCACACACACACACACACACACACACATACATAGTTTCCACGAATAGATGTTTTAAGGATCGCTTTTTATATTCCTCAGTTATTACATTGAAGTCTATTTGGATTAATGTCCTCCTCGGAATTATCCCTACCAATTATCAATTGATATAATATATATATATATATATATATATATATATGTGTGTGTGTGTGTGTGTGTGTCTGCGTGCGTGTGTCTGCGTGCGTGTGTGTGTCTATGGTTGTGTGTGTGTGCAGTTATATAGAAAAATAGGAAAGAACACGTTAGGTAAATAATCCAGGGTTCTTTAGTATTTTTGTTTTTATTTAAAAAAAAAAAAGTGCTCCATACAGAAGTAGAGCTCAGATTATAATTCTTTTAAAAAAAAATATAATTCCTTCGCTACATAAGAGTTCTCATGTTTCAAAGACGAGAGCCGAAACCATCAATATAATTATAAAAATTAAATTGAATTAAAGTAACAAGCTCTGTTTCATCCTCAAGCCAAAATTTAGCAATAACCAATTTTGAAGTTTACATATCGTTATAAGGATGTTCATGGAAACGGCTGGGGTGACCATTTTTGATAAGGGGCCTAAGAGTTAATTTTTATCCAATATCAGTCACCTTCAGGGAGAGGTCAAGCTGAGGTTGGGTGGGGTGTCTATTTCAAAGGCAGTGACGTCTTGTACGCGCATCGTCTGTTCATTCACAGAGAAAGATAGATTTTGGCACCATAGTATGTTGTTAAGTGTCTGGATAATTTTGTTTCATTTTATTTTATTTATTTATTTTCAACGGGCTGTTTCATATATAAATGCGTCGCAAAGAACTACAATTTGTTTTTTTTAACAACTTCATAAAGGTTTTTTTCCCTTTAATGATTAGATTAAGCTTTTTAGCCTTTTATTAAACTATGAAATTTGATTTTTTCATGCTAATTATTTAATGCGAAATTTTGCTGATATCGGCAAAAAACCGTTAACTCTATGGCTTAATAAATTTTCATTATTTAGAAACTTAATAATGTGTAGTTTTTCATGTAGGCATAAAGGGGATGGGTCATCCCAGGTTTTACAAGTTTTTGTTATATTTATTATTTTCCATTTTACTTTTGGTGTTTTATTCATTTCTTTTAAATGGCAAAAATATTTGGATAGAGATGTCTGATTTCTACTTCTAATATTATTGAAGGAGCTTTTATGCTGCCTCCACCTAATTTTAAATTCATTTTTCGTTGACCCAATGTATATCATATCGGTGTTAGGACTCTCAATGGATGAGATAGTGCATTGGTATACTAAGGATTTTATGAGGCATTTATTTTCCAACGGGCAATCTTCAGGGTTTCTACAATCACATATTTTTTCATTATTTTTGTCTGATTTTAGTTTAGGATTTTTATTAATACTGTTTTGGCGCGCGTGTGTTTCCAGGATTTTATTATTGTTTTTTATGATTCTTTCTAGATTTTCAGTGCAACTGTAACTTAATATTAAGGTGTTTTTATTAAAGATTTCGATAAGTCTGCTTTTAGTAGGGAAGTATTTTTCGATTAAAGGTAGGAACTCATGTCTTAGAATAGTACAAAACATTTGATATATATATATATATATATATATATATATATATATATATATATATATAAACGTTACTTTTGGTTTGTTTTGCTTGAACATAATTTGCAGGTCATGGTGTTCAGTTTCTCACTGCTATATTTTTTACCATATATATATATATATATATATAAGAGAAAATCGCAAACGTTTTTGGTTATAATGTGGATTTGTTTTAGTGTATTTTATACTTCATATTTTTGCTACACGGGTTTCTTGTCACGTGACGTTCTTCAGGTAAATTAAAGGAATCATTTTTTAAAGGAATAAATTGTTCTTATATTCTTCTAATGTATCATTGTTCATTTCCTGTATTTGTAGTGTGCTTTCATGTCATTATTGGACTGTTGGCAAAAGAGAATTTCTGCCTAAGTGGCAATAAATCATTAGGTTTGGTCTTAGTTTTGGCGATGGCTGATGTGTTGATTGTAGATGCCTCCCTATGTCCACATCACTCCTGAGACTGTCAATTCTATTTCCATTTTTTGTGTATCGTGTGTCCTTGCGTGTCCCCGTTAGACAGCACACACGATACACAAAAATGGAAATAGACCAAACCTAATGACTTTGACTAATATCAAATACAGAAACCACACTGATATCTAATTATTTCTGGCAAATGGAAGACTTCAGTTATTAACCTCTTAATAAATGGAATATAATGACAAGCGCTAAGCCGTATAATAGCAAGACGGATAAATGCAGACTGTGCTTAGCTGAATAAATAATTATTTCACAACATTGAATATTTAAATAACCCGGGCTTACAAAATAAGAGATCAGAACTAATAATCACTTGTAGGCGTAAAATAAAAGCAAGAAGACCCAGATTAATTTTTCTATGTCATCGCTGTTTAGTTTTCAGTATAGGTTATTTTATTTATGTATTTGATTATCTACTTTTTTTATTTACTTATCTAATATTTATTACGTATTACTGGTTAGTGCATAGTTTTTTTTTTAAAATATAGATTTACATTATATATTTTCATTTATATTCTTTATTTTATATATATTTTTAAAATTATTATATTTATTATATGTATTCGCACCACTCTTCGATTGGGCAACATTTATTGGACAATCCTGACTGTGCCGCGTATTACAATGACAAATTATTTTCAGTCTTTTCGCTCGGTCCACCATCTTCGAATTCTTGAGGCTGTGTACATTAAATTTCATCAGCCAACCCTATGTAAGCAAAAGGAAGAATTCATCCGTTCCTTACGTATGATCGATAGGATATAAGTATTTTTTTTTATTTATTTAATACTCTTTTTGGGAAATTTTATTTTGTTTTTAGTAGTTAATTTCTTTACAGATAAAATCTATTTTAACTGTGTTCAAATTTTTTCACCTAATACGCTATTTATTAGTGGGTCATTGAGTATTTATTTACTTATATAAATTTATATATTAATTTATTTTTTATATATATTTATATTTTTTTATTATTATATATTTTACTCTAATCATTTTACTACTTTTTTCAATTTAAATTAATTTAGCTCCCCTCCATTATTAATGATTAATAATTTATATAATTTAATTTAATATTTCCACTCTAAAATTAAATTAATAATGACTTATCTTCTATGTTCATATGCTAATACCGCTTGCTTTAGTTGCTAGATTTAATGTCATTAGAAAAATAATTAATTTTTTGAAATAATTTTTTTTAAATTTTGAAAAAGCTTATATCACTATACAAATAATGCTTAACTACGCCAGCATTACGATAAACTAATATATTTTTCAATTAAATAACGGTCAGTAGACACTCAGCAACGGAAGATTGCGTTTGGCATGAAACTCCGAGTATGGCAAACGTTGTGGGATATATATATTCATTAAGATATATTCTTTATTCATTAATGTATATATATATATATATTATAGGGTCTGTTATATAAAATCGAGCATTGTTTCAATAACACCATCACTTTATTGTGCAATTCATATATTTATATATTTACACACACATACACACGCACACACACACATATATATATATATATATATATATATATATATATATATATATATATATAATAAAAAGAAAGAACAGTAAGAAATATAATCCGAAGTTCTTAATTGATATTTTTATTTTTACAAAACAGTGATCAATATAAATTTACAGCGCATAAATTTTATAAATTACCTGATTTAAAAATATGACTTCTTCTCTACACAGGAATTGGCATGTTTAAAAAAACCGAAGCTAAAAACTTCCAATTTAATTATATATATATTGAGAGAGAGAGCGAGAGAGAGAGCGAGCGAGAGAGAGCGATATTATATATATATATATATATATATATATATATATATATATATATATATATATATACAATATGCATGTATGTATGTATGTATGTATCTATCTATCTATCTATATATATCTGAAGAAAAATATACGGGAAAAAAATAAGTCTTTGTCATGTTGAATTGATAATGTTAATTATATTTTATGAATATGTCCTGAAGATGGTTTATTAGACTGAAACGTCCGACCGACGTTGACATTATATTAACAATAAAACAGCATAACTGCATATAAGGATTTTTGTTTGTTTTTTCCGTATATTTTTCTTCATACTGTCTGATCTATATCCATATATTTGCTTATATATATATATATATATATATATATATATATATATATATATATATATATATATATATATATATATATATATATTAATTATATTAATAGATACATTAATATATTTTCTGTTCATGCACTATTTTATAGATAAAATTATTTAAGTAAATGCTCTGTTTATAATAAACAGTATTGATTACATTTACCGGCCTGAATATCCGAGAAATTAAAAACACACACACACACACACACACACACAGACACATACACACACACACACAGATATGTGTGTGAGTGTGTGAAAAATCTCAGACTTGTAAGAGGACAATATGAATAGTGACAAAAGAATAACTTATTTTAGCAGAAGCTTTTCGTCCTCGGAGAGGCTTCATCAAAACAAATGGATATTCCACCCCAAGATACTTTTATATGCATAACCATGACTCTGTTAAAAGGGAGAAAGATGTAAAGACCGGGAAAGAATGAAATGTACATATTTTATATAAATCCCCCTACACGATATCAACACTTATCATAATAGTAGCACAATGCGGCATACAAGCTTCTAGCGAAAAAAAGAATGGCATATATATATATATATATATATATATATATATATATATATATATATATATTTGTTGTGTATTTTAACAGCAATTCCTCTTTTATTTAAGTTTCGTTGAAAACGACTGACAAGGTATGGTGGTTGAGTTTCTTATATAATGTCTCATGTTTCGTATATATTTTTTTCTTTCCAGGACTTAAATTATATAAAAACTCATGCCATCTTAATTTTACTAGCCTATCAGATATAAAATAGGTGTTATCAAAATTTCCTTCATTCATCCTTTCGTTCCTTTTTTTTTTTAAGGAACGTAATATCGTGTAAGAAGCGCTTGTTAATAACGGTTTTCCAAACCATCTTATAGATTACCATATTAGACTTTTTTCTAAGGTAACCAATAGCAACACAAAACATACAGAAAAAATAATAATATTAACATTTTCTATAAAAATCAAGTAATTATAAGCAAGATGAATTTTCACTTAGAAACATTATAAAGATATATCTTACTAGAGTCGACAAAAGAAGAAAATTAAATTTAAAAAATTTAAAACCGCTAACCTCATTATAAAAAATAATAATTCACCTTCAAGATCTAGATTACAGAGAACCAGTGCTATTTACGAATATACATGTCCTTTAAGGATCTGTGTTCCTGATCAAGCGAAATTTGTAAATAATTATATTGATTTATACTACAAAATTTTTAACAAGAGGACTCACGTTACACTCTCAATTAGGTCTCATTTAAATACACATGGAGACCTAACAAACTCTATCCGTAACATACTCGTTGATAATAGCATCATTCACATGTATACAATGACTAAAAATAATGGAAGCTTTATTAACCTGCCATGAGCCCCATTTGGGGATCTGTTAAAATTAATCTCACTTCACGTTATTCCTCATATTTATATTGAATTGCTTACATACATTGCATTTGCAGGGGTACATTTTAGAACATTTAACGTTTAAAGTTTTTATTAGCCGTAAGAAGACACTTTCTATCGTAATTTTACATTTTACGATTAGAAAAATAAGACTATTTTGAAATTTTTTTTTTATTATTTCTAATCAATATTATTTTTTGATGTTTTATACACATATATTTGATGTTCTAGTTTCTATAAAAACGACAATGGTAACTACTGAAATTAAACATAAAGAATAAATAAACTCCTAAGACACCTGTCTGGGCCAAAAATGCGCATTAAATAATTTGGCAGTTAATGGTTTAATAAAAAAATCCAACACTCAATAATAACAACTATGAACACGGCCGCAATGTGATGACCGTTTTCGGAAAATAAAACATTCTTATAACTTTAGATACATACATAAAACAAAGCATATATTCAGTTAAAAGTAAAATAAAATTAATCATTGATAATGGATGGTAAAAGTATAGCAGAAACCGCTTGGAAAACATTCGGACAATTTTTATATAATTTATGTCCTGGAAAGAAAACAATTATAGGACCACATATGAAATTATATAAAAAAAAAAAAAACTCAACCTCCACACCTGGTCAGTCGTTTTCAATGAAACATACATACTTTTTTTACATCCACAAGCACTTTAGTCATTCCCCAACACTTAATAAGATGTCAACAAAAATAACATCCAAGTTATCTACAATTGTGCTATAAACATCGACCAATATATAGATCGACACAGCAATCCCATTCTAAACAAGCATTTCAACAACCTTCAAAGCAACAACACAATTGGAAATCGTGTTTTTACCACCACCGAATGATATTTTGCAAAGTCAAATATTGAAACAGCATTGCCCTCTCTAAATTTTTCTGGAAGCTAAAAAAGGAGAATAAAAACTCGCCTGGGAATTAGTATCGAAAGTTAAGCCCTTCAGCGGGAACGGCGATAAAGGTAACTTATGTCCCTCTGAAAAATTAATAATCCTGAAAAATATACAAAGAATCCTAAACTGTTTAACAAATTGATTTGATTAGCACCTGCCTAGAGATTCAAGTTCCCACTCAAACACCCAGATTAATATGCTGAAGCCGGATCAGGCGTACACATGTACTAGTATTGATATTAATTTTTTTTTTTTTTTTTTTTTTTTAGTTTTCTTTCTGACGACCTTTATATTACAGATATTGTTAATTTTAGACAATAAGGCATTTAACATTTTTAGATTTCCATTTTTTTTCCATTATCTCATCACCGCCATTTTTAGTTTATAATTTATATAAATTTTTGCTTTGTTTGTTATTTCTTTCACCTTTCGTGTTACTGTCAGAAACGTGTTTATTTACTCATTTATTTGCATTCATTATTTTTATCCGTTTATTCATTTATTTATCTAATTTTTTGCATCTTTACAAGTTCCTATATATGGCTTTCATTTCATTTTATTTTATCTTAATTTATCACGGCATATCTTATTACTTTATTACGACTGTTATCACTATTTTTATTTTTAAATATTATTATTTATAATAATATTAATAATTACTTTACTGATTGCCGGAAAAAATAGGGTTACTTCCCCTTGATTTTATAACACTACTACTAGTTGTTAAACCAGCGTCTCTCTAAATTAGAAATTATATTTCTTATTTCCAACCGTATTTTCAATCTCAAATGTTGATCTGAGTTTAAATTCGAAATCCCATCGAGTTTCGTCACGTTTACTTTCGTATAAATTACTTTCGGGGACACGTGGATCCATCTAGCAGAGACCTATAGAAATCTTTCGCATGTCGTTTCCATTCCGTACTTGCGCGATCAAGGCTCTCCACAATTTCCTATACTGGGATGAACGTCAAATTCAGAACCGAAATTTTAACGTGTTTATTTGAATACTTATATTTTCCTATATAAGGCTCTAATTCCATTTTACTTCATTTTTCTAATTTTATTTTAAGTCATTTTCCTTTGCATTGATATGTACTGTTATTTTTATTAATATTATTATTATTATTAGTAGTAGTATTAGTGATAGTACTTTATTTTATTTTACATTATTTTATATTACTGTATATCATATTATTTTATAATATCATACTTTTTCTTGATATCATTACTTTTAGTTAGTAATATTATTATCAATTACTCTCTTAATTTTTGGAAAATATAGAGTTGCCCACCCTTGATTTTTCAACGCCCTCCATTTTCTTAATTACGTTTTCAAAACCAGCGTCTCCCTAAAGTAGAATTTTTGTATTTTTTTTATTTCCAACATTATTTTCAATGTTAAATGTTAATCTGAATTTAATTTCAAATTCGAAATTAAACTACAATTAATTTAAATATTCTAGCTCTAATATGTTTCGTGGAAACCAGAAAATTAAAAAAACAAAACAAAAAAACAAAGCAAAAACAAAAACATAACAAAACAAAAAAAAAAAAAGTGTCAACCCAAAATTTAAATAAAAATAAAAACAAATATAATAATTCCAAAAGTTGAAAATTGCTTCGGCATGAAACTCTCAAACTGTATAATTAATATAAGATATTATATAGATTTCGTATATATATATATATATATATATATATATATATATATATATATATATATATATATATATGATGAATATGCCAGTTACTTAATATTGAGCTCCGTTTTTTCTTACACTATAGAGATTTATATGTATTTATAAAACTATATCGCTCGCTCGTATACCTAACTATATTTACCCATTCGGTCCTATATATATATATATATATATATATATATATATATATATATATATATATGTTTGTGTGTGTGTGTGTGTAAACAGAACAAATCGAATATCAATTCTAACGTTCCGAGCATTAATTTAAAATAAGGCTCAAAACAATAGTAGAGCTATAATTCTTTATCATAAGGTATTACATTCAAATATATGTAAACCGCTACATCAGAGTATCCATGTTTCCATGTCTATCATAGTATCTCATTATAGCATCGCATCTCATCCATTATCTTATCCCTATGATGAGATGCTATGGTAGGCATCGAAACATAAGTGTATTGATGTAGCGGTTTACATGTGTTCGAATGTAATACCTTATAAGATATATATATATATATATATATATATATATATATATATATATATATATATATATATATATATATTCTGGTCGCTGCTCCTCGAATTTGATAAGGTAATTTAATTTGTTACCCCTCTAATCCTCCTTTTCCTTACATTCAGTTTTATTTATAATTCCAACCTGAAGAAGTAGTCTAAACGTATAGATTTAAAGTTTTTTTTTTTTTTATGCTTTGTCACATCATCTGCATTTTTATTTTGTATACGATTATACATCCTATAAAGACTCGCGAGCGCCTGCGTGTACACCCCCCCATATATAAATACATATATATATATATATATATATATATATAGAGAGAGAGAGAGAGAGAGATTCAGAGTGAGAGAGAGTCAGAGAGAGCGAGTGAGATCTAGAGAGTGTGTGTGAGTAAGGTAAAGGGAAATAAACGGAGAAAGTTAGATTAGATAGATATCGATATTATTTTTAGTTCGAATAATAATAATGAAAACGAAGTCAGTACTAACCTGTTCTTGATGATCTGCTGTTATCCTTAAGTGCATACATTCGCTATCCACGTCAATCCCTCCCGCCTCCATCACCACATGACAGCCAAGCGAAAGATATCTTCCCTGGACCGATCGATTACGCTTCCTGTCCACCGGCCCCGGGGCTGTGATCACATATCGCGCATTCACTTGATGGCCCTCCTGGGGTGTCCAGTTTTATCTTTGAAACATTTACGTACTCTTCTCGTTCCTAATGGCCTTGCACTCTTTGTCCGATATATTATTCAGTTTCGCACAGAGTGTGTTTCATGACGATACTCTGTCATGGCACCAATGTCTCTCTTCTGTAAATGATAGAGGAAACGGTGCAACTACAAATAACAGTCAACTTGCAGTCTACAAAACTAAAGGATATATCATAGTCATTGGGAAGTGTAGACTATTTTTTTAAATATAATTTAACTACAAGCAAGGCAATAAAGCCATTACGACGCGACCTGTTATTGATCACGAGTGAATATGAGAAAAAGAAAACATTAACAAGGAGCGAGGACAATGACAGAATAAGAATTGCGAAGATAGAAGTTGACGACTGACATTGCATTTAAATTTTTGAAGACCAAAGTTGCCTGGAAAACAAGAAGCTGAAAGAAAATCGCACAGCCTGGAATTGCAAGAGAAGAAACTAGTTAAATCTAACCATTTCAACATTAAAATGGTGAAAATCTAGTACTGCGCTTAAATGCACGAAGCCGGGGTACCAGAAAGGAAGGCCCATCGGAAGAATTACCATGAAAATATTTAAAGAAAAGACACAAGAAACCTTCTTAGGACGCCGGAAATATGACTGAAGCCAGGCCAGGACTAATAATATTGCAAATTCTTCTTTGTATTTTATAAATAATCGCTAAATTTATAGTTGTAAAACCAGACCAGGTAGGACAGCAACAGTCAAGGTATGTTCAAATGATAGACTTCTAAATTTTACAAATCTACCGTTATATAACTATAAATTATAAATAAATATTATAACAATTATCCTTCCGTCACAAGCTGTATGTGGTTCTGTATGTGAGTATGTAAGCTATATGCGTATTTTTGCGTTGTGTGTGAGTGACTTGTAGTGATTTTCCAAGCGTAGCTTACATGTGGCACAAGGTCGAAAGTATGGTGCACCAAGTGAGACTCAAACTCACTATTCAGTTTTAATTGTTCTAGTGAGACAATTTTGCAAACCATTACACCGCCTCGAGATACCCTGTCATTGACTATTATGTGTTTTTCACCGTTTAATGTATAAACTATCATAAGCACAGACAAGCAAACGCACGCAAAAATGATATTGGAATAATAAATTCCTATCCGACTCAGTCTGGACATTCCCTACATTGGGTTGAGCAATAAAATAAAGTCAGAGACAAAACAAAAAAATGTTTTTTTTTAATTTAAAATTTTAAAATTACAAGATTATCAAATCTTTCGAAAATTACAAGCTTATCACAGTTTTCGAAAATTACAAGATTATCAAATCTTTTGAAAATTACAAGATTATCAAAGCTTTCGAAAATTACAAGAATATCAAATCTTTTGAAAATTACAAGATTATCAAATCTTTCGTAAATTACAAGATTATCAAATCTTTCGTAAATTACAAGATTATCAAATCTTTCGAAAATTACAAGATTATCAAATCTTTCGTAAATTACAAGATTATCAAATCTTTCGAAAATTACAAGATTATCAAATCTTTTGAAAATTATTCGTTAAGTAATAGAATCATTATTAAAAGTTATTAAAAACTTTTGTAGAAATATTTTTAAGTTTTCAATTAAATTCATCTATACATAGGTACGCGTTAACCTAGATACGGAAACAAGTGGAATAGAATTGAAATCTATATCAGTATGGCGAGAATTTATTTCCTTTTCTCTCGGGTAACAACCTCTTTTAAATATTTTTTTATGACTCACCTTTCTTCGGCGTCTCTCCCCAGCATCGAGGTTACCATCCTTCAATATCGTTTCCGCTGGACAGTTTACATGTCCAGTTTGCGTCCCACGACTCCCACGTATCATCCCGTGTGGAGAGGTCACCAGCGGCAAGATGCTACGCGGAGTCCCAAAACGACGCTTCAAGGATCAACCCTGAGACATTGGAAACCGTTGCTGTCAGTAGGTTTTCCTGGTGTGGGGTGGCGTTATTGAGACTATCGAGTCCAACCGTCAACATGAAGATAATCTACGATGTTTTTTTCAGGAGAGCCTAACTCATCTTCTACTATCAACACACCTGCTTACGACTCTTCAGGAGTAGGCGGGGCCTTCACAGCCATCACCGCGACCGCGACCGCCACCAGTGGCGGGGAGAAAAGGAATAAGGATAAAGAGGATGAGGATCCTGCTGCTCGGATGCAAGCTGTGACTGTATTCCTAAATATTATATAATGTATCCAATCTTTTATACTGAAAGCTTTGCGTAAATCTATTTTTGATAACTTTTCATTGTCAGGTATTGGATCATCTATGTTACATTCTTCCCCAAATCTGATCTTTCTTCCGATTCACGCTATACTAATTTCCACCACTAACCGGATATGATCGACCCGAACGCCGAAAACTGAACTAAAAATCCGTCAGCTACACAAGTCTCCGCACATAGCTTTTGTTTGCTCACACACTCAAAGAAAAAAAACAAAAAACAATACAATACAGAATTTCCACCCAATAACACCCACACTTGCCGAAAGAAACAAAATGAAAATTAGGGTCAATTTGAGCTTCAAAAAGGACATCAAAGGGATTTTTGGGAGTTGAACGGCATCTTCACCCAAGTTCTCACACTCGTCAAAAAGCGACTTCCCCTCACCAAAGACATCAGACTGGACTAGCTCGCGAACGCCGTCGCCTCAGTACGCCACATCTACCCTCTCCTTCCGTACGCCTCACTGGATGCCTTTTACAGCTACACTTAGCTGTTTTTTTGTTTTTTTTTTTCATACGGGAGACATCTACTCTGGCTTTTCATTGATTGTCTTTTATGTTAATTGTTTATTGAT
The DNA here is from genome assembly GCA_963932145.1 of Acanthosepion lycidas. NCBI lineage: Eukaryota > Metazoa > Mollusca > Cephalopoda > Sepiida > Sepiidae > Acanthosepion > Acanthosepion lycidas. Next base: position 89,680,460 of record OZ010589.1, on the reverse strand, counting down.
TTAAATGTTCATTGTTTCTTCTTCGTTCTACCACCATACGCTTCTTCTTTTTTTATGTGATGTGTCCCTTCAGGTCGTATACGATCATCACCCTCCACAACTTCCTGTCCCTTGTAGCTTTTAATAAGTTTTGTCTTTTTGTTATTTCTCCCAAATCCATTTGCTCAATCTCATCAAGTATGTCACGCGCTGCTTTACTCTGTACCTCTTTCCCTCGTCTGTGGATCCTCTCTGCCCGGAGGCTGAGAGTTTGACCAGCACAGCTGGAGACGAATCTCCAAATGCCGACCAACATATAGTATTTACTACTGTATTTGTGTGAATGGGGACATACCCATTATCGTCCGTAGGTATGCTACAGCAGTATCCATTCTTATCTTAGACCTTTTATACTGAAAGCTTTGCATAAATCTATTTTTGATAACTTTTCATTGTTGGGTATTGGATCATCTATGTTACATTCTTCCCAAAAGCAGATCTTTCTTCTGATTCACGCTATACTAATTTCCACCACTAGCCGGATATGAACGTCTCGAACGCCGAAAACGGAACTAAAAATCTGTCAGCTGCGCAAGACTCAAAGAAAAAGAAAAAGAATACAATCCAGAATTTCTACTCAAAAGCACCCACTTCCGCCTGAAGAAACAAAATGAGAACTGGAGCCGATTTGAACCTCAAAAAGTATATACAAAGGGACGTTCGGGAGTTGGACGACATCCTCAGGCAAGTTCTCACGCTCGTCAAAAAGCGACTTCCCATCTCCAATGACACCTCACTAGAAAAGCTCGCTAATGCTTCCGCCCCGGAACGTCACAACTTATTCACCCTCTTCTACTGTACTTCTCACCGGATGCATTTACAACTTCATTTATCACTTTTTTGTTTCATACGAGAGACATCTACTCCTCTGTGACTCCAGCTCACGACTCTTCAGGAGTAGGCTGGGCCTTCACAGCCACTACTGCCATTGCCACCAGTGGTGGGTAGAAAGTGAATAGGGAGATCCAAATGCTCGGATGCGAGCGGGCTACGACGACGATTTAAACTGAATATATTTACTTCTGAACGAAGCATTTTGCACGGTAACACAATTTATATTTGAAAGTTTATACATTTGCCGTCTACGAATAGACAGCTACCGGACTAATGATTGCAATGAAAAGTTTATACCAATTATAACTTTATAAAATCTACATTTGACGAGCGCTAGTGACATGATCGGTCGGGGTATTCTGGTAATAAAATTAAAAGCACATCGATGGCTTCTAATATTCGAGCAATTTCTTTTTTGCGCCATATCAACCTCAATGGGTTATTTAATGCCGACAAGATTTTTATTGCTGGTAATATTTTTTCAAATATGTATTGTTCGTAATATTTTTTCAAAACTGTATTGCTGGTAATATATATATATATATATATATATTTTTTTTTTTTACAAAAATGTATTGCTAGTAATATTTCTTTTTCCAAAAATGTATTGCCGGTAATATATATATATATATATATATATATATATATATATTTTTTTTTACAAAAATGTATTGCTGGTAATATTTTTTTTTACAAAAATGTATTGCTGGTAATATTTTTTCAAAAATGTATTGCTGGTAATAATTTTTTTTACAAAAATGTAATGCTCGTTATAAATTTTTCTTCAAAAATTCGTTACTACTGACAATTTTTGCCAAAATGTATTGCTGGTATTAAAACCTATTTAAAAACATTCATAGTGTTTTGACCCCATTTTGTGGGTCATCTATTTCTCTATAGCTGGGACCCCTAACAGGTGCTGCCGCTCCGGGTCAGAGAGAACCTCGGAAATCAGCAATTAAGAGGTGGATCCACGCTCCTGAAAACCTCCTGATCAGGGGCCGGATGTAGTTTATCGTCTTACGCAGGACACAAGTTTTGGTTATGGTAATGTGTTTTGGAAAACATGCCGGCAATACATGCACTTTGGAACTTTAACAAAAGTTGGAGTTTTAAGGATACACACACGTAGAATAAAATAAGAATTAAATAAAAAAAAAACTGTCATGCGACCGTAGGCTTTTCAATAAATATTAAAGTTAAACCTATTAACAAATCATAACCAAGCTTAGGGTAAATATTGATTTGCAAGATCTTGGGTGAGAAATAGTGAAAGCTTAATTGTAGTGATGAAGCAAAGTACGGAAGTGCAAAAGTGTAATAAAAATAGAAGCTGCAGCTGGAGAATGGAGTAAAAAAAATCTAATTTCCACTTTAAATCGATAAGTAGTAAATTCTGATTCGTCATTTATTCTAAAGATTTCGAAGCTATTTCGAGAGAAAATTGACAAGTTGTTCAATTGACCTTTTTTCCGATCATTTCGATCTGTTCATAAGACTCTCGCTCAACGACAGTTAATCGTGAAGCTTTATAAATCTATTCCCCCTCTGATCCAGTCGAATGATAGATGACATTTACAGGTGCATGACGGGAGCGACGTGCGACGTGCGCGTAGTTCAATGTTGAGAGGATAGGAAATTTCGAAATGCTATTGAGTTTCGTCACGTTTACTTTCGTATATATTACTTTCGGGGACACGTGGATCCATCTAGCAGAACCGTCTAGAAATCTTTCGATTGCTGTTTCGTTTCCATTCCGGACTTGGGCGATCAAGATCCTCCACAATTTCCTATACTGGGCTGAACTTCAAATTCAGAACCAAAATTTTAACGTGTTTATTTGCATATTTATATGTTCCTATATAAGGTTTTTATTATATTTTACTTCATTTTAATTATTTTATTTAAAACCATTTTCTTTGAATTGACATTTACTGTTATTATTGTTATTATTATTAGCAGTAGTAGTAGTAGTAGTTCTGAAAATACCTCATGTATACCATCCATTTAAACAAAATGGTTAAGCAGGTCATTTGGTTTCGCTCTCTCTTCTTGATTATATTATCACTGTATATTATATTATTTTATTTTATCCCGCCATACTTTGTTCTTGATGTCATTAGTTTTAGTTAGTTTATTAATATTATTATCAATTACTCTCTTGATTATTGGGAAAAAATAAGGATTCTCTTCTTGATTTCCTAACGCACTTTTTGTTCACTATTTCCATTATTCGGACTATTGTCCTCATCTTTGTCGCCATATTTAATGGATATCAGTTGTCAGTTATCTCCTGTTAATCCCCCTCTCCAAGTTCTACCCTGCCTTAACCGGGTATTGAACTCACACTCCTTCGGTCCTGTCATTGGATCTAAATAACGCCTTTATCCACTGTGACATGTATCCTTGAGACACGTGGAACTAGAACAGTCTACCCCAGTGAGCGAAATAAATGGTTCAGTTCGGTATTCTAGCCACCTGAAGAAAGCCGGAGCGTACAATGGCTGAAACTTTGTAATAAATATGGCGAGAAAGACGAGGACAATAGTCCGAATAATATAAATAGTGTACATAATACCTCATCTCAGAAATATAGACAGATACTGAAAGGCCGAAACGTTGTATTAAATATGGTGACAAAGATGAGGACAATAGTCCGAATAATGTACATAATAGCTCATCTCAGAAATAGAGACACGCCTTTGTTGTTTACTTACGTTTTTAAAGATTTTGTATTTTTTATTTCCAACCTCATTTTCAATCTTATTTTTCCTTCCCAAATCGAACCCGCAGGCCTCGACCGTGGTGATGGAAAGCGGTCGGATGGCATTACCATTTTCCCTTTTAAAATGGGGAACTCGTTAATTTAGGATGCGACTTGTGCGGATACATTTTCGACCGGTAATTTGATCAGGTCCGCGGTTGAGCAGAGATAAAAAAAAAACAGTTAAATATTCTTCTCTTGCTGATAGATATTTTTTTACTCCTGTGGCAGTGGTGACTTCTGGGGTTATTGGCCCTCGTTCGATGGCGTTCCTTCGGAGGATTAGCTCGATGGCGTCTCGATTAAGGGACGAGCCTCGCAAAACGGAGTGGCTCTTGCAGTGTATCTCACTGGCGATGGTTCGAGGTAATGCTTTCTCTATCATTGCGGCTGGCAGAGGATAGAAAAAAATTGTTTATAACTACTTTGTTCAAACTTTTGTTTCAATAAATAAATTTCTCATTTTAATCCGTTAAAAAAATCGATCTTAAATGTTAATCTGAATTTAATTTCAAATTCAAAATTAAACTACAATTCACTTAAATATTTGTAATAATATTAATTTTACTATCCCTCGCAGTCTATTTGCCTGACCAATTTAGGTAGCTTACTAACTGCATAGCTCTGCCTCGTTTGATTTTAAAATAACCTATGAGCATAAAATTCTTTTTCCTCATTATATGTTCCAAACATTTCAGCCGTCATTTTTTTATATTATCAAATATGGCGATTCAAAAAAAAAAAATCAACCAAGCAGTTTAGCTCATGCTTGTTAATATGTCACCATGAAAAATTAGCGCAATCTGATGCAGGCAGAAATGTTTTTAACAGTACTGATTAAAACAAAATACTTAAAACAAGCGTAAATTCAGTAGCAACTACGCATGTTGATCAGGTGGTGACTTTTGGAGACAAAACTGCGCTGAATTACATATATTTTGATTACTTACCTCCTTTGTTTCGTTCTGAAAATATCCCATGTATATCATCCATTTAAATAAAATGATTACGCAGCTCATTTGTTTTCCCTCTGCCTTGTTGATTACAATAGGTCCTGCATGTTTGAAATTGCTATTTCATACCTGACACTTGGCATTAACTGCCAGATTTTTTTTAATGCGCATTTTTGGCCAATACGGGTGCCTTAGAAGTTTATTTATTCCTTATGTTTAATTTCAGTAGTTACCATTGTCATTTTTATAGAAACTACAACATCAAATATATGTGTTTTTATTGTATGTTGATGATCAATACTGCTGACTGATATCATTTTTTTTCAACACTGCCCTAGTCGCACTCCTCACTTTAAACCTCTAATTGGCGAGTTAAGGTTGCCACTTTATTTGATTTTCGTCGAATTTAAGCTCAGGCTAAATTTAATTTACCCTTTCTGAAAAGATACATTCCGATAAAAAACCTGCTCGATATATATTATTTAAAATGGAATTTTGAAATAAATAGGTTGAAATACAAATGTTTCCTTTGAAAATCAGGACATACGTGTCATTAGAGATTTTTAAAAGATTATTTATAAAATTAGAGGAAGAAATACATTGCCTATTAAGTATGTCTCCAGCTTCGATCAGGCTCAGACCTACTGAGCCCGATTAGTCACGTCAGCTTTATTTCATTCTTTTACTTTATTTAATCTTTTCTTTGTTTTTGTTTTTATTTCTTTGTTCTCTCTTTTTTCTTTACTATGAGCAATATCAACGAAATGTATTTCGGCAAATATTTTGAGGCAGGGAGTTAGGACAATTCTTTTTGAATCCAGCTGAAGTCAAGAATGAAAACGACGTGCTACGAAATATTTTTTATTGCACTGAAATACATATACTTGAATACTATTTCACTCGAGCTAAACCCGAAAAGTCCGACCTCCGTAGCTGCCACTGACATATATATATATATATATATATATATATATATATATATATATATATATGGGATGACGAGTTATAATTATTTATACTGTTTTTATTTAGAATATTGTCCATCACAACGTTTCGGCTGTTGTAGCCTTAGGTCTTCCTCAGATAGATATAGATCTGGATAACATAGATTTCTGAATTGAACCACTATTTAATCTTATTCCATTATCGATTAGTTCTTATTTTTATTCAGTATTGCTAACTTATTGCCCAGTCCACTGTGCAAATACACACTACCTGACCGAGAAATTGAACTTAAAACCACTGTGTCACCAAACTATCAAACCACCGTTTTTACCCACTCAGCCATTGTCCCGAAGACATGAACAGCGGAATGAGTAAATAGACGCATTACTGCCAAATGTTACAATTGCGACCACGATCCTCGGGTTCAAATTTTAGCATGGTCTATTTGTCATTGAGATCAATTCTGGATGGTATTAACCTGGGGAGATAATCTCAACTTGTAGCACCGTTGGGAAGTGTCTGAGAACCATTCCATTTGTTGGCCGAACCCTTGTTGTGCGCACTGGCTGTGTTTAAACAGCTAATTACACCCGATTATGCGATCTCGTTAAGGACTGTTTGATATAAATAACAGGTGGGCTCTGTGACTTTTAAAGAAATACAAATGTGCCTGAGCAGGCGTCGGCAACAGGGATTAGCTACCCATCTTAATAGATCTGTATACTAAGATGCTTTACTACGGGTACGAACTTAAATATATATTCGTATATGTGTTTAAGTAGTAATAGTTTAAAAGTCACTCAGTTCCTTATTTAATGTTGTATTAGGTTGGTGCAAAAATAATGTCGTTTTCTCACATATGTTACTGTGTGAGAAAACGACATTGTTTTTGCACCAACCTAATAGAATAAATCACATTCTGGCAAAGGTCATAGAATATATGATAGAAAATGGAACATATTTCAAAAAATTTAAAAGTTACCATTTATCTTCTAAAAGTATTACTCCCCACACCGCCACCACCCAAAAAAATATTATATAATACTTGTAAATTAGTCGAATGGCTGGATACACATTAAAGATCTTGAGTAAATTAAGACAAAGTTTTGTCTTAATATTTTCTTCCGTAAAATTGCGAAGCCACAAAGCCATTTAATTTTGTATAGACATCGTTATCTTAGAATTGTTGTTACTCTCACATGACATTTTTTCATCTAATGGTGAAGATGTTTTCCCCTACCCTTCTTTCTTTCTTTCTTTCTTTCTTTCTTTCTTTCCTTCTTTCTTTCTTTCTTTCTTTCTTTCTTTCTTTCTTTCACCTCTTTCATTCTTTCTTTCTTTTTTCTTTCTCTACCCTGTCTTTCTTTCTTTCTTTCTTTTAATGCTACTTCTTTCTTTCTTTCTTTCTTTCTTTCTTTCTTTCTTTCTTTCCTTCCTTCTTTCCTTGTTTGTTTCTTTCTTTCTTTCACGTCTTTCCTTCTTTCTTCCTTTTTTCTTTCTCTACCCCGTCTTTCTTTCTTTCTTTCTTTTACTGCTACTTCTTTCTTTCTTTCTTTCTTTTTTTCTTTCTTTCTTTCTTTCTTTCCTTCCTTCTTTGTTTGTTTGTTTGTTTGTTTCTTTCTTTCTTTCACGTCTTTCATTCTTTCTTTCTTTTTTCTTTCTCTACCCCGTCTTTCTTTCTTTCTTTCTTTCTTTCTTTCTTTCTTTCTTTCTTTCTTTCTTTTGCTAATTTTACTAACTTTCTTTCATTTTTCCCTTTGATCTACCGCCATATTTGCTTGTTTTCTTTTCTAATAGTGCTGCTAATCACACATTTTCTTTCTCGAATTTTCGCATTATTTTGTTATTCTTTAATTACCATTCCTGTTTCGTCCGCTTATTCATTCATTTTTTTTTCTTTACTTCAAATTCTTCATTTTCTCTTTCTTTTTGTTCTTTTCGTTTGTAATTCTTTTTATTTCCTTCTCTTGTCTTCGTTCATTCTTCATACAGTTCTTATTCCTTCCGTCGCATTTTTGGTTCGCATTCTCTGGCGTTGTCTTCCCATCGTACATAAGGCGGGTGTTTGAAATCTCAAAATTAGAATATAAACCAATTGACGGGGTCTGATTGAATTATACCAGAGACCAAAATGTTTAGAGTCCTCTTCTCGATTTAATAATTAGTGACTTTCACACATTTTTTGATTTAATTAACTCCCACTAAGCTTCTGAAACTATTTGTTGTACAATTTAGAGAGTGGTATCATAAAACTTAGCATCCACAGGCCCCAAAATATCATTAACAAGAAAGATAGATTAGGCAAAACCATTAAAAATTTATTTTTTTATGCATTAGTGTATCAATTTCGTCGTTATTATTATTGTATCTCAAAAGCTAATCAGGGTATTAAGGGACAGAAAAAAATTGTTAGATAAGAGAAAAGAGTACTGAATTGTTATATAATCTCCGTCCTGTTATTTACACTATTTATATTCTTTTTGCTGCTGTGATATTCACGACGTTTCGGCCGTTGTGCGTCTTCAGGTGATTGGAATTTCGAACTGAACCATTTATTTCGTCCACCGAAGAAGCCCGGAGCGTACAACGACTGAAACGTCATGAATATATGTAATATAGGAATAAAATGTCGCTGAGTTTGAACATAGATCGCTAGTGAGCAAATGCAGGCGATTCGATTATTGAATTAAGTAGGCCAGGTGACCATAGAGGAAACACATATATATATAGGAAGTCCCGTGACGTCTTTATTGATCTGCATTTCTAGTCTATCCTCTATTATTATTCGGATCTACATTTCTAGTCTATCCTCTAATAATATACGGGTCGCTATTCTCTACTCTATTCACTATTCTATTTCTCTGTTCAGATCAATATACGGATTACAATTCAAGCGAGTATTATCGAGACGGTGGAGTACTGGATAGCGGCTCCGATTGAGGAATCGGAGAGCCGAGTTCGAAATTCATTCAGCTCCATTACATTCACTTACGTGCTAATACCCTAGGGAAAAGTATGAATCCTCTTCTCCCCACCCAATTACCTGAAGACGTACAGCGGCTGAAACGTCGTGAATATCACAGAAGTCAGAAGAATGTAAATAATGTAAATAACAGGACTGATATTATGTAACAATTCGGTATTCTTTTTTTTATCTAACGAATTTTTTCAGTCCATTAACTGCAGGACAAACCGGGTTCTATAGCCTTGGGTCCCAAATGGTCTACCGCTGAAAGAAATGGCAACCTACTAAAAATCTGCCTCGTCAGTCATGTATCGAAAGATACATGATCGCCTAAGCGTGTATCACGCATGGCACATAACTGTCTAACTGACTATTAGAGCGAGATTGTTCCAAGGTGTCTGACACCAATATTATTCAATGGCGGTAGTGGTATCTGCGATTACAAAATCTATACTACAACAAGTATTGCGAAAATGACATCGAGTATTCGTTGATATCACAAAAGTGGCAACGAGTTGATATGATGTCGTTGGCCCCCTCGATCATGCCACCTATATATAAAACAAACAAGCAGAGACACACATTCAGGTCATCAAATGGGATAAGATAATTTGATTTATAGCCCCTCTTATCATCAGGGATCCCAACACATTTTCCTTACTGTCATATAGGAATTAACATTTGAACATAGATTGCCAGTGAGCAAACAGAGGCTATCCCATTATTAAATTAATTGGATCATGTGACCATAGAGGAAACACATATATACATGTCTAGATTCATCTGTATTTCTATTCTATCCTTTATTACTATACGGTTCATTATTCTTTATACTAATCACTGCACAGATTACTTTTCAGAGGTTACTTTTCAAGTGATCCTTTTCAAGCAAATACTATTAGTGCATGTATTATTCAAAGATGTCTGACACCAGTATTGATCAATGGTTTTATATACTTGTATCTGCGATTACAAAGACTCTACTACAAGTATTGTGAAAGTGGCAACAAGTGTTCGTTGACATCATAAAAATATAGCAAAAACATGAGGACAACAGAACGATGTGTTGGGTTTTGATTTAGGATTTACTGAACGATAAGTTGAGCCACTCTACTAACAAGGTATTCACTGAAATATTTAATTATCTTTAGTTGACTTTTACTTCTTCGTTTTGGTTAAGTATTTATTTGCGGTTGTAATTAAATACTGTTTTATTTTAACATTGAAATCATTAACGACCAAAGTACGTCACAAAACCACCCTATGGGTTATTTAATTCCGAAATCAAAAAATGTTGCACACAATTTTGTGGCTTCAACAACAAATACAAATTGCTGGTCATTTTGCTATAAAATGTATTGTTGGTCATTTTGCTATAAAATGTATTTTTGGTAACTCTAGTATAAAATGTATTGCTGGACATTTTGTTTTAAAGTTGAATTGTAGCTAATTTTACGATAAATATGTGTCACAAGTAACTTTTTTATATAATATATACTGCTGGTATTTTTTATTATAAAAATGTATTTATATACTTTCATACAATTTTTTGTTGGTAGCGAGGGGTCACTATTTGCTCATAGGTGGGACCCTAACACGTGTTAACGCCCCGGGTCAGGTGTATCTGGGAACAGCAGTAATTAATAGGGGGTTTTACGCTCCTCAAAAACTCCACTTTCCCGACCAGAGGCCTTGCTGCCGGATGTAGTTAATCGTCACACCGAGGACTATCATTGTTAAGGAAACTGTATTAAATGCATAGCTAAGTACGCAGAAATAACTGCTTTTGTGGCTCTTAGCAGATTTTTGATAATGTTCGTTCCTCACCGTCCTTATGGGTAATCTTTTGAGGATTTTTTTTTTGTTTTAAACGACCTTTTGATTTTCTCCTTGATTCTGCTAGTTTCCATTAAATATTCTTTTGTTTACATGTATTCGATAATGTTAAAGTCAAATCTGAAAATTCTCTTGAGATGAAAATCGACAGATTCTCTTTGATATTTTTCGGTAATCGTTAATTATAGTAACGCTATTTAGATGCAGACATGAATTTGATGATGACATTAAATAACATGGTAGTTTTGATTTGTCGATGTTTAAGTACGTGTCAGCCTTTTGCTTCATCATATGCTTGAGAAACACACAAACATTGATTTGCTGTTGGATTTTTAGATATACCTCAGCCTTTTTGTTTTGCTGAGTTTATTAAATGTACCTCACGCTTTATTTTGTTGATATTTTATAGATATACAACGAGGGACCCAAAAGTAACCGGAATCTTTTTCTGTGTGTCAAGCCCGTAGTAGTTCAGGCTTCCGCTGCTAAATGCCACATGAGGCAACACACAGGCATCAGTATGCTAACTGGTGGCACCGTGGGAAGACGTATAGCTCCGTGGTTTTTTGAAGTGCTTCACGCCTTTTCGTCTATTTTTACCATGGTTGAAAGGATGCCTGTCGTAAAATGAAAGAACAGTTGGAAGTTGATCCAAACCTTTTTTCCGAAGGTCATCACTGGTGACGAAAGCTGGTGATATGGCTACGACCCGGAAAGGAAGCAGTAATCAAGTCAGTGGAAGCATCCAACGTCACCACGACCCAAAAAAGTGTGTCAAGTGAAGTCCAATGTCAAGACGATGCTGATTTGTTTCTTTGATGTGAAAGGAATTCTCCACAAAGAATTTGTTCCTCCTCGTCAAACTGTTAACCAGGCTTTTTACTTGGAAGTCCTGAAGCATTTGCGAGACAAGCTGTGACGAAAACGTCCTGACTTGTGGCAAAGTGGAGCCTGGTGATTGCATCACGACAATGAGTGTGAGACACTTTCTGACCAAGAATGGCATGACCCCACTTCCCCACTGTCCCTATTAACCCGATCTCGACCCCTGCGACTTTTTTTTTGTTCCTCGGAATGAAGAATGACCTTAAAGAAACCTCATAGTGTGTGACAAGGTGTCCCAAACGACCTTCCTCATGTTTTGAATTAAGAGTTCTTCTTCTCATAGCCTGGTTTCGTCAAAGGTTTCAGGGTCAACTTTGTCCTGTTATTTGGCCATAATTGGTCTTAACGAGAACACAT
>OZ010589.1:89641382-89666382 GCA_963932145.1 Acanthosepion lycidas | reverse complement strand
TACGGTACAGGTACTAAATCCGTTGAACTAAATCCGTATAATCCAGGTGAATCCTAATAATATAGGATATATTAAATCTGATCCACACAAAGAGCTCAATGTATTTATTTTAACAGACCCTATAAATTACATAACAGAGTAATACCAAATTACCTAATGAGTATAGACTATTTCAACTAACATTAAAACATTAACATTTTTCGATTCAAAAAGTGAACATATATATATATATATATATGTATATATATATATATATATATATATATATATATATATATATATATATAAATGTATTTATGTATGTATTGTTAAATATAACAGAAAATGAATGTCTGTTATGTTTCATTAATAGCCGTTCCAGATATTTGTTATCAGCAAGGTGGTTTGTGAATATGGCGGCAGTTTGATTACATTGCGCAGATAAGTACGAAAATATCAGAGATTGCGCAGATCAGTGTTGCCAACATAGTGTCAAAATTTTGTGTGAATTGATTGGAGGGTTTTTGAAATATTAGAAATAAAGTTATCTCGATAATAATTTGGCACGCAGTATATATATATATATATATATATATATATATATATATATATATATATATATATATGAAGACAAAAAGAAAATGTTTCTTTACCGATGCGATTTATCCTCTTGGGAATTTTATTATGATAATGAAGGTAAATTTTGAAAAATGTTATGTCATGTAATTTAATGGCTTATAAGAAAGTAAGTAGATGTTGTTATTGTTATTGCTGTATTCTTTTATTTACTATTTTAATGTATTTTAGTTTGATAAATTAATTTATATAATTATTTTAAACAACAGAAGCTTTAGATTTGACCGCTTTTTGTTAATTTTAAAAATATTTTTATGGTCATGTATGTTGGTTGTGAGGGGAGTATATTTTTTTAGAATAGGAAGTATCTGGGAAAACGTCTAGGAAGATTCCATGTTAGTTGTCACAAACACTTATATTACCTCAGAATCGTGGACGCCATATAGATCCTCTTTTAATCAGCTGAATTTTTTCCGCAAAAGTTGACTCCGCGCGATCTGTGGGGATACTTTTGGCAGTGTCGTGTCAGAAATTTCGAAATCAGTCGTATTGACCGGTTCACAGACGAGAGACAAATGCGGAAAGCATCAACAAATATTGCTGTGGCTATGTCCCAAGATCCTCTCTGTTGAACAATATGTGTAATTCTATGCAGGTCACATACGACACAAACATAAAACTGAATGAGTTTGCCAGATCCTCGTAAGTCGAAACCGAATAGTTGTAGAGTGGATAAATGAAACAGCCAAATATAAGCAGGAGTGTAAACGTGTGCTGGTGTGCATACGTAGGCAAGGAATTAAATAATCATTGAATTTATGCTTGAAGTGTAAACGTGATAGTGCTCAATGGGTTAAACAGAGCGAAGATATGATTAATTAATACATATACGAATAACTACGTGTGACACCATTTAGGGTTGCTAGAAAGAAAGAAGAAAAAGAAAAGGCGAGAATTAAATTTAGGTGATAAGAAGCCATCACGAACAGGACACTAAGCGATGTTATTTTTCTAACAAAGAAAAGTGGTAAAATTTTATTGTCGAGAAAGTAAGATACTGGATTTATTCTGATTTATGTTACGGGGCGGAGAATAAGATATAGCCAATCTGCCCATGGCAATGGTGAAAATTCCAGGCTTGTCAAATGGCCTGCGAGGCAGAATTCTAACGAGATAAAAATTAATTAAGCACGCACTGACCGAAAAAACAAAATGCTCGCGCAACCTCCAGCAGGGAGCTGGGAGATAAAAATGAATTAGGTCAAGCTTGACCGAAACCAAAATATCCGTGGAACCACCTCCATGTCATTTGGGAAAAACACCTGTTTATTGTCAGGGCTGGCTATGATAGCGAAATTATTTTATCAGAACAGTTAATTAGCAACAGAATGCAAATACGTCCAATTGACCACCCACTTGTTTGACGAAGGGCCCGGGTGATAAAGTCCAAGTGACATTTCACTAAGATAAGAGTCTAAGGTTTGTTGTCGGGCAGAAGGAAAGAAAGAGAAAGAAAAGAAAAAGAAAAAAAAAGGAAAAAGAAGATAATTTTTTTTCTTTGAGCAAGATTTTTAAACCAAGGCTAGTCTGGCCACACCCACGACGCTGAGCGCCCATTGGCTGGATGGTGGCATGAGAGTCAGGTGGAGGTAATCATGTGAAGAAAGAGGGGAGGCCTGTTGCGCCCCCCTGAAGGGATAGGTGTGAGATGCCACTGTGAGAGAGAGGGGAAACCCGTTGACACCGTCTGACGGTATGTTGAGGTACCAATATGAGAACAGAAGAAGGTGGGAAGACGAAAAACTTCCAAAAATGGAAAATAATAAATTTTCCTGACCGAAAACAAAGAAGTGGATTGTGGATTTAGAATTATCAAGGAACCTCAAACCCCGACAAGCCCACCCCGGTTTTGGTTGGCGTCCATATAAGCAAAGTCGCAGCGAGTGAAAAGCAGTACCAGTTCGAGTTCCAGTTGAGAGGGAGTTGAGTGAAGTTCACAGTTGGAGTTGCACCCGCCTCGCAGATAGCTGACTTGAAAGATTCCAGGCATCACGACCTCAACTGCTAGTCAAGAACAATTTATTTTTTATGAACGACTTAGACTCATACCACTAAAACAAGTTTTACGAATATCGCCTGAAGATACACCAAGAACCAGTTTCTTAAAGAACAAACAACTTAAGATGTTAAGACTCGCCTAACAAACACAAAGTGTCACGAATCCATATAGCGGGTTGGGAAGAAGACGCAGTCCTGTATTCAACAACCAGATATAAAATATTGTTATCATTTTTTAACACATTTGAACTTTTCCAGTTATTATTTTCTTTTCTTTTACATATACTTGTGCGGTGTTACCCTTGATCGAACTCGGCTTGCATTACGGACCGGCGACTGATTTATTTCGTCTGCCTAAGATCAATTCACAACGTGGGTAGTTTAGACTGGAAATCAAAACAGTTACTTCGGTAACCAGACGTTGGAGGCGAGCTGGGAACGACAAGGCTGATACCAAATCTAACCAGATTCCCATCCGAATCACCAAAAGGTTAGAACGTCATATTTGGTGCCGCAACCAATAAACGTTAGAACGTCACTTTTGGTGCCGCGACCAATACCAAGCCAGTTGGTCGTCACAGGACAGGATAGCACGACGGACGCAGCCAGGCAGACGTCACATTTGGCACAGCGACACCGGTGGACGTCACATACGTTTTAGGCGTGCAACTATAGTTTTCGTCAGGCACGGGATCTATAGCAACCCACCCAGCGGAACTATAGTCGCACGCAAAAAACGTAGGTTCGCGTATATGCACTAATTAATACACAGACAGACACACACACACACACTCACAGACACACACACACTCACAGACACACACACACACAGACACACCTACACACATATACATATAATTATTTGAAAAAATATGATTCCATTTCTACGTAAGAGTTCTCATGTTTTAAAAATAGAAGCTAAAATACCAGCTCTATTTCATCCTCAAGTGACTTTTGGAATAACTAATCTTGAAATTTACGGAGTTTTATAAGCTTATACATTGATAATATTAATTACATGGAAACGGTAAAACCAATTATTGTAATAAGAGGTGTAAGGGTGTACATATTGTATCAACAAAGAACTCTTATGTAGCGATGGAATCATAGTTTTAAAAAATAATTATAATTTAGGCTGTTTTTTTTAAAAAAAAAAAAAAAAATACTAAAGAACTTTGGATTATTAACCTAAGGGTTCTTACCATATTTCTATATTTGCACACACACACACACACATATATATATATATATATATATATATATATATATATATATGAATATTTTATAATGGAAGGAAAGAATAGTAAGATATATAATTTGGTGTTCTTATTGATATTTTTTATTTTTACAAAACAGTGCTCAATGTAAATTTACAGAGCATAAATATTATAAATTAGCTGATTTAAAATATGGTTTCTTCGTTACGCAGTAATAACCACGTTTAAAAAACAGAAACTAAAAACTTCAAATTTAATTATATAATTAAATTAAAAGCATTAATACTGTTTTATCTTCAAGCGAATTTGGAATAACTTATTTTTAAATTTACTGTGTTTTAAACGCACATATAAATTCATAATTTCCTGTTTCCAAGGATACAGAGAAATCCAATCATTTAGACATATATATATATATATATATATATATATATATATATATATATATAATAATAATAATAATAAAAACAGACTACTTTAAATTATTTGCTCTGGATTTACATTGAGCTCTCTGGATTTTATCCTTCTTAGGTTTACCCATACGTATTACCTAGTTTTTTGTAAACTATATATATATATATATATATATATATATACAATATGAATTGGATTAAATCCGACAAATATTTTAATATATTTTCTGTTTAATATTTCTTATGGCTACTCTTATTTGAGTAAATGATCTCTTTTTTTTTTTTTTAAATTAAGCACTATTGATTAAATTTAGCTGAATGACCGATAAATTTTGGAGAAAATATCGGGAAACTATTGTAATGAGGAATATATAATTCCAAATTTTATTTAAATGCATCGTACAGGTGATGAAAAATAGTGTACAAGCACAATGATTAAAGTCAACATCTGTGAATTAACAACGGGAAATCTCCCCAGTAGACCCATGGAACTTAGCTTCATGTCAGAAACGTAATATTGTACGTTTAGAGGCATCGTCGGATTATTAATCTTTTAGAGTTCTTGAAACACTAAATACCAAGTTATTAGTCGAACAGCTGCTACATGTCCATAAACGAACAGTACCCCATGCTCGAGTAAGAAGAAACTTTTTTAATTGCCTTCATGTCAACGGAAGGCCACATAGGGAGTTGATTAACACAGGGAAACATTTTGGAAATCGATTGTTCTGTTCTCCTCCACCCGTGATATTAACTTGCATCAACTGATTATTACCTTTTTATCGCACTAAAATGCTTTTATAGTAAGGTTTTCTCCAATTCAAACCAGATGTAAGAATTCGCTGAAACGTTTTAGCGTCAAAACGGAATTTTACTCAAAAGGTTGCAAAGAGTTGCCCGATATGTATTAGGTTGGTGCAAAATTAATGTCGTTTTATCAAATATGTTACTATGTGAGAAAACGTCATTAATTTTGCACCAAACTAATAAATAGTGTATAATGAAATGTAACTGTATTTTATTTTTTGAAAAATAAATTTGGTAAATAAAATCGACATTACATACATATAGATTTTAAAAAATAGCTCGATTATGTGACGCAAAGAAAAAGTGGGTAGAGCCGGGTTTGAGTTTCTGCAAAATTCTTCATTTTAATGTTCGGGCAAATATCCTTGGTGGAAGGTATTGATCCATTTTTTCCCATCCACGGCATATGACGCGTTTGGCGGAGGATGGTGACTACTTTCGGAGAGCAATTCTCAATTCAAGCTAGAATCACCAGTTCTCTGTACCCAGTACTTCTAAAAAAAGTGTGGATTTTTTCTGCACAAGCCTTCAGAACTTTAATCAAAACATATGCCTTGTTAATCTGGTTGTTTCATTCTATGGGATGAGCAGTTAGACTTACCGAACACGAAGACGAACGGATGTGTTTATTATCTGGGAAAAGAGAGCAATATCGGAAATAACTCATATTTACAATTCGCTAAGACACACACACACACACACACACACACATATATATATATATATATATATATATGTATATTAGCAGATCAGCCAATTCCACTACTTTGGTTTCAAACTTTTGTTATCTTTAGGCGATTTCGGTTAACTAATTTACAAAAGCTTTATATTTAAAAAAAAATATGAACGTTATAATATTTAAAAATAAATAACAATATGGGGTGTGGTAGAAGGTGAGAAGTAGGAGGTCAAGTAGGAAACCAAAGATATTGGATATGGTAAGGTGTTAAATGAAAGATACATAAGGTTTTTATCCCACTAACTCTGGTCATTAACTTGTAACAATATATATATATATATATATATATATATATATATATATATATATAATACTAGTGCTCAATATATATATATATATATATATGTATATACTACTAGTGCTCAATATATATATATATATATATATGTATATAATACTAGTGCTCGATATATATATATATATATGTATATAATACTAGTGCTCAATATATATATATATATATATATATATATATATATATATATATAATACTAGTGCTCAATATATATATATATATGAACAACATGGAAAAAATTATTAGCTCCCATAATAGTAAAATTTTAAATGAATTTTATAATCAACTTCAAAAAGATCCTAATACAAGCCCAAAGACCAAATCTACCTGTAACTGCAGGGAAGGATCTGTCTGTCCAGTAGAAGGAGTATGTTTGTCCAAAAACATAGTATACGAAGCTACGATTTTCCCCAAAGAAAATACTGAACATAAGAAGATCTACATAGGTATTTCTGCAGGAAGTTGGAAACAACGATTTTACAACCATCGTCAATCCTTTTATAATGAATCAAAAAAACACCAAACTGCACTTTCAAAGCACTATTGGGAGTTATTGGAAAACAAATTAACCCCACAAATAGAATGGAAAATCATCTCAAAAGCCAAAACTCCGATTAATTTCAGAGACCGATGCAATTTGTGCATTATGGAAAAAATACTAATTATAAAACATAAGCATCCGGACATACTATTGAACAGACATAATGAGTTGATTTGTAAATGTAGGCATAAAAATCACCTCAGTTTAAAAAAGTATGTGTAGATATATAAATAGAAAATATAAATTGTTTTAAATGAATATATGAAAATACTGACACTGTGCTCTTTGATAAATGTGTTGGAACTTACAATTTTTTTTTTTTTTTTTTTTTTTGTGAACTTATTTAGATATATATATATGAACATTATAGATAAGGGTAACTATGTATTTATATTGTGGACACATATGTATGGTAGTATGGATATATATGTATAAATAGATATACACGTGTGTGAGTATAGATATACTAATATGAAGCATGTTTGAATACTGAATATTTTTTATATTTTTTTTAACGTGTATGCTGCATGGGTGTGGATGTATATGTATAAATGTTTTAATGTTTGTTTTGTATGTATATGTATATTGTATATGTATGTACAAGTATATGTGTGTGTACATGTACTTAAACA
Organism: Acanthosepion lycidas; assembly: GCA_963932145.1. Classification (NCBI taxonomy): domain Eukaryota; kingdom Metazoa; phylum Mollusca; class Cephalopoda; order Sepiida; family Sepiidae; genus Acanthosepion; species Acanthosepion lycidas. The sequence continues at coordinate 89,659,125 of OZ010589.1, read as the reverse complement.
TGTGTGTTTTTATGGTTTTAAACTACTTGTAATCTATATATGTATATAGACGTAATTACCTTAGAATGTATATTTGGTAAGTGTACATATGTATATGTATGTATATATATATATATATATATATATATATATATGTATATATGTACTCTTTTTATATTTTGTTTTGTATGTAGGGTTTTGTGCTTATATATAAATGTATATCTATTTAAGGGTGTGTATGTGTATATGAGTGTCTCTCTCTCTCTCTGTATATATATATACGGATGATTAAATGGTTAGATTAATTTTTTGATATATAGATTTGTATATGGATATATGAATTGTATATGTATGTATATGTGTATATATGTGTGGATGTATATATGTATGTGTGGATGTATATATGTATATATATATATGTATATGTGTGTGTGTGTGTATGTATATATGTGCGTACGTACATAAATTGATTTTAAATGAAATATTGGGTCTTTCTAATGACATTTTAAATTTATTTTCTTAATTTTGTAATGTCCTTCTTTTGTAATATTCTATAGTTTAAATTTTGTTTTCTTCTGAAGGGAGTTTCATTTCTAAATTTAAAATTTAAATTTAAATATACCATTCTTTGACTATTAATAATAGTAATAATATTAGCTAAATTCCTTTAAAATGAAACACTTCCGAAATAACATTGATAAAATTAAATTTTAACTGTGAAATCTATATATATTTCAAATATTAAAATATAGATAAAGATTGCAAAATGTATATATAGTTTATGTGCGAGGTTAAATGAATTTTTGTGTAAATTATCTAAAGTGTTTCTATGGTTTTATTTATTTATTTATTTATTTTTTTTTTTTATTTATTTATTTATTTATTTATTTTTTACTTGTTAATGATCGTATGTATATGTGTATATATATGTGTGTGTGTGTGTATGTATATATGTATATATATATGTGTGTGTGTGTGTATGTATATATGTGCGTACGTGCATGAATTGATTTTAAATGAAATATTGGGTCTTTCTAATGACATTTTAATTTATTTTCTTAATTTGTAATGTCCTTCTTTTGTAATATTCTATAGTTTAAATTTTGTTTTCTTCTGAAGGGAGTTTCATTTCTGAATTGATAATTTAAATTTAAATATACCATTCTTTGACTATTAATAATAGTAATAATATTAGCTAAATTCCTTTAAAATGAAACACTTCCGAAATCACACTGATAAAATTAAATTTTAACTGTGAAATCTATATATATTTTGAAATATAGATAAAGATTGTAAAATGTATATATAGTTTATGTACGAGGATAAATGAATTTTTGTGTAAATTATCTCAAACGTTTTTTTTTTTTTTTTTTTTTTTACTTGTTAATGATCGTATGTATGTAGGGATTCACATGAATGCATTTGTGAGGCATATATGAATAAATGAAAATTAATATAACCCTCAAATTCTATTAAATAATGAAACCTAATCTTTAATTTAGTTTACCAATGTAATAAATAAATTGCATTCATAAATTGATTTTAAATATTAAAATAGATGTTATATATATATATATATATATATATATATATATATATATATATATATATATATATATATATATTTCTTTTTTTTTTTTTTTTTTTTTTTTGTGGAAATACAATTAGTCGGGTGAATAAACTATTAAGATTTTAAATATTTCTTTATGTCCTAGATAAATATGTTTATTACAATAATAGTTATATTTAGTCCTGAAACTACTTACTTAAAAAATTAAATATTTAAGTTAATAACAAAATTTTTTTCAGACATCGAATTTTCTATCAAACATTGTAAACTATCTTTTACATAATTTTGTTAAAACAAAATTATAACAACTCCATCTCTCTTTCCCCCTCCCCACTATCCCTCTCTTTACCGTAAGACTCACTTGTATACATTTTCTACAATTCATTTCCGTTTTATTAACCATCTAAAGAGGTCAAGTTTTTTGTCACTCCTCCTACTCCAATATAAAACATACTTAAGAGAGATATAAAATTAACCCCTCCCTATACTTTATATTGTCTGGTTAACTACCACTCTCAACCCCCTCTATTAAATTACAAAAATTACACTACCCACCAATTTCTAATCTCATTTTTTTTCTCATTTCGTTGTTGGAAGATTTACCTGATGATCCTGAATCCTTAAAAAAGGATTTAGGTGAAATAAATTATCGTAATGGTACATTAAAGTGATTTGTTTTTCATTACATATTAGCTCTGTCCTAACATTGAGCTCTCAGGATTTCATCCTCTTTGGATTTACCATTTCGGTTTACCAAGTTCCTTATAACTTAAATATATATATATATATATATATATATATATATATATATATATATATATATATATATATATTTACAAGAGGATAAAATACAGGTAGAGCTCTATGTCAAAGAATATAATATAAAAGGCCCAAGCACTAATATACCATGGCTATAATGTATTATTTCGAAATCGTAATCACGATCCAATTCATTAGATGAACAAATTAAAAAAAAAAAATTGTAGGTTTGATGAAGTGGATCGTGATTACGATTGCCAAGTCATAAGTTATAACCATGAAGGGTTTGTGTTTGAGCCTTTTATAATATATATATATATATATATATATATATATATATATATATATATATATATATATATATATATATATATATGTGTGTGTGTGTGTGTCTGTGTGTGTGTACTGGAAGATAGATTACGGATACAACAATGAACACTGCATTGTAACTTAGTTTCACGTTTTAATATGATATTCAGAACAAGCTTCGGTCTATAATCTATCTATCTACCCCGCATATATATATATATATATATATATATATATATATATATTGAGGTCAACATTGGGAAGTGACAGTCTGTTTCATGCTTGAACGCAATCTTTACGACCTGTTGATCTCAGTATCAACTTTAAATTTATATCTACACACGCTTTATCACTGGTACTAAGCACCTTTTTTTAATCATATCACCACGTGAAATGTAGTAGATCCACTAAGGCACAATTGGTTACTGAGTCTGAAAGAATGAGAAAAAAGAGAAAATATTATTAAGGACAGAGAACAATGGAAAGTCAAGCAAGAGGGCAGTAGATATCAACAGGCATTGCACTTAAAATGAATGTGAAATGCGTGTAGCCTGAAGAGAATTCCACAAGCGAGAAGTATGAGGAAAGAAACTGTGTAGAATATATAGATACATTTGTCCAATTCAACAGCGAATTGATGAGATCTTGCCGACAATCTAGTACTGGTCTACCAGAGGGTCTCAAAACAGCGTCGTCAGGATTTGTATCCACAGTTGTCCTTCATTTAGACTTGTAGCGAACTAAGGCTATAGGGTAAGGGATAATATGTCCCGCTATCAAACCTGCTGATAGAAGTGATTGATTTGTACTTGAGCGTAACTGATTCGAACAAATTCTACACGGAATGAAAACTCAGAGTTCCGTGTTCGAATTTCATTCTAGTTTGTTACATCACTTTATACGCAAATGCAGTTGGGAAATCCATGTACCTTGCCTAGAAAAAAGATGGGTTATTTGTGCGTAAATGAATATAATGAAATCGACATGACTTCCAGCTGGTATCCACTAAACCACGATGAATGCATATATATATATATATATATATATATATATATATATATATATATATATATATAATGTATATTTGGGCAGCAAACCTTCTTTTAAACATGCTTCCTTGAATATGACAGACAAGAAAAAACATTTTTACTTTTTTTCGATTAGTCTTACATTTTTTCGTTTGGTGTGAGTAAGTGCATATATATATCTACATAAGGAAAAGTTATCTTAGAAGACGTTTCGTCAAATACCTTGATAAATTCCATCAAATATATTTCATATATATACTTACTCCCACGATATATATATATATATATATATATATACATATATATATATATGAGATTTCCTATAATATTTAGTTCTTACTCTGCATTGAGCCCTCTTTTAAATTAAATGTTACAGACAATAGAATTATACGCTTTTTGTTCTTATATATATATATATATATGGTAGGAGTAATTATATATATGTTTGTTTGATTAATTGGTGACATACAATGAAGTCCCTTTTTAAAATATATACATGTATATATATATATATATATATATATATATATATATATACATATATATATGTGTGTGTGTGTGTGTGCGTAACATTTCAGATAGAGTATATCTGCAAAAGAAAAATATGAATAAAGACAAAGGAAAAACTTATCTTAGACGTCGATTCGTCAACTGCCTTGATAAGGTCCCTCCGAGGACGAATCATAAGTTTTCCTTATATATAACTTAGCTGATGTTCCTCTGAGGGACCTTATCAAGGCATTTGACGAATCGACGTCTAAGATAAGTTTTTCCTTTGTCTTTATTCATATTTTTCTTTTGTAGTTATACTATATCTAAAATTTTACAAACAGACACACACACGCGCACACACATATATCTCTATATACATTTGCGTATTTAGGCAGCAAACCCTCTTTTATACAAGTTTCTTTAAAGATGAACGAAAGTATTGCACTTTAGCTTTTTATTTAATGTTTCTTGTGTGCTCACAAGTGATTTCTTTTCTGTTCACAAATTGTGTAAACATTATCCAAACGTTCTTCAGGTATGACCTCTTTCGGATATACTTTTATCCATTATCAAGGATGATTTTATTTTTACTTTTAACTGAATGCATGGGTTGTGTTATGTATGTATCTAAAGTTATAGAAATATTTTATTTTCCAAATACGGTCAGTATGTTGTGGCCGTGTTCATAGTTAATGTTACTGAATGTTGGCTTTTCCTTTTTTTATTAGGGCTTACATAATTTGTAATCTTTTTTACAAGTAGAATTTACTTGTATTTTCGTTTAGTGTGTTTCGGATGGGGTCTGGTAGGTTTTTGTGTGTCTTTGAATGCGTCCTAATGGAGCTATAGTCGGGTAGGCGTTCCTTAAATGGATTTGAGCTCGTAAGTAAAGTTGGTTCTTTGTAAGTGTATTGTTACTTATGATGATAAGTTTAGCAGTTTAAAGTTTTTTGTCATAGATAATTTAATTTTCTTGTTTGGTTCGATTCGTCTAGTTTATTTCTTTACGATATTTTTAAGTGAAAATTCATTTTGCTTACAGTTAACGCGTATATTAATTATCTATTACAATTTAAAACAGCTAACCTTATCATAAAAGAAAAAAAACAACAACCTTCCAAATTAAAACTACAAAGAAGCAACATTATTTACGAGAATTAAAATATTAAAAAGTGTTTTCTATGGATGTCAGCAAATTATAATTTAAATGAGTCACCTTTGGAAATGTTTGGAAGGCGTTAGGAACCAATTAAAAAGTCAGAATTTTGAATTCTGGTTTTTTGAAGAATTTTCTTCCAACTTGAAGAATAATTTCGTGATACTATTAGGCTGGTGCAAAAATAATGACGTAAGAATGTCGTTTTTTGACGTTAAAAATACGTCGAAAAACGACATTATTACGTCATTATTTGTGCACCAACCTAATAATTCCATCACAAACACACTCATATGTGTATATATTCAAGAATAAAAGGCGTTTATCAATTTTCAAGTAGGGACATGAGGCATAAAAGGAAAAGAACGCTTCTTTTATCTAGCCATGTTTTCCGTGAATATCCGTGTGAAACGTTTAAATCTCGTTTTGCAATATAATTCAGACACAGGCATAGGCAAAAATGACTTGGACACAATTTCACTGAGAGTAAACTCAGATGTTCGAAAAATATTTTCACCTCCTGTCAGTCTGGACAATCTCTAAACAGGTTGAGCTATAAAATGATAGCGTCCTAGGTACGATGATAAACTACATCCTGCCGAAAGGACTCTGATTGGAAGGTTATGAGGTGCGGGGAAGCAACTCAATTGCTGTGAAAATTAATAATTATATTAAAATCGGACAAAAAATGTCGCCAGTGACTCCATGACTTCCTTTTTCAAGACAAATTAAGTCGGTAAATAGGTGAAAAGTTCAATAAAAGTAAACGACAAATGTGAATTAGATGGGGAAAATTATGTGAGTGAAAAATGTTTACCCAGAGGATAGAACTTCGGTTTGCAGGCTGAATCAATTCATTAACCTTATTTATATAAATATGGCTTGCATAGAATATCCTTGCTCTTTGTTTCTCTTCATTTAGTTCTGTGCAATCTATCTATCTATCTATCTATCTATCTATCTATCTATCTATCTATCTATCTATCTATCTATCTATTTTTCTATCTATCTATCTATCTCAGTCTGTTCATATCTATCTATTAGATTGGTGCAAAAATAATGACGTAATAATGTCGTTTTTGACGTTAAAAATACGTAAAAAAACGACATTATTACGTCATTATTTTTGCACCAACCTAATATCTATCTATCTATCTATCTATCTATCTATCTATCTTTCTATCTATCTATCTATCTATCTATATATATATATATATATATATATATATATATATATATATATATATCTGATAAGCTTTACGGTTTATCAACGCATTGAAGGTTCTTTAAAGACAGTAATTATTCTTAAATTGTAAGAATTGTTTGGAAGATAATAATGGTTTAGTGATACAAGTCTTACTAATTAATCTTTAGCTGGGGGAGAAGAGGGTGATATACACCTTTCCCAAGGTTATTTTGTGCCTAAGTCAATATCACGAACTCAACTTCAACTGGGCTCTTCGATTAATCATTCTGAAACATTATCCATTATAACATCCGCACATGAATGGCTACAGTAATTTGTATTCTCAAGCGGTCACCCATCAAGGTACTGACCAGGCTCAACGTTGCTTACTATTCATACTCGCAATCAAGAGAAAATAATTTGTTCTTTAGACACGGAGACTCTTTAAGCTAAATTCATGCTTTGCTTTTTTCGTTAGAAAAAGCAATTTATTCAAATGACTCAGGTCATAAATTTTATTGATTTCTTGGTTGCAAAAATAAAATGAAAAGATGCATTTATTAAAATAACTTTTTTTTTTTTGGATAGGATCAAGCCGAAAAAAAATTCGAATTTTTAAAAACAGTTAATTTTTTTTTTTTGAATATTTGGAAATCGCTATAAAAAAATCGTGAATATTCTTGTTTTCTGAATAACATTTGGAGATTTATTTGTTTCAGTAATAAAACAAAAATGTTGCCAAAAATTGATATTTGCCTTTATTTTTTAGTTTTTTCTTTTATAATTTTGCCTGCCATTTAAAGCTAATCGGTGCTTTTACTTAATAAATAATTATATATATTTGATTTCAATTCTCTGGGGAATTGTCTGTTAAATCTTAAAATTTGTTTAAGATAAACTTTATTTTGTACTAAGATTCATTAGAATGTGTTATTTACAATCTTGTGAAAATTAATTGAAACAATCGCTTTAGTTTCCTTTCTTTCACCATACGTTCAGTTTTAGATTCACTGGAGTGATAGGCTGTAGTCGATTTCCTTAGATTAGGTCATTTGCAGTGGTGTGCAGTAGTATTAATCAATTTTCGAGCTAAATGATGAAATTTGTTTGACCTTGAAAAATATTGCGTCATCCGTGAATGCATCAGATTTTAATCAAGCCGATACACTATTGTCTCGACTTTCGATTAGTTGTCCTACAACTATTGTCTACGATGGACGTTACTCCAAAGAAGCGTACAAAAATTATAACCTTGCACGAAAACACTGGCAAGCTTTACCAGTGAGCAAATTAAATACTAAACTGGCCCGGAAACTCTACGTATTTAAATCCAGTCGAGAATCTGTGGTCAATCTGCAAGGAAAGAGTTCGTGGAATGGACATAAGAAGTACTAACATATGCATTGGGGCATGTTTCATTGGAGAAATACGAAAAAAAGTAAATAATAACGGAATTATTCGATTTCTTTTCATTAAATTGCACAAGGGTGTACACGAAATAAAAAAAAATATTGATAATTTTAAAGTGATCCGTTTTAATAAATAAATTCTAAGCTTTGATGTTATCAGAGAAGAAGAATTTATTAAATATCAATACTTGATGGAATTTTACTTATATTTTATGTTTGTAGAGGTACATTATAATGTTTTAAAATAAAATTGTTGAGCACTGAAAGAACTAAAATGTTTATATCAAAATATGAGGTTAAATTAAAAAGTAAAAGCAATCGCTATACATATCCATTGAAGAATTACAAATGCGTATATCGCATATTATATATATATATATATATATATATATATATATATATATATATACATATGATATTTTTTATTTAAAAATATTTTACATTGTATCACGAAAATTTCTGTGTTTCGGGACTTAAATGTTTTTTATCCCGTCATGTGTGATAACTTTTGAATTTTTTTCTTTGAAATCAGTAAAAAATACCTTTACTTATTAAAGAGTTAAGTAGGATGGGGAAACCGTATTTTAAAATGCTATGGGTAGGTCTCATTTGACTAATCAAAAGAGAGGTCAGAGCTAACACAGAAAAGTTAAAAATAGACATTAGATGATGTGGGATATTCATACATATCTTGGGCAAATGACACTATCTCATATTTCCGGTTAAGAATATACATTTAAGTTACAAAAATTAATCTGAGAGATATGGATATCTTCCCAATAGGTTAATTTTTGTTTTTTTTAAAAAAAATATTTTTATATATTTTTATACAAGGAACGGTAGATTCAGGGCTCGTGGTAGGGAGAGAAAAGCTCTTGACAAGACCAAAAAGAAAATCCCGATAAGAGTTCTACCAGGTTCATTACCGATAATCTTAAAAACATAATATATGCTGCATATCGAACTGACTGGAGTCTGCGAGACAAATTTGCTAATGGCTCGACGATCTCAAATATCGTGGCTTAAAAAGCCTAAATAAATGTCTTGTTGTTTAGAGTGCATTTTTATTTTATTAGAAAACCTGTTCTAAAAGAAAAAAAAATAATGTCTGACATTTTCCTAAAAAATTAAAAATGTTTTAAAAGGGTAATTTTGGCAAACGCATAAATATCTTTTTGAGTTCTAAATTAGCGTTAATTAAAAAAAACCCAAAAAACAAAAAACGATTCAATTCGTTAAAATTTGTAAGCATGTGCCTTTTCTTTTTGAGCATTTCATGATTTTAGCTTCAAATGCCAGAGAAGCGTGAGGTAATATCAAGAAATGTGAAGAAAATTCCTGCATCCTTATCACGCCATATTAATCTTATTATCTGGAGAAATTTAACTATGAAAATTCAAGAATTAATTTTAGCAAAGCTAACACGGAAAGAAATATATTTTAGCTGTGGAAGGAATAATAATAATAATAATAATAATAATAATAATAATAATAATAATAATAATAATAACAAGCAACTTCTACGGGAAGGAAACTGAAAGAAACTGGTATCAACACCACCCAGACCCGGTTACGGAGATAAGACCTGTTACAATTCTATGGGACTACACAATTTACACTGACAGAACAATCAAGGCCAACCGCCCAGATATTGTTATTAAAGACCACAAACAAAAACGGTGCCTCCTTATTGATATGGCAGTTCCTGCTGACTGCAATGTATCTTTGAAAATATTCAAAAAGCTGTCAAAATACAAGGACCTTGAAATAGAGGTCTCGAAAATGTGGCATATGGGAACATCAACAATCCCTGTTGTAGTTGGAGCCCTAGGACTGGTTGGAAAAGATTGCAGTAGACTAATTGCAGGGATTCCTGGAAGTCCATGCCTCAAGGAGATACAAAAAATTATTCTGACAAGTACAGCCCACACTTTACGAAGGGATTTATCTATGTAATTTTTATTTTATTTTATTTTTTTTTTGTCAGTGAAAAGTGTCATGATGCCATTTCTAACCTTAGGTCCCTGGGTGGGACCCGGAAAGAAATGTGTAAACGCCAGAAATCAAAGAAAATAATAATAATAATAATAATAATAATAATAATAATAATAATAATAACGGAAGACAAACACCAAAATCAAAATACAAGTAAGTATGAAACCATCAATAATATAAAAGACGATTTTATTTTATTTATCGGTCATAGAGTCTGATTTGCTCTTTTTAGGAGTGAGATATTCCATATTTATGGTAGATGAAGGTGTTACATTCGATGTGATTTTATTTATCGGTCATAGAGCAGATGTATACATACTTTGCACATGACTACTTTCTCTGAAGTGGATATTATGAACCGCGCTGGATTTCGAATTCCACTCTCCAAAACAGCATTCGCCCTACCAGTCCTGAACACTATATCGCTAGACACGGACAACGGAACGATAACAATACGAGAGTTGGACAGAAAAAGATCATAGGCTAACAATGAAGGAGAAATCCTAGAGCTGTGAAATATTGCATGCGTTAATTTCAACTCTTATTAATAAATGCATCATTTCCTTCCTGGCATCTGACTGTTCAAAGAAGACTACAAACCCATCTAGTTGCGGCCTCTTTTAAAAATGGACAAAATTTGGTATCAGAGTGTTATCATGTACGTGCAGAAAAAGTATTTTGCCCCCAAGGATTCATGCTGACAAGGTTGTTATGTTAAGGGATGACACTCCAGCATTATTAAAACTGCAAATGTGGGCAGGTGAATTTAGTAGACTGTTGTAGCATATCTACGGACGTTAATGGGTATGTCTCCATTCACATGAATACAGTAGTAAATACTGTATGTTGGTCTGCAGTTAAAGATTCGTCTCCAGCTGTATTGGTCAAAATCTCTGTATCCGGACAGAGAGGATATCCAGACATGACTATGTTGAAAAGCAGAATCTCGTCTCAGGAAACAGCTACCCGACACCGTCCTATATGGGGTCTACGGGGAATTATTGGCCGGACCTACGTGGTCGGATACCCCACGTTAAATTCGGCTTTGTGCCACATCTGACCGCGTGGTGCGGTTAGTAAATATCCTGCAGTTGGAAATTCGTCCCAGCAGTGCCGGTCAAACTCTCTACCTCCGGGTAGAGAGGATCAGACAAGTCTATGTTGAAGAGCAGAGTCTCGTCTCGGGAAACAGCTACCCGGATCCGTTTTATACGGGGTCTACAGGGTTATTTTGGTCGAGCCTACAGGCTCGGATAACCCCATATGAAATTCGGCCTTGTGCTACATCTGACCGCGTGGTTCGGTTAGTAGATATCCTGCAGTTGGAGATTCATTGCGGAATTCATTTGATTCAATTCTAGCAGTTGACTACTACTTCTACGCGCCGCTGGCGAATCTTATATGCGTTGTTCTTGTCCTAAGTATTATCGTTCATTATCAACCTTCGTTCGATTGTTCTATACAATAACCTTCCTTTGGTTACAACATAAGGGAGGGAGAATCTTGAAGATGTCCCATGGTCTGTTCGTCCTGCGAGTGCCACCACCGTGGAAAATATTAATCGTGTTCGCCGCATGGTGATGGTGTCAGACGATTGACTATAAGTGAAAAAGCTCATGCTATTAGCATATGAGAGACTTGCGAATATTCTGCACGATGAATTTGGCATGACGAAGTTTTCTGCTCGGTGGATACCACGTCTCACCAGAGTGAACACGCCACGGGAAAATCTGAGATTGCTTGAGGCGGATCCAGCTGGTTTCCTTGAAAGTTTCCTAAAAAAAGAGTGGGTATTGTGTTCGTCGTTTTGTGTCAGAGATAGAGAGACAATACACGCAGTGGAAAAGACTCAATCTCACCTTCACAAAAGAGGTCTAAGGTCGTTTCATTTGTAGAGAATCTGATGGCCTCGGTTTTCGGGATATAAAAGCATAGTTTATTGAATATCTTCAAAAGGCCACTCCATCAATGGAGAGTACTGTGTCAATCTGCTGACACAGTTAGGAAAGTTTATCAAGACAGAACGCGCAGAAAACCGGTGGAAGAGGTTCGTTTCACCAGAGCAATTCTCATGTACACAAATCCTTGATTTTAATAGCTGAGTTGCGCGAGTGTGTCTTTGAAATGGTTGATCCCCCTCACCGATTCTCCTGATTTGACTATCATCTGTTCCCCAACATAAAAGAAAACCTTGGCTTGGAATCAGTATGGCAGTAATGATAACGTTGTATCTGCAGTTGATTATCTTCTTCGAATAGTTTGATGCCAGTTTACATGGAGAGAAACAATGCACTTATTAACAAGAGGAGTTGGAATTAATTCATGAAAGATTTAACAGCTCTAGCATCACTCCTTCATAATGAGCCTTTCAGGCCACCCTCGGATATCCCTGATGACTAAATAATGTTTATTATCTGATGAATGCAGGGCGTAATGTCCGAAACATTATGAAAATAGCAAAAAGATAAGGACCGTAGTCTGAATTTAAATAATATAAATAATGATATTTCATTCGAGAGTTTGAGACGGAAATTTAATAATATAAATTAAAATGAAACGAAAGAAATAAAATAATTAAAATTAAAATTACTAAAAAAAAAAAAAATGAATAAAAGTAAAAAGATTATAAATAAATTAAAAAATACATGGACGATGCCACCTTTAGTGTACAAGCAGAACATTGTCGAACTCGTTCTACACTGATTCTTGCAATAGGAAGTCGATGCAATGTTCCACCAGAATAGTCCCTGTCCAAATGTTGCCCATTCTACTCAATATATTCTGCCAAATATTCGATGACACCCTTTTCCAGCACAATTGCCAGATCTCTCCCACACTAATTATGTATGGGGCACGAAGGGACTACACCTGACTCACTCAATTCGCCCACCTACAAATCTTGCTATATTCTATCAGAATATGCAAGAGGCGTGGAATAATATACCACAGGATGATATTAACCATTTCTACGATCATACGAAGGGACATGCACACGGATTATATACAGTGTATTAATTTGGGGGTGAGTATTGCTGATTCGGGCATTATTTTGGAACCTGCACACATACAAATCTATACGTGTGATTAATAAATTTAAATAAATTGAGACGAATTTTTATAGGTACCTCGTTTATAAATAACTAGATTGAAATTTGATTGACTTTTAAGCATATTCGACGACTGACGTCAGTGTGGCATAACCACCTTCAAAAAGAGAAAAATAAGAACACGAATTTGGACAAAAAGATTTACGACATTAAATGTTAATATTCTATTCAAGACTCCTACAAATTATATTGAAATGTCTTTCCTTTCTATTAGGTTGGTGCAAAAATAATTTCGTTTTCTGACATATGTTACTATGTGAGAAAACGAAATTATTTTTGCACCAACCTAATATTTACTTGTTTATTTGTTTTTACGGCTTACGTCCACGTCACGTTGAAACACTGGTTCTCTTACTATCACCGAAGTTAAGCAACGTCTAGCTTGGCCAGTACCTAGATAAGTGACCACTTGGGAATACCAGGCGCTTTTAGCTTTGATGAGTGGGAGTTATAATCGATAAAGACTCAGAATTATTAATCGAGGTGCCGAGTTTCATATCCATTCCGGTTTGTTATTTTCACTTACGCTCAAATAGCTTAGGGGAAACAGATTCATCCATCACTTATCTCCAAACTATGGGTTAATTAGTAAGGCTTGTATCACTAAAGCATTATTATCTGAAAAAAATTCTAATTATCTAAAAATATTTTCTGGCTTAAAATGACCTTCAAAGTGTTGATAAACCGTAATAAAAAGAAATAAATCAATCAATGTAAAATATTTTTAGAATGATGTTTGCCCTGTCAAAGGCTCAAGATCAACTCAATGTTGGGGGTTACGGTTTTGTGGGATATGTGGGGAAGATCACAAGATTTTGACAGGTTAAAATTGTAATGATCCTTTTGGAAATCGGTTTCACAAAGCAGTGATTCCGGAAAGAAGCTGTTCGAGTGGGACTTACATCTCACTATAGGAATACAAAGGAAATGAGGGTGGTCCTCTACAATTTGCATGGCATGGTGGGTCTTAGCCATAGAGCTAAAACATGAATTTCGTTTGAAAACTTTCCAGTCATAGAGCAGCGAGAGGCTTGCAACGTTTCGTCCGTGGGAAAAGGTTTGTAGGATGAAAAAGAATTGATCAACCTTCTGGTTGATGAATTCAGACGATAGTAACACAGTTAAAGCTCGTAGTTATTTTCTCGGCAGGTTTACGTCTACACTTTGAAACTTAGATTCCAGTACGATCACCGAAGTTAAGCCACGTTGAGCCTGATCTGTACCCAGATGGGTGACCGCTTGGGAATACCAGGTGGTGTATGGATACTGGCTCGGAATTTTTCATCGGAAAGCTGAGTTCTAATTTCCGTTGTCTTCGTTATATTTAAATAGCAAGAGGCTTGTGACGTTTCGTGTGTGGGAAAAGGGTTTTAGACTCAAGCTTCAACAAATTGAAGCAATTTGTGTACTAACACTTGCTTCAAATTAAGCAAACTCAGTATTAGTAAAAAAAAAACAAAAAACTAAATTGTTGTTTAAAGATGTCCTCTATTCATCATTGGCTTAAGGGAAGTAGAAACAGTACAGATGACACTACCTGCGTCACAAAAATATGAACATTATTTTCTGCACTGAGAAACTGTTTTGAAGATCTACTTAGAATTACAAATTTTGCGCCAATTAAGCACTCAGGGTACTGCTCAAAATTATGCTTATTTAAAGAATAAAACATATTAACTCTTCATTTAGACTTGTGTAATAGTTTTAAATACTATTTTTCACTTAACACAAGGCCCGAGATATACTCAAGGTAGAGATTTACTGTGTAATGTCATATGAGTGTAAGAAAATAATTTGATGGGATTATGCAGGAAAGATCACGGTTAACCTTAAACTTGAAAAGGTCAAGATTGTCTTGATTTGGGAAAACATCCTGTCAGGAGTTTGCTTCATAAAGACATTGAAACGCAAATTAAGGATGTTACTATTTTATTCTCTGTCAGTGTATCGTGTGAATATGTTCAGCTGAAAAGATTCAAAAGCATTCGATACTGAATACAAGATGGCAAGAGGGAAAGAAAGAGAATGAAAGAGAGAGAGAGAGGGGGAGATATAAACGCACACACACACACAATAGCAATGATGCGAAATGCAAAGCTGTATCTTCTTCACGGCGTAAAACAATAAGGCCTCTTGATTGATAAAATAGTAATAGAAATGCCCCTTTCAGAAATGAGATTGATCTCGGGGTCTGACACTTTCCTAATGAAGCTGGACCGTGAAAAGGAGGAGACAGGCGTTAAATCGATTTCCAATAGGCGCAACCGGGTCCAATCTGATTGATTAGTAGAGAGTTATTGATTCAGTTGAAAAAAGCCAATTATGCCTGTGGTCAGCGATCAATGGGACACATTCATTACCGGAATTTACTCATGCAGTATGTTCGTAATTATTTAGTCTTATTTTTTGCATATATATATATATATATATATATATATATATATATATATATATATATGGGGGGTGCAGATGTGTGTGCGTATATGAGTGTGTATGTGTGCGGGTGTGTGCGTTTAATATTTGACGAAAATTTCAATTTGCAAATGGTTATAAATTTCTTTCCGAATAAGCTTTAAGAATGAAATTCTGAAATTTTATTCTTTTGATTTCTTTTCATTATACTTCATACCCACTCTATCTATCTATCTATCTATCTATCTATCTATCTATCTATCTATCTATCTATCTAAAAATGTTCATTATCTATCTATCTAAATATATTCACTATCTATCTATCTATCTATCTATCTAAATATATTCACTATCTATCTATCTAAATATATTCACTATCTATCTATCTATCTATCTATCTATCTATCTATCTATCTATCTATCTAAATATATTCACTATCTATCTATCTATCTATCTGAAAATGTTCATTATCTATCTATCTATTTATCTAAATATGTTCATTATCTATCTATCTATTTGTTATGGGGTCCTCCCCTTTTTCATATAAGTGGACTCGACCAGAGTGTTACTTGAACTGCTGCCGTTAAATACCCAGAGTCAGTCAGAATATATAGAGAGAGTGAGCAGAGATTGTGATTGAGTTGGAGGTAGAGTAATAGTGAGAGGTAACGGCTTGTAGAAGTCACAGTTATAAGCACGTAGCCTCCAAGGTAGTCCAACTTCGAAACTGTATATATATATATATATATATATATATATATATATATATATATATATATATATATATATATATATATATATATATATATAGCGTTGTTCATAGCAAAATAGCTATCTCTCGTTAAGTAACTTCATATCTATCTATCAATCTATGTTTGTTCATATCTATCTATCTATCTATCTACATTTGTTTTATATCTATCTATGTTTGTTTATATCTATCTATCTAGGATTTTTCGGATCTCTCTGTCTCTCTTACTATATATATATATATATATATATATATATATATATATATATATATATATATATATATATATATATAAGCTTGTTCACTTCGGAATATCTATCTCCCGTTAAGTATCTATCTATCTATCTATCTATCTATCTATCTATCTATCTATCTATCGCCTATATGTTAATATCTATCTATCTATCTATCTATCTATCTATCTATCTATCTATCTATCTATCTAGCATTTTTCTTTCTGTCTCTCTATGTTATTTTAAAAGCTAGAACAATATGTAATATCCCTCTATACCTGGCAATGAATCTGGTAGTGATATTTACACAGATAGGCAAACAAGTCTAAGCGCACAGACAGACAGAAACGTGTAGCCACAAACACGTTTACACAAAATAGCACATAAATGCGTCGGTTCGCTTGGAAATGCCTAAATATACAGACCTGCATACACACAAGCACTCACAGATACACACACGGACACATATAAAATCGTACTTGGCTCTAATCTCTTTTCCAAATCAGTATTTCAATAACTCATGTCTGAAAGTGTTATGGAAACTGGGAAATAATTTTCCAATTGAGTTGACTAATATAGTCAATGGCAGCCGATTATTTTAGAGTGAACAACTCAGCCGAGAACTTTTCAGCACCTGTCATATATATTCACAAACACATACACATATGTATAACGAATTGCTATTGGTAGCTTAGATGTGGCGCGAGGTCGTAATTGATCTAGCAAGATAACCTTGTTGACCATTACCCCACGTCGAAGTGTTCATGCATATAAGTACAGTAGCATCCCTCATATCCAGAATCCCTCATATCCGGTATTCTCTCATATTCGGAATCCCTCATATCCGGTATTCCCTCATATCAGGAACCCCGCATATCCGGATATGATTTTGATGGGTATTATTGAACTATTTGATTTGAAATTTATATTTTTTGTATAATCGCTTACACTTATTTTACTCTAATTGCTTGTATTGGTGCAAAAGATGATGGGAATAAGAGGAAAAGATGACAACGAGACACATCTGCAACAAGATAGCGACGAGATGCATGATTGTGATGAAACCTGAACTGAAATTGAAAAAAGCTATTGAAGAGGTTGTCAGTTTTATGGAAAGAAAGCAAGCATTCAGTTATGACGATTGCAATAACACACGCAGAACAAAAACGAAATGCGGAAAATGTTTAGAATAACATTAGAAGAGAAAGAATCATCATGCAACAGCGATTAAAAAAATTCTCGTTACATTATTTGTTTTGCATACGTGGCATGTTTAATTTAATGAATTTTAATTAACATTACATAATTTATTAGGTTGGTGACAAAATAATATCGTTTTTTGGCGTTAAAAAATAC
>OZ010589.1:89606382-89636382 GCA_963932145.1 Acanthosepion lycidas | reverse complement strand
CACAGCAGAAGCATTTAAAAAAGATGGAAGACCGTATTATAAAATCCCAAAATAAATCAATCCTAAATTGCATCAATTATGAAAACGGCCACCTTGTATTCGGGGTATTTGACAATAAAAGAATATGTGATACTTTCAGTAAATATTATACCGTCTACCATAACACTTAAACATCATTTACTATACTAATAGAAAAAAGAAAAGTTATAATGATCAATAGTTTAGTTTCGATTGGAATTCACAAAATGTTTGTACAAAACATACACTCAATAGTTTTAGAAATGAAACCATTTTTGCACACACAAAAAAACAAAAACAAAAAAAAAACAACAAAAAACTGACCAGAAACATGTCTGCCTTGTTCAACGAAATATATATACAGTGGGTGAAAACATTCGTTCACATAAACGTATTTAATTTATTGTATTTCAAACTAATGAATAAACATACCTTTCATGTAATTAACTGTACACAGATGCATAATAACTAAATATGCATAGAAAACAGAAGAAAAAAACCCAGAAAAAATTGATGTAATAGAAATATAGAATGTAATAGAAATATATCTCTGAATTCAATTTAATTATTCAAGCATTTGTGTGACAAGTTGGCCTCTGTGGGCAAACTGGTAGCTGCACACATTGGATTAAAATGCTGTTGTCCTGAAAGAAAAAAATGTTACAGGTTTAATTCCAGTTGTAGGCATAAATTTTGTTTATGAGGACTTCTCAATCTAGGCCAGTTAATTTTAATTTCACTGTTTAAGAAAATAAAAATCAACTTAAGCAAGTGTTCCCACTACAAATAACATTTGTAGCAATAATGCGCAAGCGCGCACACGCACTCACACACACATTAGTGTTTGAATCTTTTATATTATATTCTTACTCTGTCTTGGACATTGAGTTGTACCCGGATTCTATCCTCTTGGGAATTTATATATATATATATATATATATATATATATATATATATATATATATATATTGACCCCTAATATTATCATATATATATACATTTATATATATATATATATATATATATATATATATATATTGACTACTAATATTATCATATATATATATATATATATATATATATATATATATATATATATATATATATTAAGCGTTTCACCACAAGCAAGGCGAGAAGCCACTAGGTCGCAAGGGGTTACAGAAAATTCAGAATAAGATCAGATAGGAGTGATAGAAGAAAGGATGAGGAGAAGGGTAGTGGATAGATCAAGGCAACTAGAGATGTCGATTGACATTACACTTGAATAGCTGGAGATTATAGCTCTCAGGGAAACTGGAATAGGGAAGGGAGTTCCACAGCCGAGAAGTGCAATACATGAAGCTATTGGAGTAGAAGAGACGGCTATATTTTGGAGTTTCGACAGTGAAGGGGTGAGAGCCGGATGCCAGCCTCTTAGGGCGCTTGAACTCATGAAGTCTGGGAACCAGCGAATGCAGCTCCTCGGACCAATTGCCATGAAAGTATTTGTAGAACAGACAGAGAGAGGCGACGGCGCGTCTGTGAGAAAGTGACTGTAGGCGAGATGCCAGAGCAAGGCCAATTATATTGCATATCCGCCTCTGGAGCCTATCAAGAACCCCGAGGCAAACAGAAGGGACTTCAGACCATATATGGCAGCAATACTCCATGCAAGGGCGAATTGTTGATTTGTAGATCTGGAAGATCAATTCCGGGGAGAAAAATTTCCTGACGCGGCACAGGGAGCCAACTTTCCTTGCGGTGGATGAAGCAATTGACTCAATGTATTTGTTCCATCTCAGGTCAGCAGTCAACTTGAGACCGAGCAGCCGCAGAGAGTTGCTCTCGAGAAGTTGAGCGTCAGACATTCTAATGGAGGGCAGGAAATATATAGTATTGCAAAAGTAGTGCCTATTATATACTTCAATGGATTAAACGAAGTAGATACAAGAAGCCCAACAACCTAATGTCGCCTCTGATAAAGCACATTATCCACAACCTAAGTGTTTTTATATCCACTGTATGCTCACTGAAAACTTGCTGAAATATCAGTGGGTGTAGTTTTTTCCCTAAAGAATGATTTGAGGGACAGACTTCTACTTCATATCCACGTTGTTGTCAGAGACATTTCTGCCAGCATTCCAGATCTCATTGCTCTCTTTTGATACGTAAATTAACGAAAATGTTGGCCATTAGGTGGAAATAACAAAATCACAAAAGTCATCGGCTGGATACTACTGAAATGGCGTAGAATTCAGTTTAAATAGGTTCGTCTAACCTCCTCTGTCAAGGGCTTAATCATCGAAACTAGAAGCTCGCGAGGTAACTGACACTGAGACCCAAAGGGAAAGGTTAGACTAAACGACATTAGACCTATTTTTTCTCACCAACTTCAGGACTATTACAGGCAGTGTTAGCTTTGTGCGCATTACAGTGTGAATGTCTTTGTTGTCAACCCAGAGTCACATGCCTTTCTTTCTATACACTTTACTACTTTCAAAAAGAAATTGAGTCCTACTTGCTGTAGTTGGCGCTTAGTTGTTGTGGTTGGCGCCTCGTGCCAGGAATGCCTCGTGCCTTTTCGATTCCTGTGTCAGATCAGTAACTGCCATCTTAATACAGTCAATATGTCTGAAAGTGAGACAAGAATGTTAAAATTTGGCGCATGTTGTGTAACTTTTTTTAAAAGTCCTCTTTCATTCATCACTAAGACAAGGTTTTTCAACTAAATGGCCTACGCTCTATCTAGTTCGGTTCTAATGTTACTATGATTTTATTTTGGTAAGCTTTAGAAACATCTTTGCAAACTGGTGTACTTAGAATGTCAGCATTTTGAGTATGCAACCCAGGTTCGAATCCCACTGATTTCTTGATCATTTTAGTCTAGGAAGACGATCCCAGGGTGTGGCAACGTTGAAAACCATACCATGGTTTGACACAATCATTGTAAGCGAACTTTAGTAGACGAAAGTGTTTAAAAGCCGACGGTGGTTTTGATAGTACGAAATCACTTATTATAATCCAGTCTTTGAGTATACTGGCCTTGTTACCGTCAGAATATAGTCCCACTGTTAGAAACTGTAAAAGAAAAAGGCTCACTCAGCATAGTTGCAGTAAAATGAGCAGATTGATTCTGTGTGTATTAAACAAATGAAGACGCTTGCAGACGAGCATACTTGGAAATGATTAGACACTAGTGTCATTTGCACGATTCCCAGGTTATTCGTGGACAATCAATTCATTTTATCATCTTAGAAGAAGTCTAAAATCATTAGGAAAAACGTTCTGAAAACGGATTTCCAGAAAATAAAATTAGTCAACGTTTCAGTGTCCTGGGTATGACGATAAACTACATCCGGCAGCAAGGCCTCTGAGCGTGAGGTTTTGACGAGCGTGGAACCACCTCTTAGTTGCTGTTATTCCCATCTATACCCTGACCGGAGGTGCTAGCACCTGTTAGGGTCTCAGATCTAGGTAAGCAGTTAACCCCTAAACTGGGGTCAAGGCACTATGAAAGTATAAAAATAGATTTTTATAGTAAAAATACCAGCAACACATTTATGAAAAAAAAAATGCCAGAAATAAACCTTAATTCAGACTCTCGACAAAAACCATCTTAAAAAAATACTTCAATGAAATCTGATCTACAAAGAGTACATATCCTATTGATAGGAATCCATTCTAAAAATCTCATTGGTGTTAAATTACCCAATGAAGTTGTTATGCAGTAAAACAAAATAATCCAAACGAAACGAAACGAAACGAAACGAAACGAAATTAACGTTTTAAAACATGTTTTCTTTAATTGCACAAAGCAGTTTAAAGTTTATTATTTGGATTAAATAATAACTTCTGATGAAAAATATATTTGTTTCGTAAGAGATAAACAAGTTTAATTCCTAAATAACATTCCTTGCTACCTTCACGGTTGCCATAAATCCTGATGGATATAAACCACAAATCTCTCTCCTTGCGATATTAGCTGCTTAACTCTGAATTTATCCTGAACAAATATGAGCTGCTATTATTGAAATGAAAAATATTTAGAAATTTAATATCGCTTGAGTTTTCCACTTCGACAAAGTTAGAAAAAATGAAAACAAAAACAAAAAGGACCTTAATACTTAGAATCAGAAAGAGAAAATCGAAATTTCTATGGGACATAATGAAGAAAGACGGCTTTGAGAATTTAACATTCACAGGGCGTATAAGAGAGATAGAAGTAAAGGAAAGCGTAAACTACCTAATGTGCTTGTGTAACTATTAGGAGAGATAGAAAAAAATATAAAACGTAACAAAAGCTAGAACGGACAAGAAATTGTGGAGAGCTGTGAAAGTACACGATACATAGATGAAGAACTTGGGCTGCAACTAATGAAATTGTCAATTCATAATATAGCTGCATCGTGCTTACAAATGTGCCTCAGTTTTTTTTTTTGCCTTTAGCCTAACCTGAATGATTTCTTTTCATGGGTTGTCAACACTTTGTGGTTTACCATATTTACTCAAGTACAATGCGAGATTTAATTATCAGTTTTTACGCAAAAACTGTGGGAGGCGCACTATATGCATGTAATTTTTTTGAAGAGGTTAAAAAACATGAATTTTCAGTGACAGGCTAAACACAATTAAATTTGTTCTGGAATGGTTCAAATTCATACGAAGAATTCAGAAGTCACATTATATATGTAGTCGACTAATACACGAGTTAGCAGAGTATTTAAAGCCGAAACAGATATTGAATTATAAGAATAACTGCGAGTGAATATTGCATTAACAATTCGGGGGAAATTTTCCTTGTGGAAAAAAAAAAAAAAAATTTCCAGCTGCAAGTCCTCTTATTTAACTTAGAGCTGGTGGGCGTATTCATACCTTTCTCAAGGATATTTTTGCGTAAGGGTATGTAATGAATCCAATTGGAATTCTAATTCAGCTGATCTTATTTGTTTTTAGGGACGCTATTCGTAACACCCCCCACACAGCATTCTGGCAAATAATATTTGATAAAAAAAAAGAAATTCGATTTAAAATTTAGCAGAATTGCATTTTTAAATAAAGTCAAATTTATTACGTTAAAACAAAATCCTGTCTATTCCTTAGGACAATGTTAAATATCTAACCCTAAAAAGAATCTACTGAAAAAATACACTCGCCAATATATATATATATATATATATATATATATATATATATATAATAAAAAAAATAAAATAAAAATTAACGTATAATGAATAAACAAGTAAATAAAAAATAAGTAAAATAAAATAAAAAAAACGTATTTTTTGTTTGTAGGATTTAAAGAAAAACTCTTTTTTTAACGATCTACTGCAAATCCTATGCAGAAATAGGACTTTCTTAGCACAACATTAACGGATATCTTGTCTGCCATTGGAGATTTTCACTAGTTATTAAGATATTAATCCCAACTGAATATCAGCTTTCTTCAATCCATGTTCTTTTGGAAAGAGAATGAGATTACCTTCTGTCCATAAGAATTTGGCCTTTAACAAAATCACTAAAACTTTTATTCTTGCCAAAATCTGCAACATTCAACACTTCAAAATTATGTATTCAAGACCGATAATCCACTCTGCATTAGCTCTGGTCTTCATACACGCAGTTTTTACAACAAAAATAGCTGTCATTCTCAAATAAGGCTTTGGTTCATCTGTTTATTTGTTTTTTATGTAGATATATACAAATGAAAATCTAATTAAATTACGATCAAATGATATTCTTCATCTTTGTGTGCCGTGTCCATTCAGGACGTAAGTGATCATGGCTTTCCACAACTTCCTGTCCTTTTTATCTCTTAGCCTTGTTATTCTGCTATTACTCACAATACATGGGTCGCCAGCCATTTACTCAAGCTCATCACGTATATCATGGGTTGTCTTCCTCTGCCCTCTTGCCCTCTGTCCCGTGAGTATCAGATTTTCCAAGCCCCCCTTCCTTATTACATGCCCTGGAAACCTCAACTGTCTCTTTCTGATGTTAATATTAGTTTCTTTTTTGTTTCCATTTTCCCCAAAACTTTGTCGTTATACACAAGTTCGGTTCACAGCATCGTTAGAATCCTTCTGTAGAGACATAGTTCTGTTACTTGCAGTTTCCTCTTCATCTTTGCAGAGGTCTTCCAGCACTCGCTGCTATACAGGAGGACAGATATCACATAGCAGTTTAGTACACTATTTACATCATTCGGACTATTGGCCTCATCTTTTTAAAAATGTTTATCGCAACGTTTCGGCCATTGTACGCTCCGGTCTTCTTCAGGTAGTTGAAATGTCGAACTGAAACCTTTATTTCGCTCACTAGAGTAGACTGTTTTAATTCCACGTGCCATGTCTAATGGATGTCAGTTATCTCCTATTAATACCCCCCACAAAGTTCTCCGCCGCCTTTACCAGGTATTGAACTCATGCTCTTTGGGTCCTGTCACTTGGATCTAACCAACGCCTTTATCCACTGTGGCATGTGTCATCGAGGACACATGACAGTGGATTATGTTCAATACCTGGTTATGGCGATGGAGAATTAACAGGAGATAACTGATAACAGACATCCATTAGACATGGCACGTGGAACTAGAACAGTCTACCCCAGTGAGCGAAATAAAGACTTCAGTTCGACATTCCAACCACCTGAAGAAGGCCGGAGCGTACAACGGCCGAAACGCTGTGATAAATATGGCAACAAAGATGAGGATGATAGTACGAGCAATGTAAATAGCGAATATATAATTGAATAAAATGCAGTTGAAGTTTTAGAATAAAGGACTCTTTGGGTCCTGTCCTCAAGGACACATGGCACAATGTATAAAGGTGTTAGTTAGGTCCAGTGATAGGACCCAGTATTTATTAAGTATGGAATAGTCCATTATTATTATTATGGGTAAGATTATTATGAGTAAGATCCCATAACAAAAAGGAAGGAAATTTAATGGAATTGTAAGAAAGAAAGAAAGAAAGAAAGAAAGAAAGAAAGAAAGAATGAATCACAGAAAAGAGGAAACAGTGTGACCTATTCAACAAAGAAAGGAAGAACGACAGAAAAGAAAGGAAGAAAAGAAGAATAAAGTTAATAATATGCCTATTGAAAAAAAAAATTAATAACAAAGAAAGAAAGAAAAAAGAGAAAGAAATAGTGTGACGAATGGAAAATATAGAAAGAAAAGAATGAAAGAAAGGAAGAAAAGAAGAAAGAAAAAGAAAAGTCAATAATACCCCATAAAAACGGCAATAAGTAACGAGAAAAGTAAAAAGGAAACAGTGTAAGATGGAAAAAAAAGAAGGAAAGAAAAAAATAGATGAATGGAAGAATAGAAAGGAAAAAATAACTAAGTTAACGATAATTATTGAAAAAAGAAAGTACATAACGAAGAAAGGAATAAAAAAGAAAGGAAAGAGTGTGACATAGAGAAAAGAAGAAGGAAAGAAATAAGGAACGAAGAAAGAAGGGGAAGAAACGAAGAAAGAAGGGGAAGAAACGAAGAAAAAGAGTTCAGTTAATAATGACATATTGAGAGAAAAAAAAAGGATATGAATAATGTAGAAAGAAAAGAAGAAACAAAGAAATAAAGCAAAGTAAATAGGGTAACCTATTGAAAGAAAGAAAGATATAAAGACAGAAAGAAAGAAAGAAAAAGAGAGAAAAAAGAAAGAGAGAAACAAAAAATAAATAGTGTGATCTATCGAAAAAAGAAAGACTAAAAGAAAGAGAATAAGAGGGGAAAATAAACTAATGATAAGACAAGTTAGGATAGACGTAAAAAGGACAAAAAAATGAATAATTAAAAAAGTAAACTAAGCTATGATAGAAAATATTGCAAAAGTATACCTTAAAAGAAATGAAACAGCGTTCTATCCAAAAGAAGAAAAAAAAATGATAGTAGACGCATGCGCAAAATAAATATGTTGTTAGTGTGATAAATATTGGTATAAAAAAATGCAATATTTATTATATTTGTTGTGGATATCTTATTGAAAATGATTGGCTGGTCGAATTCTATCGCGTGTTGTGCTTTCTGTAATGTCATTATTTGCAACAGTTTGCAATCACGCTCTGAAATATTTGCACCTGTCGCCATGGAAACTAATTGTCCAGGATTAGTATTTCTCTTTCTTTCCGAACTAACGAAAAAAGGAAAAGATGATGAAGGAGACGAAGAAAGGAACATTAGATAATCTCGTTAAATCTGCGTTCTTTTCCAAGTTATTTAACCAGATGACGACAACTCATTAGTTGTATTAAGACTTGTATATTCGAAAAGCAGAGAATCAATAATAAAAGAATTTATGGCTTCTATTTAATGAAAAGTACGATGATGTTATTAGAATGTACGTTGCGTCTTGAACCAGCATTTGGTTGGATTTGAGATGTCGCTTTTTGGTTGGTCGGTCTGAGTGGATGGAGAAGAAGTGTCAGTATCAAAATGTGACGCCATTGTCGAAAATTTACAGACGATGAAAAAACGATTGAAGAAATCATTTTGGTCTATTCTTATGCATCAACAACGGAATAGGACGTCTGGTATTTGATCTTGCTAATGGGAAAAGCGATGGTTATTAAATAGTGTTCTTTCTTCCAGCGCTCGCCAGAAAGTTCTGCTTAGTAAACGAAATGTTCCCTCTTTTATGGAGCATGAACTTCTCCACCCTACTGCTAGGCTGTAAAAAAGTAATAAAATCCCCAGCACATACTAGTCATAGACCAAAATATGCTGATCAAGACTAATTGATGATAGATAAGAATTATGCATCCAAATGTGCTTTGCGCTGTAATGTCCAACTGAAGGTCATTCCTACTCTCAAAGATCGTTTAATGAGCATAATCGGATATCGTTACCAAAAGAAATTTCTAGAATTAGTGAAAAGGTTCACACGTAGGTTACGATGATGTATATAGGATTTATGGAATCTAGATTTTATAATTTTGTAAGGGAAAAGACTGCGAAAGACGGATAGAAGAAAGATCACTTGATTGCAGTTAGTCGTTGGGAAGAAACGTACGGCATTATATTATTTTTATTAGGATCCCAGAGCAAGCTCGATATAGAGAAAACTGATTCGTTAGAAAATAGGCTTTCTAATTTGAGTTCAGGTCGTTCAGACTGATGGTATGCCAAGGTCATTTTATCTAATGAAACCCATTTTTATCGTTGGCATCCGTTCAGTATTCAGATTCCTGCAAATTACTATCAGTTAAAAAAAACAAAAACCGGCTGAAACTCTTCCGGAATGACCCGTCACACGAGACCCCACGAGCAAGCTGAACAAACTCCTGTAGAGAAGATCTTCCTTTTTTACTTATGTAATAAGCATTGCAAGTCATTTAGTAGGTTCAAGACCCACTGTAGTTCCACGCAGAACATGAAAAAACGATTGAAGGAATCATTTTGGTCTATTCACATGTATCAAGCATATGTGTTACTTGATTTTGCTAATGGGAAAAGTGATAGTTATTAAAAAAAAGCCTGTTGAAACTCTTCTGGTCTCAGTCGTCACACGAAACCCCACGAGCAAGTTGAACAGACTTTATAAAACAGGTCAGTCCCTGTAGAGAAGAACTTCGTTTGTCACTTATGTAATAAGCATTGCAAGTCCCTTACAAGATTCAAGACTCACTTTCGTTCTACTAAACATTGACCAAACTTATCAACAATGGACATAATCTTTAAACGAAACGACAGCTAACATGTATCCATGTATATATACATATATGTATACATATATGTATACATATATGTATGTATGGACGTAGGAAAATGTATTCTTGACAGCACTGAGAAACCGTAACATATAATTTGGTTGCCAAAAAAATTACTTACAAAAATGTAAATATCTAGAGATAGCTGAAATGTCTGATGAGTAGCCAAATACTCATAAAAACTACAGGAAATCAATAATTTTTCAATCTACCTATTTATATTAAATAGAGCATCGTGATTTTGAGGACCGGTTAGTACAAAAATAATCCTATTCGTTCCGTGAAACAAAATAAAACTTATTTAAAAAAAAAAAAAGAAAAAAGAAAGAACGAACTCCAGACACTCCAAAAATAATGTAAATAGACAGACAAGTACTTAATTAAGAATAGCTGGCTAGAATAACTAGAAAGCAGGATAGAAGACATTATTATTTCTCGAAAAAATAGAAAGAAAAAAAAAGAAAAAGAAAAGAAAGAGATGAAATTTCTTTCTTTAATAAATCTCAATATTGGGGTTATTAAGTTTCCATTTCATCAAATTCGGATAATATTTTCTTTTTCTTTTTCTTTTCTTTCTTTTAGGTTATGTTATCGACAGAAAAGATAAAATAAACTTGTAGACTATCGATAATGATAGATATTATTCGGGAAGCAGCTACATATTTATACATTTATCGCATAAGCACACAGATATACACGTCTCCAAATAAGTAAATATGTAACAGAATACAGACATAGGTGTGCATACGAATTTATAAAAACCTACCTACCTATCTATCTATCTATCTATCTATCTATCTATCTATCTAATTCTTTTCACATCTATGTATGTATCGATCAATATCAATCTGTTCATGTTTCAGTCTATCTATCTCATTCTTTTCATATCTATCGATGTATCAATGGATAGATCTATCTCAATCTGTTCATGTTTTAGTCTATTCATATCTATCTATCTATCTATCTGGCCATATATTTCCTTCTTTTGCTCTCTATTCATCTTATTCTGTTCGTATCTATCTATCTATCTATCTATCTATCTATCTATTTGTTTCTCTATAAAATACCTAAATAACTGAACATATATATTGAAAATATACAAATACTTATATGATATATGAGAAATTGCTGAACGAATTTTTGGCGAAACACACTAACCACATCATTATTGTAATGATAAACCTACTCTTGGTAATTTGCTTAGATTTTGAGAAGTTGGTTGGTCTGATAACTTTTCACTATTTAACTATATTCAGTTGGAGTCAAAAGTGGGGATTTATTAACAACGTACATACCAGGTATCTATAGATATAAACAAGAAGATTAGACAATCGGAACGTATATACACACATATGCATATACGCGCCCACACATATATGCATATATGCATGCATATATATATATATATATATATATATATATATATATGTTTGTTTATGTGTGTATGGGTGTGTGTACACTCATATATAATTACATCCCGATATGAATCAAGAAAATCATTGATGGAGGCTAAATGGTAAGAATTCAAAGAAAGAATAATTTGATGCAATATATATATATATATATATATATATATATATATAGACTACATCAAATTATTCTTATATATATTTTATATATATCAATATATATATATTTAAATACTTAATTGCATATATTCATAAATGCAGACAGACAGCATGTCTGTATACATATATTAAGTATACACGCACACACATATATATGTATAAATATATTATGAGAGAGAGAGAAAGAAGAGATATCTAGTACATATACAAATGTGTAAAATAGATGCAGTTATATAAATGTGTAGAAATATATGCACACACACACTTATATATATATATATATATATATATATATATATATATATATATATATATATATACTCATTTATCTTTTACACATTAAGAAACACAATCCCGTATAAATGTATGAATGTATCTATGTATATGTTTGTCTGTGCGTGTGTGTGCGCGAACGAATGAATCAGTATAATCAGCGTTGTTTCCTACGACCACACTTTCTACAATAGCGAATGTTCTCTCTCTAATATTGGGCACTTACCCCCATAAATATGACACACACACAGGCACGCAATCATACACACACAAATAAACGCACCCACACACTTACACACACACACATACACACACACACACACACACACTCACACACACACACACACATATATATATATATATATATATATATATATATATATATATTCTCGTCATAAGAAAACATAATTTTATCTACAGCTGACAGGCGATTAAGTGTTTATAAATGCTGAATTATCCACCCCAATAGATACACATACACACGCACACACAAATACACACACAGATATACACACACGTACACATATGTGCGAACATCCGCGTTTGTATATTTATATAACTTATATTTACGGTACAAGAATTCATCCAATCAAGTTTTGTTAAATTCAACTGGAATGTCTGCTTGTTTAATTTTTTAAATGTCTTGAAATGCTACTACTAATACTACTATTAATAATAATACTTGTTTTTCTAACTTGGTATAGCTTTGTGCATCCGTTTTGTGCATGATGTAATTTGGGATCAATTTGAATCCCAGCGTTCCAGATCATGTCTGCTAACAACAGCAAGTTCTACATTGAGATTGTCGCAAGTACTCGTGTGTAATACAGAACATAAGATGAGCTTTCAGTAGTTTATCAATAATTTAGTTCTGATGCACAACAATTTCAAGAATTGTAAAAATATACACGTCCACACAAACAGACAATTATATCGAATCGAGGTCACTGTGTATTTATCTAAAAAATAAATACGCCAAAATTCACCTTCATACAGCCCATGTGCAAATAGATTAGTGGTAGAATCACCGACTAATACCAGTTCGGTCGGGTTTCGATCCTAGCCACGCTGATGGGCTGTCACACAGCGAGGTATCCGCTCTGTGGATGATAATTTATATATATATATATATATATATATTGGGGCAACAAGTATTCGTACACACGCACATTTTTAATTTAATGTATTTCCAGCTAATGAATAGAGAAACTTTTCATATAATTAACTGTACACAGATGCTTAATTACTAAATATGCATAGGAAAAAGAAAAAATGATTTAATAGAAATAAATCCATTTTACTCATTTTAATGGGTGAAAAATGTATTCTCTCTCTCTTTCTCTCTCTGTCCCTCTCTCTCTGTCTCTTTATCTCTCTCTATAATATATATATATATATATATATATATATATATATATATATATATATGTGTGTGTGTGTGTGTTAAAATATATAGAAAATAGGAAAGAACTGGTTAGGTAAATAATCCAAAGTTCTTTAGTATTTTTGTTATTATTTTAAAAAATAGTGCTCGATACAAAAGTAGAGCATAAATATAATTATCTATTTAAAAATATGTTTCCAACACGCTACATAGGAGGTCTCATGTTTCAAAACAAGAGCGGAAAACTTCAATATAATTATTTGAATTAAATTGAATTAAAGTAAGCTCTGTTCCATCTTCAAGCGAAATTTTTTTGGGAATAACTTATTTCAGAAATTTACGTATTTAATAGTATATTCATAATTGAAATCAAAATTTCCATGCCAGCCAGGGCGAATTGTTTAAAATAGGTAGGGGTGTTGGGTGTTAATAATTTGTATCAGTATAGAGTTACTTTCATAGATGTCAAGTCAGGGTAAGGTGGGAGTGTCTAAATTTAAAACAGAAGATGTTTTCGCCTAGTCTGGTTTACGTGTCTATGGAGATTTATTTATTTTTTTATTTTATTTCTTTATGAAAGGGTTTTGTGTATATAAAAACTGCCGTAACATTTGTTTTTTGACGACTTCATAAGGGGTTATCTTTTTTTTAGGGTATTTAAACTATTTATTTGGGCTATGGATTATAAAAGTTATTTTATTGTATGCTTGTTTTTAGCTAATTATTCAATGCATAAATTTGATGATGTCGGCAAAAAACCATTAACTCATGTCTATTGTTTAATAGATTTTTATTATTTAGAAACTTAATAATGTGCAGTTTCTCATGGAGGCATAAAGGGCATGGGTCATCCCAAGTTTGACAAGTTTTCGTCCTGTTTATAATTTTCCATTTTACTTTAGGTGTCCTATTTATTTCCTTCAGATCCCAAAAATAGAGAAGTCTGATTTCTTTTATTTATATTGTTGAAAGAGCACTTATGCTGCCTCCATCTGGCTTTAAATTCATTCTTCGTGGACCCAATGTATATCATATTAGTATTACGACTCTCAGTGGATGAGATAGTACATTGGTATACCACAGATTTGATGCAGCATTTATTTTCTAATGGGCAGTCTTCTGGGTTTCTACAATCACACAATTGTTCACTGTTATTGTCTGATTTAAGTGCAGGGTTTTTATTAATACTATTCAGGCATGGTGCTTTGTTCAGGATTTTATTATTGTGTTTTTTTATTATACTTTCTAGATTTACAGTGCAGCTGTAACTAAATTTTAGGGTGTTCTTAATAAATATATTACTAAGCCTACTATTGGTGGGGAAGTGTTTTTCAATTAAAGCTAAGAATTTCTGTCCTAGTTTAATACTAACCATTTGGTTGAACGGAGGGGTATACCAAATGATTTTTCTTTTCCTGTTTTTTTTTTTTTGTTCTGGCCAGTGCAATTGTCTCTATAGTTAATGTTTGCATTTTTGTAACCACTATTTTTTAGGGCAGCGTTATAGAAGCCACTGTGTTGGAATATTTCTTTGTTAGTGGAGTTAATACTAATTCTATTTTCTATTGATGAGGGTATATGTTTAATTTTGGATGGAGGGTGGTTTGACTTCAGGTGTATATAAGGGGTTAGTATTTGGTTTTCTATAAGGTTGGTATGTGTTGCTTGCTAAGTCTAGAGTTACGTGGAGGAAGTTTACCCTTTTCAATTTAGAACAGACTGTTATCTTTAAGTTTAGATTTTAAAATTCACTAAATATAATTTTTCTGATTTTCTCTATTTTAAAACTAGTAGAACTCCACACCACCATGAGCCCGTCATCTCTATACAGTCCGATGTCCTTAATATCAATTTCGCACACACATTTATTTTTGTGTGTATGATTGCGTGCCTGTGTGTGTGTTATATTTATGAGGGTAAGTGCCCAATATTAGAGAGAGAACATTCGCTATTGTAGAAAGTGTGAATTTAAAAATCTAAACTATCAAAGGTGTCAATTACAACATATTAAACAATATACTATAACAATGATAATGGCTTAAGTAAGCCGAAAGCTTAGATTGTATTAAAAAAATATGGATCACTACTGGGAATTTCTTTCTTCTTTCAACGATAATGTTATTAAACTTATCAGAAGTTACGAATAAAATTTAAATAAAATAAATAGACAACACTTGTCTATATTATTTAATGAAACGTGTATGAATGAAAAGATGCTGCCTAAATACACACAATATATATATATATATATATATATATATATATATATATATATATATATATATATATATATATATATACTTTCGCTGTTCCATATATTAAGACTAGTTTTTAGCTTTTCAAACTTAGATTAAACTTTGAACAGCTATTTCTTATCTTAGAAATGATTCCAGGCATCTCACTGGATGTTTCCGAGTTTTGTATAACACTATTGGACTCTACTTTGAACAATAAGAATGTATTTATCTTTAAATTGAAATGATGATCCCTCTAGCTGTTGTGACCTTCTCACCCACTTTACTAGTCTACTGTTCCTTTTTTTTTAAAACATTCACCTTTCTCTTGATGGTACTTGAATAGACTTTGAAGATAGAAGCCGCAGTCTGAATGTTCATACCATTTCTGAAGAGATAGTGGGACTGACACAAAAAATATTAACCTGTTCTCTTTCTAGCTGAATAACTAAGTGTTTTCAGTAATTCTTACAAGATGACTAAACGTCTTATCTGAAAACCTGGAAAAAAAAACTAATTTACTTTTGTGGATTGTTAGATATTAAACATTCTGTTGGATAGATAAATATGCTGATACACGATTTGGACAATTTTCCTGTTACATCTAGTATGTGTTCTCATTTGAGGTTCCAAGGTCTCCAGTCAGAGAGGGATGTGATTGTTATTGGTATATAGTATTTAATTTATTTTTGGTTACCAAGAAAACCTGGGTATTCAAACGTAGACAAAATATAAGACTAACAGATTATATAATCTGGAGAAATACGACGTTTGTGTTTTCCCCCAAGTGCCACGACCAGGCGGTTCTAAATTAAGCAAGAAAAAAACGGTAATATACCAATTTGTTTCTGAATCTTTTCAAGGAAACAAAGTAACTGAATCTGCTTTAAGCCAAATATGTCCGCAATGTACGCCAATATGGACATATCTTCCTTATCCATCAGCCATACAGAAAGATAAACAATCAGTGTCCCATCCACAAAAAAGTAAACCTTAAAAGCACACACATATATAAGTAACGTTAAGCACACACTGAGCGTAACTTTAAACACCACGAGACGAGTTCGAATTTCTGCCTAGTTATTTGCATTCACTTTCGCACTTTGGAAAACGCTTGAAACTCTCTTTTCTACTCCAGATAGAGATTTGAATAGCAAGGCAGAGATTGAGCGTTGGGTGGCAGGTAATATAATTTTTAAAAACATGAAAACCCTCATTCCATACGCTAGTGTTTCTTGATGATGATGATTATGATGATGATGATGATATAAAAATGTTTGTTGGTCAAGTCCTGGCGCTCACTGTTATTACCTGTTATGAGGTCAATGTCATCTGCAAAACGCAAGTTAAAGACTGGTCTGCCACAGATAGAGATTGAAGGATCATGGTCATTTTCTTGCATGTTTCTCTCCAGAAATAGGTTGAAGAATGTGGGTGAAATGCGCATCCCTGTCGCACGCCGTTGTTTTCCCAGAAGAACTCCGCTGGTGGCATCTTTATATAGGCTCTGGGTGACTTGGCTTATGCCGTTATTTGCATTGAATTCTCCAAGGATTTTACAAAAAATCCTCATGCCATACACTATCGAATGTTTTCTTGAAATCAACAAATTTGTGGAACACGACGTCCTTCTGTTGTTGGAGATGTTTCTCTACGAGAAACCTACAGCTGAAGATCTGTTCTATTGTACTTCGTACGATTCGAAAACCTGCTTGTTCCTCTGATAGCAATTCTTCAGCTTTGGATTTCAAACAATACAAAATGATACGGAGCAGGACTTATGATCAGGCTTATTGTCCTATAATTTGGACACTGAGGTTTCCTTTCATTGGTAGGGGTATTACCAATGACTGAGTCCACTCGTTAGGCCACTTTTTGTTTCCAAATCTTTTGGCATAATGGTAGCTTGAACTAGATAATATGACTTTGATGTTCTCTTCAACTCCATGTTTTATCAGCCCAGATGGAATATTATCCACTCCGGATGACTTACCAGGTTTCAAGCTATTCCCTGACTCGACCTCTTCTTTTAATACTGACGGACTGGTCTTGTCTTCGTCTGGGAAGTGCTGGTCATTTTGCAAAATGGGGACATCAGGATGAAGCTGGTAATTGTATAAACTATCACAGTATTACGTCCATCTATGGAGAACCTTTTCACTGTCCGCCAGAAATTTACCATTGTCATACTTTACAACCGTTGCTATCTGTTGACTAGTCTTAGTGAGGGATTTGAGAGTATTGTAGGCCTTTTTGTTATTGCCAGTAAGAAGATCCTTCTCAATAGTTTTTCACTTATTTTGTATCCACTCTTCTTTAGCTGCCCGCATTTTTCTCTTCACGTCACTGTGCACTCCCTGATATTAGGCATAGGCCTCGCTATTTGAGTGTTTCTTTCCCATCAGTTCTCTCTTCTTATCACATATATCCAAGATTTCATTCATGACACACGGTTGAACTTTCCTTCGGTGTTTACCCAAAACTTCCTCAGCTGTTGTGAGTAACACTTCCTTAAAGTGATCTGCAAAAGCGTCTACATCACTGTTATTAGATTCATGGCCGCGAACTTGCTGCCAACTTTAGTCTGGAACAGTTGAGTAATTTCAGGGTCTTTTAGTTTCTCAAGGCCGAAGTGGGTGCGGGAGTTCCTTGAACAGCGCTTATTTTTCAGCCTTAATTTAAAATTCCACATCACAAGATCATGATCGCTGCTGATGTATACGCCACGAACTGTCCAAGTATTTGCCTTTTGAATGCTGGATTTATAGCGTTGTGTAACCAAAATAAAATCAATCTGGTTATGGATCTTCCCATTAGATCACTGCCAGGTTGAGGTTCGAGACAGCTTATGGGAATTTAGAGTGATGGCATGGATGACATAATGACTTCTGATAAATTCGTGCAATCTTAGACCTTTGTTTCCCCAATGCCAAATCTTGCGGCTGTTCCAGCCCAATATATGCACGCATCCAGTCTTACCTCGGCATTCCAATCTCCTTGTATGATGGTGAAATCTTTCCTGGGGACGTTTCTCAAGGTAAATTCTAATAATTCGTAGAATTCCTCAACTTTCTCGTCACCGTACTCTAATGGTGGTGCATAGGCTTGGATGAGGGACATGTTGTATGGTTTGGCTGATACACGGATGGAAATAAGTCTGCTGGAAATAAGATTAAAGCTGATGGCACTGTGTGTAATTTCTTTCCTTACAACAAATCCTTCTCTATGTTGTTACTTATTCTCATCTCCAGAAAACAGACTTACATTATATATATATATATATATATATATATATATATGTATATATATATATATATATATATATATATATATATATATATATATATATATATATTGTAACATGATAGATAGATAGATACATAGATAGATGGATAGATAGATAGATAGATAACAGAATGAAATAAATAACAGAATAGGATAGATAGATAGATAGATAGATAGATAGATAGATAGATAGATAGATAGAAAAATGAGATAGATAGATCGAGAATAAAATGAGATGCATAGATAGATTGCGAAGAGAATGCCATTGTTAGATAGATAGATAGATAGATAGATATATAGATAGATATAGATAGATAGATAGATAGATAACAGAATGAAATAGATAGATAACTGAATAAGATAGATAGACAGATAGATAGATAGATACCAGAACAAAATATATAGATAGATAATAGAATGCGATAGATAGATCGAGAAGTGAATGCAATAGATATATAGATAGATAGACAGACAAACAGATTGCTAAGAGAATGCTGTAGATAGACAGAAAAAAACAATGCAATAGGTAAATAGATAACAGATTAAAAAATATATAGAGAGAAATAGCTAGATAGACAGATACAGAGATAGATAACAGAATATAATTGATAGATAAATAGACAGATAATAGAATGCGATAGATAGATAGATAGATAGATAGATAGATAGATAGATAGATAGATATACTCTATCATCAAGATAGGTCGCCAGGATGGACCTGACTTTTTGATTGCTTGCTTACGTATTTTCAGAAACAGTGCTTGCAGACACGTATTATAGAAACAATAAACTAACACTGTATGTGTTAGCCATTCTATCTTATTAATATAAACCTTATTTTTAGCGGGTAAACATGTTTGAGTTGCTATTCATACTTTTATTTTCGTAAACAGTGAAATTCATAACCTCGGCCTCGACTGTTAAGTCCCACTAAGGCCGTTTTTTATTAATTTCATTGTTTAAGAAAAAGAAAATCCTACTTGGCCGGATGTTATTAATCTCACAATTCAATAATAAAAAGTGAAATTAACTGTGATAGCAACTCAACAATGTCAGTAGAAAACATCCGTTATATGTATAAGTTCATAAAAATGGACATATGTTATATATATATATATATATATATATATATATATATATATATATATATATATATATATATATATAAAAGTGAACATAGAGGTCAATGTTCTATGTTCACTTTTATATTTACACACGCTCTATCTCTAATATTGACCACGCCTTAAGACTATATTTCTTTATATATATATATATATATATATATATATATATATATATATATATATATATATATATATATATATGTATCCTCCTTAGGGTTACCCATACGGATTACCTAGTTTTTCATAAACTATATATATATATATATATATATATATATATATATATATATATATATATATGGTACAATCCTTCATGTCCGGAATCCCGCATATCCGAACAAGATTTTGATGTGTATATTTTGAACTATTTCTTTATAATGTAATTGATTTGATTTTTTTGTTTTTCAGGAAATTTACTTTGGATAATTGCTCATGCTTATTTCACCGTAATGCCTTGTATTTGTGCAAAAGATGATGCGAATAAGAGGAAAAGAACAACTTTGGTGTTGTTGCAAAAAGTGGAAATTTTAAACAGACTAGACGCTGGTGAAATTTTTGAGTTCAGCATAGGAATGTCAATATTGCATGAACTAAAATCTTCCAAAGATATTATTCTCCAGTGTTCACCCTCTTACAATGAACAAGTAAAAAAAAAAAGCAAAACAACAACACGAATATGATGAAACCTGAACTGAAATTGAAAAAGCTATTAAAAAGGTTGTCAGTTTTATGGAAGGAAACCAGCATTCAGCTGTGACGATTGCAATCACGCAATAACGTAACATAATTATAAAGTGTCTTTCGTTTAAAAAAATCAAGAAAAAAAGCAAAACGAATTGCGGAAAAAGTTGTAAATGACATTAGAAGAGAAAGAATCATCATGCAACAAAAACATCGTTACATTATTTGTTTTGCGTACGTGGCATACTTAATTTAATGAATTTTCATTAATATTACATAATTTATTTTCCCTAAAATCAATTCCGTCATATTTCACTCACCATTAGCTTCTTTTGTTTACTATAAAACATTGAAAATAAATGTTAAACCTGATTTCAGTTCTTTTATTTTAATCTAAATATAACCCCTCATATCTGGACTTTGTAAACAATTCGTCGTATCTGCATGGCCTTCTCAGTTTGGTCGCAAGGGATTCTGCTGTATTACATTGCATTTTGCATACACATTTAAACATACACGCGCATATGCACACACACACGCATACAACCACACGCACACACATACACGCACACACACATATATATTTAAATATAATATATATTTAAAAATCGTAATCTAATAAAAAATAGAAAATAATTTACTTATACAAAAACGCTCAGAAAAGGATTTAATAGCAAGATCCTCAACAGTATATTTGAGTCCAGGCTTACCATTTAGCCAATTCATATGTTATCACAATGGGGGATATTTAATAATAAACGTGATGAAAACAAAAAGAAAAAGTGTCTAAATTAAATCGGCTAGATTATATACCCAAAAGTTATATTAAAAATTTAAAAAAAAAAAAAAAATTCTAGCATCTATATAAGTAAGTTTTTGTCTATATATCCAACACGTGTAAAAATATTAAGGAAAAAGAAGTTGAAAATTCAACGGGAGTCTAGAAGTATGTTTATTTACCGGTTTCACAGTTCTATGATCTAAAAAAGAATAAATTGAGACGGAGAAACGTGTGGGAAGGCGAAGATCAGTTTCTTAGCGACTTCATTGCCATTTTCAAATTCTTCCACCCATATATATATATATATATATATATATATATATATATATATATAAATTGATTCGCTGTATTGCAGCACATCAGCTAGTTGACCAACTTGGTTTCAGTCAGAGACTCTATCTCTAAGCTATCGTCGCAAGGCAAAGAAAGATACACACACACACACACATACATATATATATATATATATATATATATATATATATATATATATATATATATATATATGTGTGTGTGTGTGTGTGTTATAATAAAGAGGAAGAACAGCAAGATATATAATCCGGTGTTCTTATTAATATTTTTATTTTTACAAAACAATGATCAATGCAAATCTACAGAGCATATATATATATATATATATATATATATATATATATATATATATATATATATATATATATATATATATATATATATAATTGATTCGCTGTATTACAGCACATCAGTTTGGCTAGACCCGGCCGACTTGGTTTCAGTCAGGGACTCTCTCTCCAAGCTATCGACGCAAGGCAAAGAAACACACACACATACACACACACACACACACACACATCCTGCCTTTTATAGATAATCCTTAATTTTTTTATTATTATTATAATATATATATATATATATATATATATATATATATATATATATATATAAAATATTTACATTATTCGTACTATTCTCCTCACCTTTGTCGTCATATTTATTACAACGTTTCCGCCATTGTACGCTTGGCCCTTCTTCAGGTGTTTGTAATGTTGACCTGAACTGTTTATTTCGTTCACTGGGATAGACTGTTCTAGTTCCATATGCCATGTTTTTTAATGAATGTCAGTTCTCAGTTATCTCCTGTTAATTCACCTCTCCAATCTCTTTACCGCCAAGTATTAAACTAACACTCTTTGGGTCCTGTCTCTGGATCTAACTAACGCTAACTGTGCCATATGTGCTATATATATATATATATATATATATATATATATATATATATATATGTGTGTGTGTGTGTGTGTGTGTGTGTGTGTGTGTGACTTTTTTGTATAAAGCAACTAAGCAATCACCCCGTTTCTGTAGATTTTAGAAAGTGCTTGATACTCGTTCGTTGCTATATTGTTACATATAACATATAAATGAATGTTCGTCACGTTTTTTTTTTAATCAGTGTTTCTTATTTCCCAACACAATGCTATGCATCAGATGGAAATCAATGAATATTCATATAACATATAATGTACAACCTTGGTCCGAAACCATGTAACGTTGATTAGGAAGACGTAATCGTCATTCTGTTTGTTACATTCGACAATAACAGCAGAAAGGAGAATTTGCTTCCTATATATATATATATATATATATATATATATAAATATATATATATATATATATATTTATATATATAACTATTTATTTAAAAATTATGACATAAATATGTTATAAGATCGCTACAAAAATAGCTATTTTGTTTCAACACCTCCGGTGTCTTATCAAGTGATGATGTTAAATGTAAAATAAATGGTTTTAAAAGTTTCAAATTAATTAACGATCCTTTGCAAGGGGAAAACGCTCTTACAGAAGCTAGAATGACAAATCAAAACACAAATATATATATATATATATATATATATATATATATGTATATATATATATATATATATATATATATATATATATATATATATATATATACATATACATATATACATTATATAAATATATGTAATATCGGCCACTTTTAAAAGGA
The DNA here is from genome assembly GCA_963932145.1 of Acanthosepion lycidas. Taxonomy (NCBI): domain Eukaryota; kingdom Metazoa; phylum Mollusca; class Cephalopoda; order Sepiida; family Sepiidae; genus Acanthosepion; species Acanthosepion lycidas. The sequence continues at coordinate 89,613,339 of OZ010589.1, read as the reverse complement.
AATGTGAAATTAGTGAGGGAAAAAAAGATCAATAAAAAATCGTAGCCTATTTACTTTCTACTAACCGTCCATCCTCTGATTTCATCATACGCATACGTCAATTCATATATAATTCTCCCTTGAAGGGAAAAAAAAATAACATATGTTGATATGTACGCATGCGCGGAGAAATTTTAACTTATGATCCTTCTTTTCTTGTTTCGCTATAGTTTTTTTTTTCTTCTCTTCCATCAATGCCGGGAGGCGGGCATCTTTTTCCTTGGAAAGTAATCTTTCAAAGCCTTTCATTAGCCTTTTATAAGGAATGGACGCCGTCGTCTCGGGGAAATTTTACTGAAATCATTTCGAACGTCCACTCGTCTCTATCGATGCTGAGAGCGACATTTTGCTAAACGCAAATTATTCAACCAATCGACATTAGCAGAGGGAGAAATGGTCGGCAAACTGGTCTTGAGGACGATTTTGACTGCACTGAGTTTTCTTCTCACACATTTCACTTTCGGCCACACCAAACCTAATTTTAATGAAGCCCAATATGAAATGCGTCTTTTATTAGATCATTGTCATGTACTGTGTAAATTACATCGAGAAAATAGCAGATTTCTGAAGTTAATTTAATGTTAATCAGCAACAGCCATCTTACAAGCTTTGATCTGTGGTGACCCCAGTATTTACTGGGATCACTCTAAGACATACCAAAATGAATTTCGTACTCGGCGACACATCAGAAAGTTAAAAACATAGGAGTCACGAGGGTTGACGAAGAAGGTGAATGCAGTATCGGAGGTTCAAATTATGACCGTGTCTGCATCACCATAAAGAAGTTAACTAATTTGAATTAAGGATAGACATGCAAAAGACAATCTGATAAGAGGAAGTCACATAAAAGCCCACCATACGAAGGGAGAGGGAAATATGCCACAACCTCGCGAGAGGGTGTTCGAATGTTCTAAGAAAAACCCAAAACTACATAGCATTTGATTCGTTAATTTAATAGAGTCCAGAAATTAATAAACAAATATTTTATGTATGAAAGGTTTAGTTTCGTATTTTTGTCAGACTAACATAGGATTAGTTTGGTTTGGTTTGTTTTGTTTCTTTACAAAATGAATTGCTGACAATATTTCATTAAAAAATGTATTGCTGGTAATATTTCTTTACAAAGTGTATTGCTGACAATATATTATTCAAAAATGTATTGCTGGTAATAGCTCTTTACAAAATGTATTGCTGGTAATATTAGGTTGGTGAAAAAATAATGACGTAATAATGTCGTTTTTTAACGTATTTTTAACGTCAAAAAACGACATTATTACGTCATTATTTTTGCACCAACCTAATATTTCATTAAAAACTGTATTGCTGGTAATATTTCTTTACAAAATGTGTTGCTGACGGTATTTTAAAAATGTATTGCTGGTAATATTAGGTTGGTGAAAAAAATAATGACGTAATAATGTCGTTTTTTAACGTATTTTTAACGTCAAAAAACGACATTATTACGTCATTATTTTTGCACCAACCTAATATTTTATTAAAACTGTATTGCTGGTAATATTTCTTTACAAAATGTGTTGCTGACGGTATTTTAAAAATGTATTGCTGGTAATATTTCTTTACAAAATATATTGCTGGTAATATATTTTTTTTCCAAAATTTATTTCTAGTAATATTTGTTTTTCAAAGATGTATTGTTTGTAATATTGCTGGTAATAATCTTTTCCTTAAAAAATTCATTTTTGGTAATAAATTTTTACAAAAATGTATTGCTAGTATTAAAAACTATTTTTACACTTTCAAATCGTTTTGACAATTTTGGAGGGTTAACTATTTGCCCAGAGCTGGAAACCTAACAGGTGCTACCACCCCGAGTCAGGGTGAACCTGGGAACACCAGCAATTCAGAGGTGGTTCCATGCTCCTCAAAATCATCTGAACCTTGCTGCCGGATGTAATTTATCGTTTTACCTAGGACGCAGGTAACATGAATGAATTAAATTATCACAGGGAAATCTGTTCTCGAGAGGAATGTAAGCGTAATGAATACTTATATGGATCAATTTTCTGGTGCCTGATGTAAGACATAAGCAAGTCTTTAATCTTTATAAGTTAATGCCTTATTATGTGCCTATTAATGTACAAGATTAATTGTAGGTAAAACGGTTCAGTTGTCGGCAACACGACTATTCGTCAGGTATCGGCCTAGACACCCAGTAGTAAGCCGGCAAATACAGTAATACATATCTGGGGTTTTGTGAAAAATTTTTTTTTAAATACCCCTGTTTGTGGAGTTTATTCAAATTTCCCAGACGCCTGCTCAAATATAAATATATATTTGCTAAAATGTTCACGGTTTGTCATACATCCACGGGAGCATAAGTACCTAAGTTGTATTTTGCTTTAAATATACCTGGCACGTCATATTTCTACAGTAGATCTAAAATATCAATCCCTAGAAAGAAGACAGAACATAAATTTGTATTAAAAACAGGCCACCTTAATAAAAGAGAAAAGATCCCGTTATGAAGAAAATACCCAGAAGAAATATTAATAAATCGCCTTCAAGCCATAAGTACACGCGAAGCATACAGTCTCATATCATGAATATTCATAATACCTGCATGTAATGAATGTCAGATCCAGACATTTGTAGACAATGCAATCAAATTTTACATTAATTTCCAAAATTTCGTCATATTCAATATGCAACCAAAAAACATGCTAACACACTTTTTTCCAACATATAGTAAATTTCTCAATACTCAAGAATATTCCTACATATGTAAAAATAATCTAATAAAAAATAATAATAATAGTTTAACTGAAATTAATGTGCAGTTGAGAAACACACAGAATCTATCAGTAGTCACTGCAGTAGGAATCTAAGTTTTGTAGGCTTTACTCTAATCAACCAATCAAATACAAGCGTAAGCATCAGTATTATGAAAGCTTACTGCCTATCAGCTGCCGACAATTACGAAATTACACGCATACATAAAACAACGTAAATACGTGATATTTACATTCTCACTAATTCAGTTGATTCCGTTGTATTCTTAAGAAGATAAAAATATTTTTTTGTGTGAAGTTGTTTCGGAAATAATATTTGCAATTGCTTCCTTCCATTTTAAAAGGAGTTTAATACTCTATAATAAATATTTAAATTTGTAGAGCAGTGTTGAAGATTGTTTATGCCTTCGTTTTCATCCACGCATATTCCTCTACAATCAACCAATAAATGTTTAATGATATTATTCAGAATTTTGCATAACAGTCAGATGATACAGGGATCTATTGAATTACTACTAGATATCATGTTTTTATTGGCGCTCTAGTTGTCTTCTAGGCCAAAGATTCTGCTGGTCTTAAAATATATTAAATTCTAGCAATTTTACGTCAATAGATAAGTGTTTTTGACTTGTATTAATAATAATAATAACAACAATAACAACAAAAATAATAGACACATACAAATATAAATATATATATATATATATATATATATATATATATATATATATATATATATATATATTGATGCAAGTTTCATTAAATAATATAGACAAGTCTTGTCTATTTATTTTAAGTAAATTCCTTTCATACTGTCTGATAAGCTTAATAACATTATCATTGAAAGATGAAAGAAAATTACCATATTGATACATGTTTTTTAATCCTATCTAAGCTTTCGGCATACATAAGCCATTATCAAAGATGACAATTACATTTCAATATATTAAACAATACACGGTCAAAACAATAATGATAGTCTTTTTTTGTTGCATGAAAGATTTCCAAGCAACAACAAATTCGTGTATACGAAACGCGGAAGCGAAAATCACACCGCAGCTCGTGAAGTCAAACATGACCACGCGAGAGTGAAAACGAGTAGAATTAAGTATGGGAAGTCGTTTGTATAAACTAATGGGTTCTGTTATCAGTTATAGGCGATTTCCCTTCAATGAAAAGGGAACGCAAAATGTCTCATTAAGAACAAGGACCACTTAGCACCTAAGACGTATAGGCAGTTGTAGCAGCATTACACAAACTACCTCACATATACGGTCGTCCTAAGATTCACAAAGATAGTATTCCGCTTAGGCCGATTGTTAGTTGCCAAGACTCTGTGTGCCGCCCCTGAGTCGCTTTCTTGTACATATAATTCACCAATTGATCGGAAGGTCACTTTCATATGTCCGAAGCTCCGTCCACTGCGTGAAAATAATCATAGATGCCCCTATCCTATCCAACCAGAAGGTGAGCTTGGACGTGGTGAGTTTGTTCACCAAGGTACCCACGGAGAAAGCACTTTCAGTAGTCAGAGACAGATTGGCCTCTGACTCATCCCTAGGAGAACGGACCAGTTTTCCAATAGATAATCTGATGGAGATGTTGACTTTCTGTACACACACAAGACACTTCGGAATGGGATCACATATATATCGACAGGATAAGGGGTTAGGAATGTGCTCGCCATTATCATCAGCTTTGGCGAATATATACGTTGAGAAAATTGCATTAGAATCTATATCTCTAAATTCAACTCTCTGGTTAAGATACGTAGATGACGCCTTCATACTCTGGCCACACCAGGAAGATGTCAAGGTTCTACTGGACCATGTGAACTCAATAAGACCTTCGATATAGTTCACAATGGAGAAAGAGAGTAAAACACATCCCCATTCCTGGATGTTCTAATATCTTGAACAGAGCATGGGTTCAAGTCATCCGTATATCATAAACCGACATTCACCGGACAGTACCTCAATTTCAACTCCCACCATCCATACAACGTAAAGAAAGGGAGCGTCCCTTGCTTACAAAAGTCATAAGTGGCGACATTACGTAAAAAATTAGTCAGAACCAGTAATAAGGCGTGCAAGAGAAAAGCAATAATAACAACGAAAATTGCAATATGAGCTCTGGTAAAAAACATGAAATGATAACAGCAAAAATTTCAATATGAGCACTGTTAAAAATGATTGCTGAAGACATTAGGTTTATAATTCCCAGAAATTCATACACAGATTTCCTCTAAGAACAAACGTAGTTAAAGGCGTTGGTTAGTGACAGTGTGAGATCAATACCTGGTTAAGGCCATGTAGAACTTAGACAGGTGATTTAACAGGAGATAACTGATAACTGACACCCATTAGATATGGCACGTGGAACTAGAACAGTCTAGCCCAGCGAGCGAAATAAAGGGTTCCGTTCGACATTCAAGCTACCTGAAGAAGACCGGAGCGTACAACGGCCGAAACTCTGTGATAAATATGGCAACAAAGATGAGGACAATAGTCCAAATAATATAAATAGTGTACAAAATAATATGCAATATTAAATGCGGAATACAGCCTAAAGTGAAATGATGTTAGGCCCTAACAGACACTCCATCTGATTACAGAGGTATGGCTGTTTGGACCGGACGTAAATTGTTTCCAACACGTTCTGAGCATGACTCAAGATGGTAAAAGAGACTGTGCTGAAATTAGAACATAGGGTTTTTAATAATGTGCTCCACAGTTGCGCAACAACCTATGTCAATTCTGTTGAATGAAGGCGAAACCTGGTCGGCTGTCTCTGTTTTATTATTTATTTATTATAAGTTTTTTATCATTAAAAGTAAAATCCGTCTTAACTTTTTTGTTTCTATATTAAAACTTTGTAACCTACAATAAAATAATCTCTCTCTCTCTCTCTCTCTCTCTCTATATATATATATATATATATATATATATATATATATATATATATATATATATATATTATTATTATTATTATTATTATTATTATTATTCATGCATTTATGTTTTAATCAGGATTTGTTAAAGAGATGTGTGAACTAAAGGTGAAGAGAATTTCCGAACCTGCCTTTGCAGTTCGGATATACGTTATCTGAAAAAAAAAACGCAGGTGTCAATTCATCAGACACCATCTTTAGTGAAACCATCGATAATATAAAGATAATTTCGAGCGTCCTAGACAAATTTTCGTTCACAGTAAACGTCCATTAAAGCTTCAATTACTATCACTGCCACTACTACAACATTCAGTAAATATTAATATTGATAAATGTCAGTTTTATTACGACGACGATACGCGGTCAGCGTCTGACTTTTTTCTCATTATTAACCCAAAGTGAAAGAAACAACTAAACTCAGTCCTCTGTAACATATTGGGTTGGTGCATAATTATCAAGCGTTTTTGTAGGTGAGTTATTTGTTAATAAAAATTGCTGTCTTGTTTCATTTTTTTAATAAAAAATATTATTTTATTTTCAGATTATATAAATACGTGTCGATAATCATACGCTCCGGAATAATCATTTAAAAATGTTATTGCTGAATTGTTATACTTCTTTTTCAATAATAAATATTGTTTGAAAAAACGCCTGATAATTATGCACCAACCCAATAGAAATTAGTTTCGAACGGAAATCCCTTTGGAAACACATTTAGTGAAAAGATGGTTAAAAGTATATCATAATATAATAAGCATGGATCTCTAAGGGAAAAAGAAAACTTGGTAAGCCAGTGAAACTTTTCAAAACTGCATGAAATCCAAGATAGTCCACTCTGGAATAGCTCCCATGTAAGTTGAAGAATGCGTACAGGATCGACCTGGACGGCATGCCCCGATAAGAGAAGCAACAGGGACATTTGCGCACGACTGACGTGAGAGCATCAATAAGGCCCATGCAAAAAAGGAAGGCAGTAGTAGAATATTTAGCTACCTCCCACGAGGGTTGCATGTGGCACAAGGCCGGTTTAACGTGGGCTCTCCGAGCCTGTAGGTTCGTGAAAAAATATTCAATTTTTGACCCCGCATAAACGGATTCAGGCTCAGTCTACCTCCCCGAACGAGACACTGCCCTTCGGCGGAGCCTCGTCCGGGTTTCTCTCTGTCCGAAGGCAGAGAGTTCGACTGTTTAGATAGAACAGATCGCAGCTAGTCGGAA
>OZ010589.1:89596382-89601382 GCA_963932145.1 Acanthosepion lycidas | reverse complement strand
TGGAAAAAAAGATGAATTATTCTAATTTCAAATGATTAGAAATCCTTAAGGAGGGTAAATATAAGAATAGAAGGGTTACTGGAATAAAAGAATAATTATTCTAATTTCAAATGATTAGAAATCCTAAACGCGTGTAAACATAAGATCGCTTGGCTACTGAAATAAAAGAATAATTATTCTAATTTCCAATTATTAGAAATACTGAGAGTGTAAACTTAAGAAAGCATGGTTACTGGAATAAAAAAATATAATGATACTATATTCACATGATTAGAAATCTTTAACGAGTGTAAACATAAGAATACATAGTTACTGAAAAAAAAGAATAATTATTCTAATTTTAAACGATTAGAAATCCTTAACGAGTGTAAACATGAGAAAGCATGGTTACTGGAATAAAAGAATAATTATTCTAATTTCAAATGATTAGAAATCCTTAACTAGTGTAAATATAAGAAATCATGTTTACTTGAATAAAAGTTTAATTAATCTAATTCCAAATGATTAGAAATCCTTAATCAGAGTAAACATAAGAAATCATGGTTACTTTAATAAAAGAATATTTATTCTAATTTCAAATGATTCGAAATCCTTAACGAGTGTAAGCATAAGAATACGTGGCTATTGAAATAAATGAATAATATTTCTTATTTGAAAGGATTAGAAATCCTTAACGAGTGTAAACATGAGAATTCATGGCTACTGGAATAAAAGAATAATTTTTCTAATTTCAAAGGATTAGAAATCCTTAAAGAGTGTAAACATACGAAAGCATGGTTACTGGAATAAAAAATAATTATTCTAATTTCATACGATTAGAAATTCTTAAGGAGTGTAAGCATAAGAAAATATGGTTACTGGAAAAAAAAAGAATAATTATTCTAATTTCAAAGGATTAGAAATCCTTAAAGTGTGTAAACATAAGAAAGCATGGTTACTGGAATAAAATAATAATTATTCTAATTTCAAAGGATTAGAAATCCTTGACGAGTGTAAACATAAGAAAGTATGGATACTGGAATAAAGAATAATTTTTCTAATTTCAAATGATTAGAATCCTTGACGAGTGTAAACATTAGAAAGCATGGTTACTGGTATAAAAAAATAATTATCCTAATTTCAAATGATTAGAAATCCTCAACGTGTGTAAACATTAGAATGCATGGTTACTAGAATAAAATTATAATTATTCTAATTTCAAATGATTAGAAATATTTTACGAGGATAAACATAAGAAATCATGGTTACTGGAATAAAAGTATAATTATTCTAATTTCAAAGGATTAGAAATCCTTCACGAGTGTAAACAAGAATGCATGGTTACTGGAATAAAAGAATAATTATTCTAATTTCAAATGATTAGAAATCCTTAACGAGTGTAAAGATAAGAAAGCATGGTTTCTGGAATAAAAGATTAATAATTTTAATTTCATTTTTTTGACTGTCGTATGATTCATGATTATTTTAGTGTTTTGTGTTTGGTTTTAACTTTTAGTATGTTCCTTTGTTCTATCTACTTCAGCCAGTTTAATCTGAAGATAGCTAGTTATGTCTGGCTCACTAGGATTATATATATATTAGGTTGGTGCAAAATTAATGATGTAATAATGTCGTTTTCGACGTATTTTTTAACCTCAAAAAACGACATAATTACATCATTATTTTTGCACCAACCTAATATATATATATATATATATATATATATATATATATATATATATATATATATATATATATATGTATATATATATATATATATATATATATATATATATATATATATATATATATATATATATATATATATATATATATATAAATTTCTAGAGAGAAATGTCTCTTTCAAGCAATTAAGGAAACAAAATGAATTATTTTTTGTCTTAGACAGGGAAAGAAACACTATTAATTCAAGAGCATGGTTTTTCAAGACAACGATGCAATAACATTTGCCAGCCTTTAGAACAATTGCAAATACAATTCTAAAAAAATAACGTTTACTACGTTAATTCATTTGGTGAGTTGGAAAGCAAGATACATTCTCAAGTCAATATTTCACTGCCTATGGAGCACCGATGCATTCTGTCATAGAACTTTTTTGATTAGTTGCGTAAAGATTCACTTTTATTCTCCCTATCACTATTTTAATCGCTTCACTGGCAAATGAATACATCAAGTGTTTGTCTCCTGAGGCAGGAAGAAAAATAACGTGATCTTTTTTTAACAAATAGGCTGTTTTCAAGATGATACCGTTATCTTTATTTTGTTTTAAAATTTGCTGACTGTCCAAGGATGTTTATCCATTCGAATTTACGATTCACATTCTGAATAATTTATTTTTCGTTCTTTATTTCTTTCTTTTATTTTTAGATTTTTTTCTTTTTTCTTTCTTTCCTTTTTCTTTTTTGATTCCCTTGCTTTTTTTCATTGATTCTTTCTTTTTCCTTTTTATTCTTTTTCTTTATTTCTTTCCTTTCATTTTTCCATTTATGTCGCTATCACTTCGTTTTCTCTTTGACTTTATTTCTTATTTCCATTCTTTATTTTTCCATTTTCTTTCTTTCTTTCTTTCTTTCTTTCTTTCATTCTTTCTTTCTTTCTTTTTGTTCCCATTTTGAGTCCATTTTTGTTCATTCTTTCTTTCGTTTTTCGATCTCATTTTCTTTCTTTTGTCCACTGATTCTATCTTTTCTTTCTCATTGACTTCTTTTTCTTTATTTCTTTTTTTCACTTTGTCATTTATGCATCTAGTACGTTGGTGCAAAAATAATGACGTAATAATGTCGTTTTTTGAAGTATTTTTAACGTAAAAAAAACGACATTATTACGCCATTATTTTTGCACCAACCTAATATCACTTTGTTTTTTATTTTTCTTTCTTTCTTTCTTCATTTTGAATCCATTATTTCTTTCTTTCATACTTTCTTACATTTTTCTGTTTTTATTTGTCTTTTTTGTCCACTGATACATTCTTTTTCTTTATTTCTTTTCTTTCATTTTTTCAATTTACATGTCTATTTTCTTTTCTTTTTCTTTTTTTCTTTCTTTATTCATTTATTCATTTAATCGTGTCTCGACATCTTTTTCCCATTTTGTTTTCATTCTTTTTCTTCCTTGTCTCTTTCTCTTTCATTTCTCTTTTTGTCTTTCTTTTCTTTTTTCTTTTTCATTTACCTTACATTCCTTTCTTTCTCTATTACTTTCTTTCTTTTTACTTCTTTCCGTTCACTAACAAGATTGTCGTGTAGCAGATTTTTAAACTCGCAATGTTTTAAGAAGGATCTAATTAAAATGAGAAAATATCCTGTATTTTATGTGGCGCCTCTAATCCCTAATTTGGAGACTACCTGAGGTTTTTATAAACTCATATTCTGAAACTGTTCCTGAACAGGAATGATTCAATCGCGTGTATGTAACAAAGCGAGTTTTGTCTACAAATTTGTGCTTGATACTAAAGAGAGCTGGTTTGAATATTTGTCATGTAAGTTGCGATGGGATTGTAACGTTACGTCTATAAGGAGATAGAAAAAATGAAAGCATACGAGTAATATTTCGCTTTACATAGGTATCTGTGCCGGATATAAATTTAGCTACTCACGGTTACACATAATACGAAGACCTTTTCCCATTGGTATTTAATGTGAATATTTATCGTGAATATTTATCGTGAACAGTCTCCGAACACAGTGCTTCTTAAACTATCTGATATGGAGGACCGTCATTTTTTTTCTCTATGTGTCACGTACCTATAATATTTCGAGGCAATATTAATTCATACTGCTATATATAAAGAATATAATAAAAGATGATTATTTTTTATCTTTCATTTATTTTGTAAAAAATAATTCAATATCAACACATGTAAAAAGTAATAAAAAATAAGCAGGTTAACGCAAAAACAAAAATTATATAACCTTAATCTTTACAAATGATTCCTTAGCATGGCCTTGACCCTAGCAGCGTACTGGTAGCTGATGGTTCGCGTACCGGCACCGGTCCGCGGAGTATCACTTTGAGTCGCACTGTCCTCGCGATATAACGTTGCATTATAAACGCACTGCATACGCACGCCATTATAATGCAATAGATACAATAAGCAAAATATTATCAATGGGGAAATTTCATTCATTAGACGAAACCATAGGTTTTAATAATAAATGACAGACACAAAATATTATGACGTTAATCTGTCCAGGCAGATCATGTCATTGATCCACGAAGACCCGATATTATTGTGGTAGCTAAAGAAATTAGCAAGTTTCAAATCATTATTTTTTATGGTAATTAACATCTTTTATTTCTGGGTCATAAAAAGAAATTTGATAAATTTCAGTCAATATCATTTCTTCCTCTCAGAAATTTATATTCCAATAATTCAGAAAAAAAAAGTGGGGGGGGGGAATTAGCACGTGTTGGACTCATTGCTTTTTGGTTTGGGTTTATTCTTAAGAGAATTAAAGCCAGGTAAACGCATAAAGATGAGCACTAAAATCAGTTTCTGTATGTCATAGAAATGTTCAGGGTCTGAGGATGGCAATGAATTTGGTACTATTTAAATTGAGTGCTCCGTTCGTAAAAAAAGAAGGAATAATTTTTAGTTAGTGGTGGGGGGCATTTTTGTAGATTACAATCCGTTCGGTGTTCTTCAAGCCACGTCCTTTGCTAGAATCAAAAAAATATTGTTTTATTGATACCTGTTGTTAGGATTGTTTCTCGTTATGTGGTTCTATTTATAAATTTAACATTGAATCAAATCGATTTCTCAATTCTGAAAAGGGTTTTCTGTATTTTGTTTTTTATTTACAAATCTCAAATTTAAAACTGTCGGTAATTCATTGGTAACTGCTGACTTTTCCATAATTCTCAACTCTTAATAGCTTTAAGTTCGATAAGTATAAATATAGATGAATCAGAAAAGACTTAGCAGATAGATAGATAGATATGAATAGACTGAGATATATATATATATATATATATATATATATATATATATAGATAGATAG
>OZ010589.1:89578882-89588882 GCA_963932145.1 Acanthosepion lycidas | reverse complement strand
ATATATACACATATACATACGATCATTAACAAGTAAAAAAAAAAAAAAAAAAAAATAAAACCATAGAAACACTTTAGATAATTTACACAAAAATTCATTTAACCTCGCACATAAATTATATATACATTTTGCAATCTTTATCTATATTTTAATATTTGAAATATATATAGATTTCACAGTTAAAATTTAATTTTATCAATGTTATTTCGGAAGTGTTTCATTTTAAAGGAATTTAGCTAATATTATAACTATTATTAATAGTTAAAGAATGGTATATTTAAATTTAAATTTTAAATTTAGAAATGAAACTCCCTTCAGAAGAAAACAAAATTTAAACTATAGAATATTACAAAAGAAGGACATTACAAAATTAAGAAAATAAATTTAAAATGTCATTAGAAAGACCCAATATTTCATTTAAAATCAATTTATGTACGTACGCACATATATACATACACACACACACACACACATATATACATATATATATATATATATATACATCCACACATACATATATACATCCACACATATATACACATATACATACATATACAATTCATATATCCATATACAAATCTATATATCAAAAAATTAATCTAACCATTTAATCATCCGTATATATATATACAGAGAGAGAGAGAGAGACATACTCATATACACATACACACCCTTAAATAGATATACATTTATATATAAGCACAAAACCCTACATACAAAACAAAATATAAAAAGAGCACATATATACATATATATATATATATATATATATACATATACATATGTACACTTACCAAATATAAATTCTAAGGTAATTACGTCTATATACATATATAGATTACAAGTAGTTTAAAACCATAAAAACACACATGTTTAAGTACATGTACACACACATATACTTGTACATACATATATAATATACATATACATACAAAACAAACATTAAAACATTTATACATATACATCCACACCCATGCAGCATACACGTTAAAAAAATATAAAAAATATTCAGTATTCAAACATGCTTCATATTAGTAATACCTATACTCACACACGTGTATATCTATTTATACATATATATCCATACTACCATACATATGTGTCCACAATATAAATACATAGTTACCCTTATCTATAATGTTCATATATATATATCTAAATAAGTTCACAAAAAAAAAAAAAAAAAAAAAATTTTAAGTTCCAACACATTTATCAAAGAGCACAGTGTCAGTATTCTCATATATTCATTTAAAACAATTTATATTTTCTATTTCTATATCTACACATACTTTTTTAAACTGAGGTGATTCTTATGCCTACATTTACAAATCAACTCATTATGTCTGTTCAATAGTATGTCCGGATCCTTATGTTTTATAATTAGTATTTTTTCCATAATGCACAAATTGCATCGGTCTCTGAAATTAATCGGAGTTTTGGCTTTTGAGATGATTTTCCATTCTATTTGTGGGGTTAATTTGTTTTCCAATAACTCCCAATAGTGCTTTGAAAGTGCAGTTTGGTGTTTTTTTGATTCATTATAAAAGGATTGACGATGGTTGTAAAATCGTTGTTTCCAACTTCCTGCAGAAATACCTATGTAGATCTTCTTATGTTTAGTATTTTCTTTGGGGAAAATCGTAGCTTCGTATACTATGTTTTTGGACAAACATACTCCTTCTACTGGACAGACAGATCCTTCCCTGCAGTTACAGGTAGATTTGGTCTTTGGGCTTGTATTAGGATCTTTTTGAAGTTGATTATAAAATTCATTTAAAATTTTACTATTATGGGAGCTAATAATTTTTTCCATGTTGTTCATGCAGGATATATATATATAATGTATGTATGTATGTATGGAATTATATTAAGTTATTTTTATTTTTGGGTCCTTTTCCTCCAATTGTTTGTATTATGATAATTTATAAATTTCAGGAATGCATACTTAATTTCCATTAAGTATAAACAACGGAAGTTGTCGTACTTAGAGATTTTCTTTTCGGTTTCAATCCGCTTTTAGGTTTCTGTACAGGAAATAGTTTATATATCTTTAACGAATCGGGTTGTTTTTTATCACTAAATTGCAACATGAATAGATTCGCAAACTACTTCCGTCAGATTTAACCCTTTCTGCCCTACGTTCCAGAACAATTCTAACCCTTCTTCCTGCCTGAGCTCCTGAGTCAAAAATCGCAAATAATTGATATGTTATGTTTCACGGTAGATATAAAAAATACTTACACGTGTTTACGCACCATTCAACAAGGGGGCTGTGCATTACGTCATTTTTTTCGATCATTCGCAAAGAGGAGGTCAGGGCTCTAAGAGTTAAAACGTAGCGGACTATAGAACAAGTTGAATCCCGGAAAGGCGGCATTGAGAGTCAAATGTGACTGTTATTGGCTTTAGCCACGTAAACTAAGTTCTAATAATTGGTCCAATTTTGGTGCAAACAAACTGATAGCTGATGGGATCGATACAAAAAAGAATTTTCTTCCTCTATCGGCCGCAAGGTAAATATTTCTGAAACAGAATGATGTACATTTGCTGGAAATCATCTTTTACGTCTTTGTTTTTTTTTTTTCTCTCCTCATTTGTAAGTTTTTCTAACATGATAACTCGAAATAAGTTTGAACAATGATATTCCTACATATACCCCTTCGCTCTGTGTTTCAATTGCAGGAAGTCATTATCACAGCATGTGAATGACTTTTTTTAGGAGTACTTTCGGGTTTTTTTTTTTTTTTTATAATTCTTACTCAGTTCTCTTCATTACTTATTCTTCTTTATTTGCTGTGTACCCTCAAGACGTTGTCGTCCTGGCTTTCCACAACTTCCCGTCCGTAGCTCTTAATAAATTTGTCTTTTTGTTATTTCTCTTAAACCTCGCTATCTATTCACTCAACATCATTACGTAAGACATGCATTATTTATCTCTGTCTCTTCAATCTATTCTGTGAATATCACATTTTCCAAACCCTCTTTCCTCATTATTTTAACCGTCTATTTCTGATGCTAAACATAACTGTCGGTTTGGTTCCATTTTATCTAAATCTTCGTAGTTGCTCACCATATATTAAAATCATACATTTTTTTCTCTAATTTCCTGCTTTTTTTCTTCATTTTTTTTCCTTCTATTGTCTCATTCTTCTTAATTCTTTAGATTTTCTCTTCTATTCTTCCTTCCTTTTTGCTGCAAATTTTCGTTTGTTTTTACCCTTTTTTATTTTGCTTTTCTCCTTTTTCATTTCCGTTGAACTTTTCTCTCATTCCTTATTCTCTTTTCTTTCTTTTCTTCTCTTTTCCTTCTTTCTCTTCTTCCACTGCTTAATCTTCATTCTGTATCTTTTCCAGCTTTGTGTTATCCTCTTTTACTAATAACGATTAACAGCATAATCTCCGTAAACAACAAAATTGTTTACGTTTCCTTAATCATCAATACCTTATATTTCTTTCCTCCATCTTCGTCATCTCGACTATCATCGTCATGAAATATCGCTCCACTCCTTTAAGTCATTTTAATTTCTTTTCCTGTTATATATCGATTACTTATCGATTTCTCATGTATACCAGAGAAAAAAGTGAAGCATTTCGAGTATTTTTTTTTTTTATTACCATAGCAAACCATTTGAATAGGACATGTACCATTTTTTTATCCTTTTTTTAATCTCGGGGCCTTTTTTCTCTATCTACTTAGCAACCTATAGCCCTTGTCATTTCATTTTCAGCGCCTCCATCTGCACAACATTGTGTAAAACGTGTTGATGCATATCCACAAGTACATAATGGTCTCGTCGACTCACTGACCCATTCGTTTGGGGGTGTCCCTCCTCGCAAATAGGTGGTTGCACAAAGTTCTTTTTTTGGTCGCACGCCCAAGTCAACCATTAATTTGGATGTGGTGAGCACGTGCTGAAGGGAAAATAATCAATAGATGCTGACAAAGATTAGAGGAAGAAGAAGAAAGGAAATAGGAGAAAGTGAACTAAAGGAGGAGAAAAAGAAGGAAGGAAGAAGACAAGAAGAAGAAGACAAAGAAGAGAAAATGAACTAAAATGAAAGGGAAGAAGCAACAATCGTAATAATAGTATTATTATTATTAATAGTAGTAGTAGAAGAAGAAGAAGTAGAAGAAAAAGAAGGAAACGACAACGAAGAAGAAGAAGAAGAAGAAGAAGAAGAAGAAGGAGAATGAGAATGTCAGCTAAACGGAAAGAGGATAGGCATCATCATCATCAGCAGCAGCAGCAGCAGCAGCAGAAGAAGAAGAAGAAGAAGAAGAAGAAGAAGAAGACGAATAGAGTTAAGTGAAGGAGGAGAAAAAGAAGGAAGGAAGAAGACAAGCAGAAGAAGACAAGCAGAAGAAGACAAGCAGAAGAAGACAAAGAAAAGAAAATGAACTAAAATGAAAGGGAAGAAGCAACAATCGTAATAATAGTATTATTATTATTAATAGTAGTAGTAGAAGAAGCAGAAGAAGAAGAAGAAAAAGAAGGAGACGACAACGACGACAAAGAAGAAGAAGAAGAAGAAGAAGAAGAAGAAGGTCAGCTAAACGGGAAGAGGATAGGCATCATCATCATCAGCAGCAGCAGCAGAAGAAGAAGAAGAAGAAGAAGAAGAAGAAGAAGAAGAAGAAGAATAGGGTTTAGGTGAAGCAGGAGAAAAGGAATGAAGAATACAAGAAGAAAAAAGAGAAAGTGAACTAAAATGGGAGAGAAGCAGCAGCAATAGTAGTAGTAGTAGTAGTAGTAGTAGAAGAAGAAGAAGAAGAAGAAGAAGAAGAAGAAGAAGAAGAAGAAGAAGAAGAAGAAAAGAAAAAGAAGAAATCAATAAGAGCAGAAGAACAATGACGAGGGCTAGAATATTTGCTGCGTCATCAAGTACACGATTTAAAAGTCTGAAAATCAATCCCTTTCCTCGCGTTTTTTTTTTTGAGTGGGGCATGGGGTGGACATTTGTTTGATCATAGTCTGACCAGTATTCGGGAAAATGGAAAAAAAATTCAATGCAATAAACGATATGTGAATAGGGTAATAACCTAAAGCAAACCTTTGATTATACGATAACCAACCACGATGTCTAATTATATAAAGCCTCCGAACGTAAAAATACGCAGTCAACTGCACAATTATAAGCCTTTTTATAATGTCGATATTATCTGAGTTATCCTGTACATATTTTTTCAAGAGTAACTCTTTCTCTGTCAACGCACTTAAATCATTGCTTCACTGAATATCCGATATATCAATACAGTAAAGATGTCAGATCTAACTTCTCTTAATAATTTTGATCTTATTGATTCAAACATTAGAATTCGGCTCTATTTAAAAAGAACGCCATAGGTATTGACTTCTGTACATCACAGAGACAATCAATTATTAAGTGTAATAGTGTCATGGTAGAGGCTTCGTGCCCATTGCATGCAAGAATTTTCCCTGGGAGATTGCTGGTTTCTCCGTGACATCTCTTGGGCAAATAAGATTACTGGACAACGCCCTGCCCCTCCATAAATGACAGACGGTAATAGCATCAAGGAAAGATCTCAGTAGCGATTTGGATGTGAAAATATTCTCGCTGTGACATTGTCCCGACATTTGCTTGCGCATGTCGCCTGAGAGGGTAATTGGTGACCACTGTCGTTCTGAGAGATCTCCGGTGCGTCGCAACGTCAATTTCCACATGTTTCTTGAGACCAAAATATCAAAATTGAACTGTCTGTGCCTCTTCCTGAAAATCAATGAAGCCGTCCTTTCACCAGGAAAAAGTCTTCCTTTTTTGTTTCTGTTATGGTCCAGGTTAGGAGCAAGGAAGAACAACACGAACACAAGAGTAGAAATAACGAAGGTATATTAAACGAAATAATAATACAAGATGTGGTAGGTGTTACTATGACTGTCAGTCTGGTTTGGAGTGAACTACTATCGGCTCGTCTCGATTCGTCCCTCTCTCTTTTGAGAGGCGTAGCATACATATTGTTAGGAAGAGTTCATTCTGTAGTTATAGATAAGAACCCATGACACCCCCCCTCACCAACTTTTACCACGCAGGAGTATTTAATATTTTTTCCTCTTCGGATTAATCATCGAAGGCTCTGTAAATTTTCTTTTTCTGCTTGATTTCCGCGGTTCTGAAATTGCTTGAGGCCTTTGCGTATTCAATGTGTCAAATATTGTGACCATTACTTTCTCCTCTTCCTGAGGTAGACCTTTAGAATCCTCTAACAGCCTCTTTCTGATCTGATTTAAGTGCCTTTTTTGCGAGAACTTCGGACCCTGAATTATGTAAATCAGGTTCCCGTTTTTTTTTTGTTTCACCCAAGCACTAAGTATATTTTCTGTATTGGCTGTCTTTATTGCTCTTAGTCGGTTTATTGTATGGCTTTCGACCTTATATCGTCCTTTGTAGCTCTTAATAAACTTTGTATTTTTGTTATCTTTCCTAAACCCTGCCCCACCATCCATTAACTTCAGCTCGCGTTGTTTTCCTCTGTCCCTCTTGCCTTCAATCTGTCTTGTGAGTATCAAATTTTCTAACCCGTCTTCCATCGTTATGGGCTTTAGAAATTTCAACTGTATTACTGATGTTAAGTATAAGGGCCTTCTTTGTTTCCATTTTCTCTAAAACCTCCTCATTGCTTACATGTTCAGTCGATGATATTCTCAGAAACCTTCTGTAGAGCCACATTTCTGTTGCTACAAGCTTCATCTGTAAGAAGATTGTCCAGCAATCACTGCCATATAAGGGAACTGATATTACGTAAGATTTCAGTACTCTTTCCTTTGTTTGTAACGAAAGTTTCTTGTTTCATAATACTTTGCTTAACTGCATATTAATAAAAGGGAGAGACAGAGAGGGGAAAATGAGTGAAACAGATTAGCAATCCTCTAGCTGTTCGATGTCGCGTGTGTTCGTTAAGAGGCAGTATGTTCTCATCGAATATATTAATTCGTTGCGGATTCGTTAATTCACGGTCGCATGAAAAGACTCACAAGCAGCCACATCCTTTTTTTGCTCTGGTTGATGTCAATCACCTTGATATGTTACCGTATACTGACTGAAATATATCGTATCTCAAAAATCCAACATTTTTGGTTGTTTATTAGTAAAGCTATTTTTCTTTTCCTTAATCTTCAAACTGAACTTATATTTTGTCACTTCACATACTGTGAAAAACCTCTTTGATCTAAAAGATTCTTTGATGACATATCCGCTGCAATTTGAATTACAATGCAAACTTAGTCTTCACTTTGAATATTTTCTGTTTTCTCTTTATATGTGAGACGATTGTCGCTGAATCCAATGCCATATATGATGGTTGATATTAACTAACAGTTCAGCACTCTTTTCGAAATATATTTTCCTGTTTCTTAGTAGTTGGTTTGGTTTTAAAGTACACATATAATCTAGTTACAATCGATTGACTTTTAAATCATAAAGATTTAACAATCGTAACAAAAGATGATATAACATTAAATATTCAAATAGAAGATTCGTTGGTTGTATTTTGTTAAACGGCATATCAACATCTCTATTGGTTATTGAATGGCGAAATCTCAATATTTTGTACGCAGATTTATGCCTTCATTTACATAATTTTATAATTCCACCGTAAAAGTATGTGTTTTAAACATATAGTTTGTAGATGATAAAATGTAGTGTTGTTAGTTTTAAAAAAGGTATTGCTGGTAATTTTTTTAGATGTATTGCGGGTAATTTCACTACAAAAATATATTGTTGGTAATTTTTTACAAAAATAATTTACTAATAATTTTACGATAAAAATATATTTTTATACGTTTTTTAGTGTTGTATTGTCATTTTACAATAAAAATGTATTGTTGGAAATTTTATTGTAAACAATGTACTGCTGGTTTTTTTTTGTGACTTCCTAATTTGCCCCTAGCTGGGACCAGTGTTAGGGTGGATCAGGGAAAAGCAGTAGTTAAGAATTGGTTTCTTTGGTCCTTGAAACATCTAATCACCTGATCAGAGTGGTCGCTGTCAGATTTAGTTTATAGTCATATTCAGGACTGTCAAATGGAAGAGCTCGTCAAATAAATATTTTCAATGGTTTAAAAGTGTTACCCACTATGATGGGATGCGAACGGGTTTCACCGATACAAAGATTGCTGGTGAAAAAAAAAAGGAATTCTCTAAAAATCCTTTTCTTTTTGAGCGCATGTTGTTCCATTTTCACTTTAGCTACATCAGGGGTTTTCTTTCTTCTCTTCCTTCTAGTATTTCCTCTTTCCTCTTTCATTCTCCTGCTTCTGGCTTTTATTAATGAGATGAGTTTCATTTGTAGTCCCTATTTTCCTTTATCTTGTCTCTCTTTCATTAATTTTGTGTTACGATCCGGCTTTTTGTTTTCTGTTTCATTCATTTTGGTCTATGCAATTAATTTCCAATCCTTTGCCGAAATTTCGTTATCGTTCCTCTTTCTTTCTTTCTTTCTTTCTTTCTTTCTTTCTTTCTTTCACTCGTGTTAGCTCCTTTCTTTTGCTATCTATCTATCTATCTATCTATCTATCTATCTATCTATCTCAATCTGCTCATTATCTCTGTGCCTCTGTGTTTCTCTGTCTCTGTCTGTCTCTCTCTCTGTATATATATATATATATATATATATATATATATATTTGAATAAAAACAGACCACGTTTTTATTCAAACATCTGCTCTGAATTTTACATTGAGCTCTCCGGATATCATCCTCCTCGGGTCTACCCATACGGATTACCTAAGTTTGCATAAACTATATATATATATATATATATATATATATATATATATATATATATATATATATATATATATATATGTATATATATATATATATAATTCTGTTCATATTTATCTCTTGTGCGCATGCGTCTATGTCCTGTTCAGGTCTATGTTTCTATCTATCAGTGTCATTTTTAGTAGGACTTTCTTCTTTCTTTCTTTCTTTCTTTTTTTCTTTTATTGGTGCTGACCCATTACTTTTACTTGCAATTGTATTTCTCTTTCTCTCCCTTTATTACCTTTTCTTTACCTGGATTGAGCGTCTTAATTTTACTACTAATCACTTTCTTTCTTTCTTTCTTTCTTTTTTTCTTTCTTTTACTAGGTTTTACTCCCTTCTTTTTCGGTTTCTTCATTCGTCCCTTCTTTCTTTTTTCTTTTATTTTGGTATACTTCTATCTTTTGTTTCCTTTCTTTTCCTTCCTTTCTTTCTTTCTTACAAAGGACACTATTAATCAAGCAATTTTTACTTCACTTGTCCAAACCAATTTGCATTTCCTTTCCTTCTTCTTTTTCCCCCAAAACAAACGAATTACTAAATTTTCTCCGCACTTTGAAACATTCTAACCTGATCAGATAATCAATCCTCATAAGAAGAAAGCCAAATCATTAGATTCATGTCTTCTTTGTCGATTCCAATTTTCACAGATACTTTTCTTGCCTTTTCGTGACGGAAACACTTAATAAACAATAGAACTACTCAAATTCGATATTTTAAATCAGTCTTTCTATGACTGAGGATTGTTTTGCATTATCTTTAATTTTGTTTCAGAGTCTGTACATTCGTCAAGATATCTTTTTCAGTTTTAGACGCTTCCCACCATGGAAATTTAACGCTCTCGAAAATCTTTCCGTTGAGCACTGTTGAGATATTTGTAAATTCTATAAACAGCAGCTGTCAGCGCTAATGCATCACTCTTCATTAATGAATAGAGCACTCTGGCTGTCTACCGTTTGTTTACATTCGGGAAAAAAAACAATACGCTAGAATTCGTCTTTCTCTCTGCCGAATCGCCGATGATTTCGGCATAGACACTCCAGCTAATACCAGACGGGTTGCGTCTCGATATTGGCTTGAAGCATTCGGTTGTCTAGTGGAACTGATGGGCTGTGATACAGCGAAGTAGTCCTGAATTCGAATGACATTATATATATATATATATATATATATATATATATATATATATATATATATATATACTGGAGAAAATAAG
>OZ010589.1:89558882-89576382 GCA_963932145.1 Acanthosepion lycidas | reverse complement strand
AGCGTTTTGACAGAGGACAGTAAGTGCGACACTGAGACCTGTAGACGTATTGAGATGGCTAAGGACCAAAAGAATATATATATATATATATATATATATATATATATATATATATATATACATATATATATATATATATATATATATATATATATATATATATATATATATATATAACACTGAATCGTGACTGTCAGTTTAAAAAATTGAGCAAACATCAGACAAATGAGCTCTTAATTAGAACAGACACCCTCTCTTCAGTGCAGTTTTCTATGTCAACACTTTATATCTTTGACTTTTTTAGATGTTGACAAATCCATATCGATATACATATATTATTCTTACCATTGAATTCATTTTATATATTAATCTGAATGCTTGCGTTCACCGTTCTGCTCTCCAGATGTCATTGAGACCCAAGCCTTCATTGTTTGTTCCAGAAACGGTCACTCCGGGTCTTGTTTCCCGTGTAAGTTCGTTACATAACCTGTCGACGTCAACTATCTAGGAAGCGATCAGATCAACGCAGATTAACTCCAGTGACCGGATTATAATTTTTAATACGACACTGTCTGCATTATCTAATTCGTTTACAGTGCTGTATGTATTTATATAACCAGCATATGAATGACGACTGCAGCTGATTTACTATTGTATTGTAGGATTTTCCATGGAGATGCATTGCATGTGGATGTGAATATCATTCAATCACCACAAGTTTTAAAAGTCTTCAATTTAAAAGTCTTCAATTCAATTTAAAAGTCTTTAATTTAAATTCAATTAAAAATCTTCAATTTAAATTGAATTAAAAGTCTTCAATTTAAAAGTCTGTAAAGAAAGCACGGACTTCAAGAGAAAAAAATCAATTGGGAAGTCTCATAGTGACCTTGCCATAATACATTTTATAGGTTAGTCATCGTCAGGGTTACAAGTTAATAAAAATTAAGAATAGTTAGACATTATTTTACTGATATTATAGTTTATTTTCACAGTGTCTGCTTTAGCGGGTTTTGTTTTGTTCTGTTTTTTTAAAGTCTGCGAAAATCTGTATAATGCAGAAAACCTTCCCCGTGCCATATATACGCAAAAACTCAAAGTATAAAATCAGCTAAATTAGTTAAAAATCCAGCTGTTGGGATAAATGTGCAGCGCACTTTATACCAACCATATGCATTATGTCGAATCATAAATAACTCCTGTTTGTGTTTATCAACTTTATTCTTCTAAAACTGCAATTGCATTTTATTCAATTATATATTCGCTATTTACATTGCTCGTACTATCATCCTCATCTTTGTTGCCATATTTATCACAGCGTTTCGGCCGTTGTACGCTCCGGCCTTCTTCAGGTGGTTGGAATGTCGAACTGAAGTCTTTATTTCGCTCGCTGGGATAGACTGTTCTAGTTCCAAAATCCAAAATCGGCTTTTGCCATTTAGTGAATAGTTTTTTTCCATCCTAAATTAGCATTTAAACCACCTTTGATGCAAAGATTGTTTGAGAAGGATTATTCAAGATTTCCAAGGGAATAATTCTCGAAGAATCTCTTATTTACCCCAGCTTTACAGCAAACGTGTGAGAGGGGGGTGTTCATGCATTTGCACTTGCAATTGAATCAAGCTCATCGCTGTTTTTGTTTGATTATTAGATTTGTGAAAATGACATACTATTTGAATGTTATTACTGGCATAGGAAATTTACAGAATATCTAAAACATTGAAAAAATTTAACCCCGTGCAATGACCACACAAGACGTTTTTATTGAGGGAATTCCTTTATTAAAAACAATCAAACACTTGCGAAGGACATACGATAAACAAGATGAGGGGGAGTAACATAGTATACCAACAGATGATGCATGCAAGCGAGGATGCAGTCAGGTATTTCTAGACAGGCAGGAATGCCGTTATACAATTGCAGCCGTGTACACCCAGGCAACACCAGATACATCTGCTAGAATATATATATATATATATATATATATATATATATATATATATATATATATATATATATATATATATATGACGTCACACGCTACGAAATGGAAAAAATATAACGTATAACAAATATATTAAAATAATTGTAAGACTTTGTCCATTTCGTAGTGTGTGACGTCATTTTTTACGTTTAGATACATTTTGAGCAGATATGAACGTTCGAAGCAAGTCATGGAAAATTGTAGTTTAAAAGCAGTAGAATCGACTTTGCTAACCAGACGCTCCTCTGTAGCTAAACTGGTATATCACGTCAGGCTATATGACGGTTCAATGTAGTATATAGTTTCGATTCCTGTCGGAGGACACATATTTTCTATGAAAGTTTCTCAGACGTTTATGTGGGTAAATGTTGTTAATACTGTTTATTATAAAACAGAACATTTACTTAAATATCCTTGTCTATATAAAAAACGTACAGCAATTATATATATATATATATATATATATATATATATATATATATAATAACGATATACCATTTTGTATTAGGTTGGTGCAAAAATAATTACGTAATAATGTCGTTTTTTGACGTTAAAAATACGTCAAAAAACGACATTATTACGTCATTATTTTTGCACCAACATAATATATATCAAAAACAATTTTGGAGGAAAAAAGTTTTCGTGTAACACGTTTCGTCCTTTATGGAAGTTTTGTTTACTTTGAAGCGATTATACAATGAACACGATGGAGAGATGCTGGGTTATTTTAAATTCTGATATATATATATATATATATATATATATATATATATATATATATATATATATATATATATATTTTAATGCATTCTTTGTATATAATCTAGCCAATTTCATTTAGTTTCTTTTCCTATTTGTTTCGTACATTTTGATAACAGAAGCTCTGCCAAGAATGGTGAAACGTTCTAAGAACCTCGACGCAACTTCATTGCTTGTAAACTAGCAATTAAAGCACTTTCTAAACATTTTCATCATAAAAAATATTATATGTTTTTTTTTTAAATGTACCGTATTTGGGCATATGGCGCACTTTTTGTTACAAAAATATCTTTTAAATTTCCCCTGCGTCTTATATGCCATATATAAATTTAAAATTCGCGATAGCCGGCCGAAATTAGCTACCTGGCAATTCCTATTAGCTTAGACGTTCGATTAACTTTCATATACCTATTGTCATTATTTAAAAGGCTATTATGCAGATTAAAAATGTTATCATTGATAATATTGATTGTATTAATTTCATCACATTCAATATTAGTACTTTGTTTCACTAAAATTATATCCAATAAATTCAAATTATATATTTGTAAAATATATTTGTTTCATTAACATTCTCTTGCCATAACTTCCGGTTACACTGGTATGAATACAGTCAGAATTTGTATATCCTAATTATTCCACTAAGACGTTTACAAGACGCTGGTTGTACAGATCATATAAAGGAAAATTTTTCATTGAATTTTAATCGTAACTGTACCGTTTTGCTCAGCTTTGAATATAAGTTTTTATAGTCATATGTTCATGTTTCCTATTATTTTTCATTTAATTGTAATCATAGCTTGTTTAACCAAAATAATACCTCATAAATATAGTCTAGGCTGTAATATTTACGAACGTTTTTACTAATTACTAATTTGTTCTTGATTTGTCCTGCTGAAATTGGCGTGAGTCTTATACACCCGTGCGTTTTATATGCCGTCAAATACAGTAAATTTCACAGCGTCTGTCGTTCGTGCGCATGTGTAGTCGCATCAACGTAAACAAATCTAGTCCGATGAAGTCATATATTCACAGTGGTGATTGAAGGCCTTATATGAAATATTTATTAACATACCTGTACAATCGGCTAATATTTCTTGATGTGCTGTTCGACATTATAATCTTTTTAACGGGACAAATTAGTCTTACTAAATTCCTATGGGCCATCTTTTTTTAGAACTGATTACAAAAAAAAAATATTTCACCGACTATTAATAGTGCAGCGTGTAGTCCTTTTTTTTGCTAAAATCATTACAATTATGGTACGTTTAGTTAAATTGCCTTCCTCTTTTCGGTATTCTCTTTGCACGAGACTAAGAAGAAAAAATAAGATAAAAAAGGGGAAAAATAATTATAGCCGCGTGAAAACCGATGCAAAGTGAGACGAGATAGAGAAAAACATGAAATGAGAAATCGAATAGTCAAGAGGTTTTATGTAAAATTTTATTAATTCTTTAAAAGACTTTTTAAATATATATAAAGGTATATATTAATGCTTGCCAAAACTATAAAAGAAATTCTTAAAATAAAACATGTGTTTTAAAACGGACATTTTAAAAGTATATATAAAAGTAGGTAACTCGAAGAATTTTCTAGAAAAGACCACACCATCATAACAAATGCCACAAACTTGATAAAAACAAAGTTTTATCGCAAAAAAGAATGTTATAGTAAAAGGAAAGACCAAAACATTTTTATCATTTTATTAATTTTCCAAATCCTTTCTAGCACATTCGAAATTTTGGTTAAAATCTTTTCTTTTTTTTTTGTTAGCAGATGCGCCAAAGATTATTATGAGAAATTTAGCGTCTTCTTTGCAGTAAAAACACATTACATTGAAAATGCTTGCAAAAATGAAATGATTGTTGGATTTTAATTAAATTTTCAGAACTCATTCACAAATTAAATAAATTATTTCTGAAATATTTCTTTTGTAGAAAATCTTGAAACAATTATTTTTAGATCAGTTACCCACCAACACTGACTTAATTTTATGAAATTTCGAGAAATTAAACTTCCAGGATCTTCGTATTTATATTAGTCAAAAGTAGAACTCCTTGGAGAATTTAGATCATCAATTTGTTTTTGACAAACAGACACACCATCTACTGAAAATCTGTTCTGAATCATAAATCAAAGATGCAGCAAAACTATAACATTATTTAATTTGAGAAACAATTAATTGCTTTTGCAAATAAGATATGTTAAGAATACTATTGTCTTCAAAAAAAATTGATGAATAATGAATTTCTACAAGAATTGTTTTAATTTGTTGTTTTTAAATTTTAATTAGAAAAAAAAACATATTTTTAAATCTTTAAACATTGTGTATTAATTTCACCGATTTTGATGGTAATATTAAGTAAAAGCTGTAATTATTAGGTTGGTGCAAAAATAATGACGTAATAATGTCGTTTTTTGACGTATTTTTTAACGTCAAAAAACAACATTATTACGTCATTATTTTTGCACCAACCTAATACTAATCATAAATAGAAAAAAATCCTTAATACAAATCATCAAAAACTAATCTTTTTAAAAGAATATTTAATTTTTTATTACTGTATTAACATTTTTTTTACTATGGGCGACCATAGATGACATTATCAGAAAATAAAAGGAAAATTTCCGAGGAAATAAGCAAAATATTAAGACATATCGTTCGATACAAAGAATACAAACCTGAACTGCTATTTAACATCTAATCTCCCATATAAATGAATGCTAGACAATATCCTCAAAGATAATGATTCAACTTTAAGCGAGACATATATAGTTCTACGGACAAATCTTGAGAACATATAAGTAATGGGGAAGATTTAAGAGAAATAGGAAGTACATAGGCACTGCTATTAGCAATAAGCGACAGTTAAAATGTTAGTGATATATAATGAGGTTGGAGGGCTTGGAGAATTTATCACTCACAATGCATAATATGACGACATGAGTAAACGAATGGCAGAACAAAATGCACATACAGAAGTGGTAAGAAGGTGGTTACTTAGAGTAATAAATTTTAGGAATTTGAGGAGAGCCAGGATCACCCAGGACCTGGAAAGGCCTGGCATGTAGAAGAAGAAGAAGAAGAATGAGAGAAAGAAGAAGAATGAGAAGAAGAAAAAGAATGAGTGAGAGAAGAAGAAGAAATTAGAGAAAGAAGAAGAATAAGAAAAAGAAGAAGAAGAATGAGAGGAAGAAAAATAATTGCGAGAAGGAGCAGAAGATTGAGAGAAAGAAGGAGAAGAAGAATGAGAGAATGAAGAAGAAGAATGAGAGGGAGAAGAAGAAGAATGAGAAAAAAAGAAGGAGTGAATGAAGAAGAAGAGTGAGAGGAAGAATAAGAAAAATAATGAGAGAAAGAAGGAGATGAAGCAAAAGAGAAAGAAGAATAATGTAAGAAGATGAAGAAAGAGATAAAGGATGAAGAATCAGAGAAAGAAAAAGTAGAATTAGTAGAAGAATGTTAGAAATAATAATAATAATAATAATAATAATAATAATAATAATAATAATAATAATAATAATTACTAATGGTATCAAATGTTCAGAAAAATGTCCAATATTTTGTCTGAGTTTATTGGAAAAAAAAAACACCATTAGATCGCTATCTAGGGATTGAAATCGTTGTGTATTTGTAATCGGTATCGATGCAACAGTCAAGAT
Source organism: Acanthosepion lycidas (assembly GCA_963932145.1). Taxonomy (NCBI): domain Eukaryota; kingdom Metazoa; phylum Mollusca; class Cephalopoda; order Sepiida; family Sepiidae; genus Acanthosepion; species Acanthosepion lycidas. The sequence goes on along the minus strand of OZ010589.1, from coordinate 89,569,979 downwards.
TAACCCGCTCCCAGAATATACCCAAAATATGTAGTTTTTTGTTTGCGATCCGATTTGGGCTGTCCCATTTCGGATGATATTCCTTTGATGTCTGCGGTCATTAGTTCCCGCTTCCCACGTTTGGTCAACGTAGAATAAGCTAAATATCTCAAGAGTATGATTGAATCTAGCCCCTTCATGCCCCATGAAATATATATAAGTTAGCCTAGTTCAAACTATACCGATTCTCCGCCAGTTTATTCCTTATTAGATAAGATATATTAAGGATTTATCGTGGGTATGTGTCTTAGATTATCCTATACTCCGGATATAACGCAGTCTAACCCTGGATATTTTTTGGTTTAAGATATGCGCGTAGGGTGAGGAATATTAGCGTGGAAAGTGAAATCGGCGAGCGAGTTGAGTGCATTTTCGCACTAACATGCTTAGGGGAAGCAAGAATTCGTCTGTTTTCCCCAATTATGGGTTAAATAGCAGGATAGCTTGATACACTTAGGTCCTTTAGCCTTAAGTGGTAAGTAGTCTAAAAGATCGAAAACTAAATTTAAAACCTTGCATAAGAGAAACAAGTAGGTTTACAAAGAATATATGGCTATTAACAGATAATACGGAAAAAAAAAAAAATATGTATAGAGTCATGATCGGCCAAGATCTGAATGGACATGACATTATAAACACTCTGAGAAGTTTGATATCTGGTTTCATGCTGTATACGGCGCCGCAATGCATTTTCCAACCTTCAGTGTTTCGTCCAACGAAGCCATCGATTCTCGAATATCAGTGAAAGCTAAGTTGAGTAAATAAAATGCGCATCTTGGGGGAGGTAGAAAATTGTATATTTGCTCTGTTTACATTATTCGGACTATTGTCCTCATTTTTTTTTTGCAGTATTTATAACAACGTTTCGGTCGTTGTACGCTCCGGCCTTCTGCAGGTGGTTGGAATGTCGAACTGAACCCTTTAATTCGCTCGCTGAGGTAGACTGTTCTAGTTCCACGTGCCATGTCTAATGGATGTCAGTTATTAGTTATCTCCTGTTAATTCCCCTTTCCAAGTTCTCGACTGCCTTAACTCACACTCTTTGGGTCCTGTCACTGGATCTAACTAACGCCTTTATCCACAGTGCGAGGTGTCCTTGAGGGTATCTGTGTATGAATTTGGGGGTGTCATAAAACTAATGTCTTCAGAAACCATTTTTAACCAGTGCTCTTATTGAAATTTTTGCTATTATCATTGCATGGTTATTCCCTTTTTTATCAGCGCTCATACTGCAATTTTCGTTGTTGCTATTATCGCTTTTCTCTGGCACTCCTTATTACTGGTTCCCATATTGTATTCATTTTTATGCTTGGTCGGCTCAGGAGATTTTTTTGAGATTTTTTTCCAGTGATGTCCAAGAACATCATTGGAAAATCAACATTAGGTTTATAATACCCAGAAATTCATACACTGATGTCCTCACGGACACATGGCACAGTGGATAAAGTCGTTAGTTACATCCAGTGACATGACCCAAAGAGTGTGAGTTCAATACCTGGTTAAGGCAGTAGAAAACTTGGAGAGGGAAATTAACAGGAGATGACTGACAACTGACATCCATTTAACGTGTAACTAGAACAGCGAAATAAAGGGTTCATTTGGACATTCTAACCACCTGTAGATGGCCGGAGCGTACAATGGTCGAAACGTTGTGATAATAACCACCTGTAGATGGCCGGAGCGTACAATGGTAGAAATGTTGTGATAAATATGGCAACAAAGATGAGGATGATAGTCCGAACAATATAAATAATGTCTCACCTCAGAAATATAGACAGATACTATATATTTGCTGTCAGCAATTATGATAACCATTCCAAGATTGAGAATGCTGTGCTAAGTTTATTTAAAATAATATATTCGTAAATGTACAGTCATTCCATTGATTGACTGACTCCTGTAGACTTATTCGAAACGATGCTAATTTTTTCTGTCTCCGACGCTTGCATTAGATCGGGTGTAAGGAAGCTTTCTTAGAAGACTGCTTTGAGTTTCCGTGCAGAGAATTCGGTCCTCATTGGTGTTTTGCTGATAAGGTGTGGTTGTAGTCAGTCTTATTCACATTGGATTTTCTTCTTTTAGGATTACGTAGGAAGATAAGAATTTTGTGAATGTTATTTACTAAATAACTTTAGATAATCTCCACTTGTTTACTATTTTAATTCAATTTTTCAGCATTTAGATATTTTCTGTTTTATTTATTTTTCTTTCTTCTTTTCTGTCCATTTTCTATTCTTTATTTATTTATTTTAGTCATTTATTTTTTTTGTTCCAGACAATTTCTGTCAGTTTTCGATCTTTATTTCTATTTTCATTTCTGTCCAAATGTTTTTCTGTCTTTTATTCTTTCGTTCATTCTGTCAGTTTTCTGTCTGTATTTCTGGCCAAAGATTTCCTTTTATTTATTTCTTTCTTTCTTTTTTTCTTTCTTTCTTTCTTTCCAAATATTTCCTTTCGTTTTTTCTTTCTAAATTCTTATTTTCTTTACTTCATTCGTACTTTCTTTCCAAATATTTTCTTTCTTTCTTTCTTTCTAAATTCTTATTTTCTTTACTTCATTCGTTCTTTATTTCTTTCCAAATATTTCTTTCTTTCTTTCTTTCTTTCTTTCTTTCCAAATATTTCCTTTCGTTTTTTCTTTCTAAATTCTTATTTTCTTTCCTTCATTCGTTCTTTCTAAATATTTTCTTTCTTTCTTTCTTTCTTTCTTTCTTTCTTTCTTTCTTTCTTTCTTTCTTTCTTCACCAATATACTCGTATTCTTCTCCAGTGTTATTGCAATATTTTATTTCTCTTATTTACAATTTTTTGAAGGATTTCGACAGTTTCCGGGGTATTTCTTTCTTTCTTTCTTTCTTTCTTTCTTTCTTTCTTTCTTTCTTTCTTTCTTTCTGTTCAAATGCTTGGACAGTTTCCGGGTTATTCATTCTTTCCAAATATTTTCTTACGTTCTTTCTTTCTATTATATTTCATTTACTTTCTTTCTTTCTTTCTTTCTTTCTAAAAGCTTTCTTTTTCTTTCTTTCTTTTTTCTTTCTTTCTTTTTTCTTTCTTTCTTTCTTTTTGTCTGTCTCTCTGTATGTATGTCAATGTACTATTTTTTCTTTCTTTTTGTCACTTTTATACTTTTATTTCTGTCCAATATTTTTCCTTTTCTTTCTCTCTTGAAAATACGCCCTGTGCCAATAAACTCGTCTTCCTCGTCATATGGCATGAAATTCTTTTTCTCGATCCTATTTACATTTTCATAAAGATTTTCTACAGTTCTCTATTTCGTGGTTATCGACAGCGAAACATTCGACTTTATAAATATTCATTAAACCTTCTGTTTGTATAACTTATTTTATATTTTTCTTACGATCTTCATTTTACCATCATTACGACTAACATCACTTCATATTTTTACGCAAATATATTTATCAGGATCATATGCGGTTCTTATCACATTTCAGCACTTATCATTTCGAGAAATCTTCATTCTGTTATGACTTCTGGATAGATTTCAATTTACAGATATTAATATTAATAACTGCGTTTTTTATAGCGTGTTTGTCATAAAGAAATCGCCTAAACATTCAACGACTTATTTGTATGGTTAACAATGTTACTGTGTTTTAAATCATATAATACAGTATCCATGCTTTCGGACCCAGGTATGCTCGGAGTAGCTCATGTGATAAGTTACATACATAACTTATACTCTTCAAATTCTTCAAAATATTACTAAGATTATTTTAAAGATGGATCTTTCATAAAATCTGAGGCAAATATTAAATGTGAAAAAAAATTGAAAAAATTAAGTTAAATGTAAAGAAGGTGTAGGTGAAACTTAGTCCGAAAACAAATATTATACCTGAAGAAGGGATTGATACAAATACAAATAATTAAAATAATGTACCTCTACTTTTTCGCGAAAAAAAAACCCCCAAACAAACAGCATGACATGATGAAAAAAGGCCCCAAAATCAATACAAAGTTTTGTCATCAAAATGTTTCTTATTATTAAGAGGAAAGACGAAAGTATTTTTAAATTATTTTTTGAAATTTTTTAATCCTTTCTAGCACGTTTAAAATTTTGGTTAAATATTGTATTGTTTACGTCAGCGGCCGACGTAATGATAACTATTTTTTTTTTTTGCACGTTTTCCGGCGAAAAACACACTGACTTTGAAATTCTTGCAAAACTCAAATAAGTGTCGGATTAAAACTTTCAGGACATATTCAGAAATGAATGAAATTATTTTTGAAATTTCTTTTCATAAAATCTTGGTAAAAAAATATTTGCTTTTTACATATTTTGCCAATCCACTTACTTAATTTCATGAAATTTCGAGAATTTAAAATTTTAGGGGAATTTTTTATTAGTTAAAAGCAGATTCTTTGGAGAAAGTAAATCTTCAAGTTTTTGTAAAACAGTTACACATTTCACCGAAAATCTGCCCGGAATTGTAAAATTAAAAAAATGCAATAAAACTTTGACATTATTTAATTAGAAAAGGTTTTAATTGCTTTGATAAATATGGTTAATTAAGGAGACTATTGCCTTAAGAAGGAATTTTTTTGTTGAAGAATTAATTTTTACAAGAATTGTTTTCATTTTTAAAAATTTTAATTAAATAATTTATAATATTAAAAAATCGTTTAAAATTTTGCATTGCTTCAAGGCGGCGATTTGGTGATATTGTTAAGTGAAAAGTCTATTTTCGAATCAAAATCAAAAATTGAAAAGCTCATAACATTCGTTTTTACCCAAATATTTAAAAAAAATTTAAACAAAAATTATTAGTGTATACTTTCCCAATTTCTTACTATGGTAAGTCATAAATGATATAATCTTTTAAAAGGTAACTTGATTTAGGAGTCGTCTGACACTGTAATTCATTATTCAGCTCCCTTTAATCATTAACGTCTTTGCAAATCAGCACTTTTAAATTTCAAAGTAAGTTTTACTTTTTTAATTACTATTTCACTAAATATTTTTTTATATATTTATTTTATATTGGGTCATACTTCAATGAAATAATTTTTAGTTTCATAAATCATCTTCAAACATAACTAAAAGTCAATAAAATATTAAATAATTGCTGAAAATGTGTTAATTTGTAAAAAAAATTACTGGGTTGTTATCCCCACCCACAAAAATGCGTTCAGTTAGATTTCGTAAATCGATAATAACAACAAAAAAATGCAATATGAGCTCTGGTAAAAACTAGATATGATAACAGCAACAAATTGCAATATGAGAACCGGAAAAAAAGTTGCTGAAGACATTAGGTTTATAATACCCAGAAATTCATACATAGATGTTCTCAAAGCTCGAGTTAGATATAGTGACAGGACCCAAAGAGTGTGAGTTCAATACCCGGTTAAGGCAGTGGAGGACTTGGAGAGGGATATAACTACAACTGACTACCATTAAACGTGGCACGTGGAACTAGAACAGTCTGCCCCAGTGAGCGAAATAAAGGGTTCAGTTCGACATTCCAACCAACTGAAGAAGGCCGGAGTATACAACGGTTGAAACGTTGTAATAAAAATGGCGACAAAGATGGTGACAATAGTCCGAATAACGTAAATAGTGTACATAATACCTCATCTCAGAAATATAGACAGATGTAAAAGGAAATCGTCAAGTATGCTTTTTTCATTTTAAAAAATTCATTTTAAACTTTAGGTATCGAAAATTCAATGGACGGAGATGGTTAAAATGGAGGAAAGATTTTGATGAAATGTTAATGAGATTGAAGGGAAATGGGACTACTACTACTACTACCTTTTATTAGGTTGGTGCAAAAATAATGATGTAATAATGTCGTTTTTTGACGTATTTTTTAACGTCCAAAAACGACATTATTACGTTATTATTTTTGCACCAAACTAATATTAACCTATTTATGCATAAGGCGTAACTACAAGAGGGGCATTTTGAAAAAAAATATTCTAGTCTAATGTATTAGGCTTGATATCCAGAGCTGATTAAAATGATGAGTATCTCGTGGAAATCAATTATAATTGGGTTAAATAAAACCAAAAAAAAATTACATATAATCATTTTTTGATCGAGAAAATCTTCGAACTCCCTGACTTAGATCTGCCGATAGCTGTAAACGTGAAAATATAGGAAATATGAAAAAAATGTTTTTGATAAAATTAGTTTAAAGTAGCAATGATACATATCCATGCAAGGCCCAATTTTATTTTGTTTGCTCTGTTGTGCTAAGCATTTGTTTCTGAGAGATTCGGGCCAACTTTAAAACCGTATGATAGAAAATTCCATAGATTTAAACATGTTGATCCTATACATATACATCAACATTATATTATTTTTCAGATTTGAGATACACACTAATGAAAGAAAATGCTAATGTTACTTTAATTCTTGCCTTTGTTTTGTTACAGTGGAGAAATGGTTAGTCGTTCGAACTGATGTATCGGGGTGCTGAGTTCGAATACCAGTCGAGTTCATTACATTCACTTATGTACTAATACCCTTGGAAAAGGTATAAATCCAACTGTCCCAGCTATGGGTAACATAGCAGGACACACTGGGTCGTACAGCCTTGGGGGCCACCAGTCTAAGAGAAGAAAACTCAGAATTCTAAACAACCTACTACCTTGTAGATTTTGCCTGTTTAGAAGAAGGTAAGTTCAAAAATAAAACCACCTCCGAGATAAGACACGGGGTAACATCAAAAAACAAAAAACAAAAAAAAAAAACGGTAGAAAAAGAACCAATAAGCCATTGCACTATTCTGAATGTCACCATGGAGATGGAGAAGAGTGGTGACCAAAGCAGAATAAAATGATGACGCTCTCTTTTACTCCCAAGTTATGATGAAAATGTTTAATTCACCCAATATAAGACTAGAAAGCCTCTCAAGGTATAGTGTTACTGTTAAAATGCTTATAATGAATGAGATTTATAATGAATAAAATGGCTATTACGAAGTGAAGGTTTTAATGATAGGATAACGATTGGGCTTTGATTTGAACAGGTTAAGATGGTATTGGCGAGGAAAGCATTCATGAAGGATTTTGTTCCACAAGGTTACAGTTATCTTATTATTATTCAAGTAGAACTTTTCTTTTACATTAGAAATGCGCAACAAATATGGATGATTTGACTCAATAAAATATTATGGTGTGTTCTAGCTCTAAACGTCTATAATAATGAGACTATTTTTTTTTTATTAATAACATTCACCCTGTGCAAGTCCCAAGAGCGATTCGATGTAGACGGTTACAGATTAAGAGGCAGAGTTTATGGGAATATTTGGGGAAAATAACGGTTAACCGAGTACATAAACGGTTTAAGATTGCAGTGATCGGGGAAGCATCCCCTTGGGAGTTGAATACACGAAACAACGGTTCGTGAGAAAAAGCTGCTCGATCTCATCTGACTGTACCTTTGCGAAAGGCTTGCGACATTGCCTCTCCGGGAAAGGGTTTGCACAACGGTCAATGTATTGTCCCACAAGACCGAGTAAACAATGTCCAATGCAGTTATAGGAGCAGCATCTTCTCAGAAGTCTGCTCCATAGATCAACGGCACTTGCGAAGAAGCTGTACGAATGAGAATTCTTTCTGTCTAATGGAATACGAATAGAATGAGAATGGTTCGCTTTGTGTACATAGTATAGCGGGTCTTAGCTGTAAAGGTCTAAACTGGTGGATCTCAGTAAGGTAGCTCGTTAGAACTTTTCCCATAAAAATAGCCATAGTTAGATGGTTGTGATGATTCGTTAAGGCGAAAGGGCTGTAGATTGAAGAACAAACCATCATTTACTGGGCCGTATAAACAGTTTTCAGCACTGTTAGGACGTAAAAGTGTGGATTGTGCAGCTCCAGACCAGATATGGCAGAAATACGCCATTTATGGTCTAATCAAACTCTTGTAAAGATGAAGCATACCAGAAGGACGCTATCAGGACTGGAGACCGTGGATTAACAGCTCCAGCCCAGATATGGCAGCAATACGCCATTTATTGTTGAACATAACTCTTGTAAAAATGAAGCATAGCAGAAGGACTGAAAAATGTGGATTGTTCAGCTCTAGCACAGATATGATAGCAATACGCCATTTGTGGCCTAATCTGACTCGTTTAAAAATGAAGCGTGGCAGAAGGATTCTATCATCGATGGAAAGTGTGGATTGTGCAGCTCCAGCCCAGACATGGCAACAATACGCCAGTTGTCTAATCTAACTCTTGTAAATTTGAAGTATGGTAGAACCACTCTAACAAGGAAGTAATTTTTTTAAGTTACAGTTGTCTTCAGTAAATAATATAACTAAAAACGCGACTTTTAAAAGTAATATAATCAATGTGACATTAAAAAGGTTTAAGTGCTTTGTAGATGCTTTTGAAGTAACGTCAAGGTTGGAAAGTGATATTTGGGGAACTCTATACCAGAAATGGCAACAATTTTCCATTTTTGGTCGTATCTGGTTTTGTAAATATAAAACATGTCATAAAGACTTTCTCAATTCATGCACCATTTCCCCTAATATCTGTAAGAATGCATTCCCTATATATTCCTGTGGTCTGGAGTGAACTTGAAACCCAACAGGCGTTCATCGTGACTGGAGAAAACTCAGGCTCTGATTGATGAAGGATACTGGACTAGGTTGTGTGGTAATGATGTTAAAGCTAATTTTTCACACGATATGTTAAACAGAAAATCCGAACGGCGCTTTTTATCTGATATAGCTCCCAACATACATCTTGATTTTTTATGTTAAATTGTTTAGTTCTTTTAAAACGGTAAATAGTTTTATTTGAATAAATAAATAATTATTACAAAAAAGCATCAACAAAACAATCGCTTAGTTATATAAATAAAAAACACATCACTAACAAAACTTATTCGAAAACCAATTGATTTTTAAAGCTATGCAAATTAATTAACTCCATTAGGTATAAACCACTACGCTGACCAAAATATAAAACACACATTTATTCGACATCGTAAGCTTACACAATGTTTTCAAAAAAACATACCGACAGCTAATCAACAGTGCGTACAGATAATTAATTAGTTTTGGCACAAATATAAATTATAACGTTAATCGATTACAAGATGGTCGGACGACTGGAATTCGAACTATCTTTATTGAACCTGGGTATATCTTCTTCTTTTCAGTTATTTGAAACGCTTTTTTTAATTCTTTGATTGGTATTCTGTTTCATACTGTTGTTCTTAGTAAATCTCTTTGTTGTTTAGGTTATATCCAGGGAATATTTCCCGTCTCTGTTGAATGAACGAACAACGACATTTATTTACGTTTTTTTTGTTTCGCTTTCTTCTCTTAGCGTCCCTTCATTGGTTTATCTTCCTAATGCATTCCAGATAGTTTAAGTCGGGGACTAGTGAGCAAGAGGAGTCTCGTTGACCATTGCTTCTGACTATTAAGGCAACATTAAATATTCCAATAATAATAATAATAATAATAATAATAGAATAGACATGTCGGATAAACAACCGTACATTTCTTTCGTTCTTTTGTCTTACTTTTTCATTTAGCAATTATCTTTCTCGGCAGTTTTGTTTCTAGCCTTTCCTTGAAAACATTTGAAACCTATTTCCACCTGACCGCATCCATTTTTCATTCTTAATACGATCTTTCTCAACTCTCCCTTACGCACACAAACACGCACACACACACTCACACACACACACACACACACACACACACACACACACACACACACACACACACACATATATATATATATATATATATATATATATATATATATATATATATATATATATAGTTAGTTAGTTTATGGAAAACTAGGTAATCCGTATGGGTATCCTAAGCAGGATAAAATCCAGAGAGCTCAATGTAAATCCAGAGCAAATAATTTAAATAAAAACAGACAGACCACTTTAAGGTTCCATGTAATAAATTATTTCACCATAGCCCTTTTAACGGATTGCGGATCATCAGGCTTTAATTGCAAAGGTTGTAACAAAAAAATGAAAAGAAATTTATACATTTTTGACGGACCGTATTAAACATATTTAAAATAACGAAGTGAAGAAGTGAGGGGCGAGACAGAAGACATGAGTGAGTTAGATGTAATTTTATATTTCTATTCTTTCATACTTAAAATTACTTGAGGGGATCCATACATTGACACATTTAAATATATATATATATATATATATATATATATATATATATATATATATATATATATATATATATATATAATTATTTATTTAAAAAAAAATTATAATATAAATATGTTATAAAATCACTACAAAAATAGCCATTTTGTTTCAACACCCTCGGTATCTTATCAAGTGATGACGTTGAATGTAAAATAAATGGTTTTAAAAGTTTCAAATTAATTAACAATCCTTCGCAAGGGGAAAACGTTGTTACAAAGGCTAGATGGACCAATCAAAACACAAGTATAGGAAAATTCAAAAAGCTTGATAACGAAGTCATGTTATAATATCTATTCAGATGTTTAAAATATGGGTGGTATTAAAAAAGAATTTATTCCAACCAATAATTACTAAATTATATGATAAAATTTAATATTAAAATTTAAAACTACTAATTACAAAATCAAAATTTAAAATTTATTCGCTATTAAGTTTACAACTATAAAATTACTGAGGAGAAAAGAAGAAATATATGTTATTCAGTTTATTTCTTCATTGAAGTTACTTTAGCTAATTTAATATCCGGTCTTTTTACAATGTATATATTTTAATCCTAATAGTGTGTGAATGGGGTCCTAAACTCACGCGTAAAACAAGCGCAATCAGATTCTAATATATAAGCACCAGGACATATTTATATATATATACACACACACAAAAAAGAGACAAGACAGAGAACATCTTCACGGTCTGTCATGAAAAAAAGGGTAAGTGGAGGAAGGGAAACCAACACACGTACATACATACACAATTAAAAGTGAATGCACTTTCCATACACATAGATACATATAAATACATGCACACACATCCACAGACATTGACCCAGACAATCGGATATCACAACCGATAAATATTTAAGACAGAAAATGTCATTACATGA
>OZ010589.1:89528882-89553882 GCA_963932145.1 Acanthosepion lycidas | reverse complement strand
AAACCCTACACTTAAATTAGACAATAACAGTGAAAAATTGTGTGATTGTAGAAACCCATTAGAAAATAAATGCCGCATCAAATCTGTGGTATACCAATGTACTATCTCATCCACTGAGAGTCCTAATACTAATATGATATACATTGGGTCCACGAAGAATGAATTTAAAGCCAGATGGAGGCAGTATAATTGCTTTTTCAACAATATAAATAAAAGAAATCAGACTTCTCTATCTAAATATTTTTGGCATCTGAAGGAAATAAATAGGACACCTAAAGTAAAATGGAAAATTATAAACAGGACTAGAACTTGTAAAACTTGGGATGACCCATGCCCTTTATGCCTCCATGAGAAACTGCACATTATTAAGTTTCTAAATAATAAAAATCTATTAAACAATAGACATGAGTTAATAGTTTTTCCCGACATCATCAAATGTATGCATTGAATAATTAGCTTAAAAACAAACATACAATAAAATAACTTTTATAATCCATAGCCCCCCAAAATAGTTTAAATACCCTACAAAAAAAGATAACCCTTTCTGAAGTCGTCGAAAAACGAATGTTACGGCAGTTTTGATATACACAAAACCCTTTCATAAAGAAATAAAATGAAAAAATAAATAAATCTCCATAGACACGTAAACTAGACTAGGCGAAAACATCTTCCGGTTTAAATTTAGACAGCCCCATCTTACCCTGACTTGACATCTATGAAAGTAACTCTACGTGCGTATGTTTGGAATCCGTTGATGGTAGTGCTAGCACGAACTTACAAGTCATCGTGACCTAGTGTTTGAGTGTACTAGTGTTGTTCAAACGGCTGATCGTGTCAGATCATAGCTTCTCTCCTATGTGTCATGTGTTCTTGATGTGTGGATAAAGACGTTAGTTAGATCCAGTGACAGGTGCCAAACAGTGTGAGTTCAATACCCGGTTAAGGCAGTGGAGAACATGGAGAGGGGGATTAAGCAGGAGATAACTGACAACTGAGATCCATTAAACATGGCACGTGGAACTAGAACAGTTTACTCCAGTGAGCGAAATAAAGGGTTCAGTTCGGCATTCCAACCACCTGGAGAAGGCCGGAGCATACAACGGTCGAAACGTTATAATAAATATGGCGACAAAGATGAGGACAATAGTTCGAATAATGTAAATAGTTTGCATAATACCTCATTTCAGAAATATGAACAGATACTTATGGTAAGATATTATATATACATATATGGATAATACTACTATATATAGATATTACTACAGACGTTATTATAGCGGACACTTCGCATTTAAAATAGCCGCCCCATTTTAAAATAATAAACAGTATGTATTAGTCTATCGGCCTCCACATTTCAGAAATCCTAGAAAAGAAAATATGCTTTTCTCGCTATTTACCAACCTCTCCACAAGGAAAAAATATGGCACAAGACCAGTTTTTAAGGTGGGGTGTTCCGAGACAATAGACTCGGGTAAAAATTGCCCGTATATCCCGTATACACGGGGTTGGGCTTGTCTATCGCCCTAAACGAGACTGCCCTTTCGACGTAGCCTCGTTTGGGTTCCTCTCCGCCCGAAGGCAGAGAGTTCGACAAGACAGATAGAGGAACAGAAAACCTCCTCCGCGTCACGTCCTGTCAGAAAATGTGCTCTCTGACAGGAATCGTATTTTTTTTTTTTAGAAAAAATGATTGATCTTCTTCACTCATTATGGAAACATGAATTCGTCCATAGACTATACGTCGAACGTCTGTTCATGGAACAGTGTGGAAAAATGTGGGCCGCAAAGGGCTAACGCATTTCAGGCGGAAACTTGTCGCGCCGCACTGAAATAATAGTTAATCTCTTTTATCAATCTTTTCTTTTCAGTGTTTTTCTTACAGTCTTACTAACCAGCAACAGAGTTATACGAGCTTTATGACAGAAACTCTGTTCCCCTTTTTGTAGGGTAAAACCACCGTTTGGAACAACGTGCTTTGGTTGACAACAGGTTTAAGAGAAGGACATTTCTAAACTTAAACCGGTAAGGTTTGGGCACAAGGCCACTTTTTAAGGTGGGACGTTCCGAGCCCGTAGGTTCGGGCAAAAATTGCCCGTAGATCCCGTATAGACGGTGTCGGGTTTGTCTATCTCCCCAAACGGGACTGTCTATCTTCCCAAACGACAAGAGAAGCAGTGGAAGAGAAAGCCTCCTCCGTGCCATCATCTTGTCAGAAAATGTGCTCTCTAACAGGAAGCGAATTTTTTTTTTAAAAGACTGACTGACCTTCTCCACTCATTATGGAAACATGGATTCGTCTAAACTTAAACCGATCAGGTGTGGCTCTAGCCAATCTAGCGCGTAAAAAATGCTTGCTACCAACTAACCTGGTGAGGCTGTTCTCTATACTTCGCAGGGTTAAAAACAAAAATATTCGACCGACTCGGTATCGTAGAAAAATGTTTGTTAAATCATTTCATCCCACACGATCAGGGAATGAAACTGAAAGAGAGTGAGACGACAGAATGGGGTAAATTGAGAAAAAGATAATAAAAGAATAAGAATCAAGAAGACAGAAGATGGCGAATGACGAGGCATTTAAACTGTTGAAGGTTGTCGTTATCAGGGAAGCCAGAAATCGGGAAAGAGTTCCACAGGTGGAAAGTCCGAGATAAAAAAAACAACAACAAAAAAACAAATTGTTAGAGTAGAAGTAACGGTTGCATCTAGCTAGTTCAAGAGTAAACACGGCGAGACCTAACTGCCAATCTAGTATAACGCTTAAACTTATGTAGTGGGGGCACCAAGGAACAGATGTCAGAACAGATCTCATGAAAATGTTTGTAGAAAAGACAAAGTGACCTGACATTTCTTAATTTGAATATGTGTGTATAGTAGATATCATAGTAGATATCATTGATGAAAAATTAAAGTGAAAAAATAAAAAATGAATATTTTAAAAATAGAATAAAAACGGCATTTATTAATTTTTTTCAATTTTGTATTCATAAATTTCGTTTCCATTTAATTACAATATCACATCCAGGAAATAGAGCAAGACAAAATTTTAAACGATTTTTAAACTATTAATATTATAAATTATCATAATTAAAATTAAAAAAAAATGAAAACAATTCTTTTCAAATTTCATTATACATTGAATTTTTTTTTATTTCTTCAGGGTCCTTAATATAACTTATTTTAAAAAGCAGTTAAAAGTTTTTTCTAATTAAATAGTGTCATAGTTTGATTACACTTTTAGTTTACTATTCCGAGCAGATTTTCAGTTAGAATAGTGAAAGTTTAAAAAAAATTGGACAATTTACATTCTCCAAGGAGTCCTACTTTTAACTAATAAAAAAATTCTAAAATAGAAAGTTATTTTGCAAAATTTCACGAAATTAAGTAAGTTCTGCGTAACATATGTAAAAAAATATTATTACCAAAAATTTCTAAAGCAGAAAAATATTATAAAGTACTTTCATTCATTTGTGAATAAGTCTTGAGAGTTTCAATAAAATCCGACAATTATTTGATTTTTGCAAAAATTTCCAAATCAATGTATTTTAATCGGAAAAAAACGCAAAAAGTAATTGAAATTATTACGTCCACCGCTGACGTAAACAAACAAAATTTTGAAACAAAATTTCGAACGTACTAGAAAGGATTAAATTTTTTTTTTAAAAAGAACAAAAAAATACTTTGGTCTTTCATCTTCATAATAGCATAAACATTTTGACGATATAACTTTGATTTTATTTATTGGTCTTTTTCTTTATGCTATGCTTTTTTTCCGCGAAAAAGTGAAGGTACATATTCATATTTATGCTATACACTGTATAGTATAAATATCGCCATATGTAGAAAGTTTGCAAAGAGCGCCAAAAGTCCAATTTATTGAACGTCTTATATACAATTTAAATATTTCATTCGCATTTTAAATACGCTATACGTCTTTAAAATACACATTAAATAATAATTTAAAAAGTTCACTAGATGTTATGTCATGTGTAGCAATATCAGTCAATGTTGTTAAACTAAAAACAGTTCTTCCTGTGGCAAAAATGTATTCGGAACATTTATTTTTGACCGATAGTTATCGGCTTCGTTAGGTGGGTTTCAATGAATGCTCAGACAAAAAGAAGTCGGTAAATAAAGATAAATTGTTTTTTTAGACGAAGTATGACAGGACAAAGGTTCATGTTATCTATTAAACTGACCAGTATGGGCAAAGACACAGAGAGAAGAAGCGGGCCTCGAAGAACGGACAGGGAAGACACCCGTTACCCGGTTCACCTCCCACCACCTTGGCCGCACCTACGTCTATCTCAACTTCGCTCGCTTATAGAATAAAGTCTGGTTTACTACTAGAAATTGTTTTGTTTTATTTTTTTGACAGGAAGAAGCTGCAGCCCGTCAACGCACCTGGTGTTTGGTCTGAACTTCAAGGTAACACATGTTAAAAAAGTGTATACATATTTAAAATGGATATAAACTACTTATAGCTCTAATGCATTTAAAAGTTGGTAAAAAGATGTAGGCCTTTTACATTCTGTCTATTAATTTTAATGGCTACTGTTCTGATTTATACCTTCTAGACTTCGATAACAGATTTCAGATATTTTATTGCTGCCTTCCATCAGCTGGCTGATGCTACCCTACAGGAAAGTGACTCGTTAAAACTTCTCGGGCTCACGTTCTCTGCTGATATGAAATGGAAAGACTATATTGAATCCATTGCTAGGTCAGCTGCTAAGAAAAATCGGTTCACTATTTCGGGCGAGACAATTTTTCTCTCCATAATCTATCTTACATATCTATAAGTCTACCATTCGTCCATGCTTAGAATATTCCTGTCGTATATGGTCCAGTGCGCTTGCTATTTACCTTGAGCTCCTTAATAAAATCTTAATCTGCAATATTATTGGTCCTGATCTGGCGGCTCAGCTCCAGTCAATTTCCCACAGACATAAGGTTGCCTCTCTATGTATTTCTGATAAATTCTTTCATGGTAATTGTTCGAATGGGCTCTGGAGTATTTGAATTTAAGCGTAGCACTAGACTGGCGTCGTGGTCTCATCAATTTAAAGTTGAGCTGGATACATGTAGGCATAAATTCTATGCTAATAATTTATTTTCTCTCAATTCTCGCTTGTTCAGCTTCTATCTACTTGCTTTCCAGCAGGCTTTGATCTGCAAACATTTAAATGCAATGTCAATCGCTATCTACTGTCCACCTGATTACACTTTCTGCTCATCATTAATGTTTCTGTTCCTAATTATTCCACACCCTGCAGCCCCTTGTGTTTTAGTGGCATTATTGCCTTGCTTGACTGACGATGCGATTGGAGAAAATCTTACAAGGTAACGGTTATTCTCATTAGAATCTAATCCGATTCTTTGAGCATCAACTCAAGATGAAGATTAGAACCGATAGAAAGCGATCGGTTTCAACAGATTTTAGTGAAATCTGGGTGACTGCGTCGACCCTGGTTCGCTTCAACGGGGCTAGCCTTTATTTTCTTTTTTAGGTCTCTCTAAGTCACATCGAGGTGGTTTCCTGTGGAGCCCTCCCATAGTTAGGCTAGTCCCTTTTTATATACCTAGTTAATGTAAGTGTTGTTCCTGGCCTGTTCACAGTTGCCTCTTTGGTTATGATCCAAGTCAAGATTCCCAAACTTCCCAGTTTGTTTTTGGCACTTCTTTTTTTCATCTCGACTGGGTCAGCTTTTTTCTTCTCCCATGGCTGTATTTATTTTATACTTACCTCTCCCTTAGCGAGAGACCTTCTTTATTTTCTTTAAAGACAGAATACAGCGAATTCTTTTGAGTGTTCGACGGGTTCAAGTAACGTCAGTTATACTTTTATTTTGTGTATTGTGTTTTGATATTTTAGGTTGTTTTGGGGTTCATTCCCACCCACCTCCTTACGTATCATCGACAGATCTTTATATATATATAAGATTATAATCGTTATTTTTTTTTTTTAAATTATTTTATACTTTTATTTTTTTGTAAGTCTCCTGAGAGTATGCAGTATTGTCGTAGATGGAGGATTGAATGATGATGGATAAGTTCTTTTGGTAGATGTGCAAATTATAATGAGTGAATCGGTCGTGAATCTGATTAGCTAGATATAAGATAATAATTGATGACAAGCCTCAGCCTAGTCGCCCCGTATTTTCGGCCTTGTGCCACAATTATATTTTATATAAAACAAATCTTGACTATGTATCGAAATTGAGAATGAGAATTTATTAAATAAACCAAAGAAAAAAAAAAGAGAGACATATGAAAATAGAAAAGCGATAAAAGAGAAAAAAAAATCACTTAGAAATATTATTGGGAGTAATTACCATCCGACAAAGTTACAGAGTTTATCTGTATTCGCAGCTTAAGATATCGAAGGTTTTTACTAATCGGTTTAAAAAATTATTTTGATAATTATCGCCCGATATTTTCACTGCACCAAATTTCGTTTTACAGATTTTCGTTTTAGATTGCCTTTACTGTTTCCCTAATAACGGCCAGGATCTCCTACCAATCGCCGGTTGACACAACTTCATCTAATTAACATTGCCCTATTCTCTTTTTTTACAATTTACTCAGATCATTTTGGCAATTACCGCAAAACAAATTAAAATTGTAATTATATCCCAGTAGTTATTTTTGCTAACCAACACCAGATATAACTTTTTAGTCACTGTTCGATATTGCGTTTTACAAATTACCGCCCGACTGCACCTTATAAATTTTACTTGTATGGGTGTGTGTCTGTGTGTCTATACTGATTTGAACAGTTTTTTTTTTTTTTTTTTTAGGTATGAGGGTGCTGAAACTCAGTTTGTAGAAGCGAACAGCATATATGATTTGATTATAAGGGTGTAGGAATTGGCAGAATTGACCACACAACAACGGCCCCTTCCCTAGGGTTTAGAATTCAGTTGTTCTTTGCCTAGACGAGTTTTCCCGACAAGAGAAAAAGGATCAAAGCTTCCATACTATTTACATCTAGCTAAAGGGGTGGGAGACAGGAGAGATGGATTCATACCTTTCTCAATGTTATTTGCTCGTAAGTGAACGTAAAGAAATTGACTGAAATTCGAACTCGGCACTCCGATTCCTCAATCCAAGCCGCTACACACTATCAACCGTACCCCTCTCTCTCCTTCTCTCTCTCTCTCTCTCTCTCTCTCTCTCATATATATATATATATATATATATATATATATATATATATATAAATATATATTTCATATATATATATATATGAAAAAATGAGACAGATGAAAATGAAGAGAATGAGATAGTAATATATATATATATATATATATATATATATATATATAGATAGAAATGAACAAGCCGAAATAAATAGACACACACACACTCACTCGCACACACACACACACACACACACATATATATATATATATATATATAGAGAGAGAGAGGTGACAATGGTATGACATATATGAAGAGAGATTCATATATAGATATGAACAATTGAAATGAGACTATGATAGAGACATATACATAGATAGATAGGAATGAACACATCGAAATAGATATATAGATAGATATGAACAAATTAATAAATATATATATGTGTGTGTGTATGTGTGTGTGAACAGGCCAAAATTAATAGGTAGATATAGAAATGAATAGAGTGACAAATAGATAGATATACATAAACAGATAGATAGATAGATAGATAGATAGATAGATAGATAGATAGATAGATATTTTTAATAGTGTGTAAATGAAATCCAGAAACGTCAATTAATTAAACAGCCGGATCGATAAATAAATATAACAGCAAATATGTTGGCTGATTCTGTTGCTATTGATGTTGGTCTGAGCACGAAATATAATTAGGCTTCAAATAAACTTAGTAAAATCTCACTAAATATTGAATAAAGTAAAGAATACATGAAAAAAAAAAATTCTGCATCATGCAAATTAGCGTCAAATGAGATTCTCTTAAACTCCTGCTGCGCCAAATTACTTCTCTTTCATTTCATTTTTTTAAAACGTTGGTATCAAGCAGAATTTAACCTCAGGAAATATTTGTACTATTTTCTAATTAGGGTCCATGTAAGGTAAGCTGACATAATCAGCGCCATCTTGTTCCTATAAACATAGCCGGCGGGTCTCGTCGTATCTAATGGCTTTTTTTCTTTATTTCTTTACATTTTTTTTTTCAAAATTTGAAATACAAGATAATCTGCACTCCGTTCGCAAAGAGGCATTTTGTGGGAATGGTTCTTTGCGTGCTTGCCAGTGTAAAAGGTTGCTATGAGATTTCGATGAGTGTCGATGATTAAATGAAGATAAATGGTTTAAATTATCCAGCGAGGCGGATTTTTAGAAGGGATATACGTTTAATTTAGCTCAGGAACATTTATGTCTCAGTGATGCTTTTGAGAATCGAGAGGGTTTAGTAAATGGTACAGAATATGTAACGAAAAAAAGAAATATAAAAAAAAATGGAGGTAGGTATATATATATATATATATATATATATATATATATATATATATATATATATATATATATATATTGGTGCGGGTTTGTGGAAAAATGATCACATTGATCCAAATGTTGGAAAAATAAAGGAAAGAAAAACTTTTTAAATCAAAAAGAAATGTGGACAGAAACAAAGATGAAATGTGGTGGTAGTAGGAAGAAAGAAAGAAAGAAAAAAAGAAAGAAAGAAAGAAAGTACCAACGAAATCAATCAAAGGAAGTAAAAGGAAGATAAAAAAAAGAAAATATCAAACCGAAATATATGATTAAAAAAAAAAAGAATGAATAAACAATCCAGTAATGAAAAATGCAAAAGATAAAAAGAAAGAAAAAGAAAATGATAGAAAGCAGAAGAAAAATAAAAAAAACAAAGAATATATTAGGTTGGTGCAAAAATAATGACGTAGTAATGTCGTTTTTTGACGTATTTTTAAGGTCAATAAACGTCATTATTACGTCATTATTTTTGCAGCAACCTAATAGAAATTTAAAAAAAAAGAAGAAAAAGAGAAAATGAAAGAAAGGCACATATTTTCCTGCTTGTGCTTGTGCGTGGGAAAAAAACTCATATGAGAGTAAATTTTAAGAGGGAAAAAGGAATAAAGAAAAAAGAAGGGAAGAAAAAGTTAAAACTGTTGAATAAAGAAAAAAATAACAGAAAAATGTAAATGAAAGAAAGAAAAAGGTAAAACGTTTGAAAGAAATATAGGCCAAAAACAGAAAAAATAAAAAGAACTATAAACGAAATATAATTATATAAATAAAGCATACTTGTGGCGGTAAAAGAAAGAAAACAGAAAGAAAGAAAAAAAGAAAGAAAAATGAAAGAAAAAAGAAAAAGAAAGAAAAAGAAAGAAAAAGAAAGAAAAAGAAAGAAAAAAGAAAGAAAAAAGAAAGAAATATTTAAACGATGAAAGTCAGGAATATAAATCCAAAAGAAAAAAAAAGCAATAATACCGAACAAACGGGAAGAATTACAGCGATGATAAAAACAAGAGAAAGAAAGAAAGAATGAAAGACAGAAAGAAAGAAAGAATGAATGAAAGAAAGAAAGAAAGAAAGAAAGAAAGAAAGAAAGAAAGAAAGAAAGGAAAGAGTGAGTTAAAACGGTTAAAAAATACATATAAAAACAGGAAAAGTGAAACTATTAGAAACTGAAATAAAAAAAAAGTGACGACAAGAGAAAGAAATAAAGCAGGAGAAAAGTAAGGAGAAAGAAAGGAACAAAGAAACAGTAAATAGGAAAGAAAGAAACTAAGTCGGAAAAATGAAAGAAAAATGTAAACGATGGATACCAGGAAAAGAAAGAAAAGATAAGAACGAAATAATAAAGAAGAAAAGAAAGAAAGAAAAAAAAAAGAAGGAATATCAAGTAAGAATTTGAAAGGAAAAAGTAAGATAAAAGAAAAAAGAAAACATATCAAGAAAAGAAAGACGAAAATAAAAAGGATAAATATAGCAAAAGAAAGAAAAGAAGAAAATATGAAGGAAAGAAAAACTGAAAGCAAAAAAGATACGTAGAACGAAAAAAGAAAATAAATAATGAAAGATAGAAAGTATATGTCGAAGAAAAAGAGAGAAAGAAAAGAAAAAAAGAAAGAACAACTAGATATCAAATAAAAAATGACGTAAAAAAAGAGAAGAGAATGGAAGAAGTTAAAGCATATCTGAAATGCACAAACGATGGTAAAAAAGGGAACAAACGAATGAGATAAGAAATAAAGAAAAATAGACGAAAAGAGATACAAAAAAGAAAGAAAGAAAAGAATGAAAGAAGAAAGAAAAAGAAGTTATCAAATAAAAATGAAGGAAGAAAGAAAAGAGAGTAAAAGAAAGAAATAATTAAACAATGAATGAAAGACAAAACGGGAGATAAGAAGAATTAACACAGTGTAGAAAAATAGTAGAAAAAAGAAAAAGAAGTTATCAAGAAGGAAAAGAAGAAAGAGAGATTGAATGTCTGGAAGGCAGAAACAAATTTGAGAATAGGTTAACAACGGGGAGGTCTAGCCTAAAAATGGAAAACCAAATCGAGTCAAGATATAAGAAATGGATTTCCCAAGAAGTAAATTCGCTTGGGAAAAGGCATGGCTCCATCTCACGCAAACTATGGATTAAATGCAGAATAGACTGGTCCTTCTAGCCATCGGCTGTAACCGGTCTAAGAGGCGTAGAACTTGAAACTACAACCAGAAACCATTCCATAATCATTCCCAGAAGATGAAACGATTCTCAGATAATAAAGAAACGGAATCTGCGGAGGAGACATGATTAACTGCCTCTTGATTAAAAAAAATTCTAAATTTGAAAACTGGAAGCTGCGACACTGAAAACTGAAGGCGCGTTCGAATAGTGCAACATGCCTTCTAAAAGCTAAGCAAAGTATTAGGAAACAGGAAAAATTCGTTAGAAACACAGAAAAGAGTACATCACTCCTCCTATATGACAGTGAATGCTGGACAATGGATGAAGAAGAGAGCTTGAAGCTACAGAAATGTAGTTCTACAGAAGGATGCTAACGAATACGCTGGGCTGAACATGTGAGCATCGGCGAAGTTAGAGAAAATGGGAACCAAAATTTCATTTATATTTAGCATCAGAAAGAGAGAAGAGGAAAGAGGGTTTGGAAAATCTGATACTCACAAGACAGAGGGAAAGAGGAAAACAACGCAGAGCCTACCTAGAGAGCTTGATTGAATGCATGTCGGAACAAGTTTTAGCAGAGATAAGAAAAAGGTCAAAATTTATTAACAGCTAGAAAGGACAGGAAATTGTGGAGAGCCATGATTGTCGGCGTCGTGAAGGGAAATAGCACATAAACTAAGAAGTGAGCAACGTGAAACGACTCAAATAACGAATTGGAATGTGGAGAGAACAATAATTGTCAATATCTCGAAAAGATATGGTATTAAAGGAAAATGATGTACACAAAATAAACGATAGGTTGGAGGAAAAAGCACGAAGATAAAATATAACTGACATTTATTAAGTAAACAGAGGGTGAAATAGGACGAGGAGGAGGAGGATTTCTCTTCCTCTACCTTTCTTGTCGAACTCTCTGGCAGAGAAGAGGCTAGGCCGAAGGGCAGAATCTCCTTTGGGGAGGTAGACAAACCAGACCCCGTATAGATGGGGTCTACGGGCAATTTTTACTCCAGCCTACGGGCTCGGAAAGCCTTATATTAAAAACTGGCCTTATGCAACAGCTTGCCTTGTGGGGAGTTTGGTAAACAAAGAGGGAGAAATATGCGCGTAGACATTGTGTGAGGTTTTATCTTTGCACTTAAAATAAACCTTTGCAATAAAGAACTTTTATACCCACTGAAATGACAGGGTGTAATCGATTTCTGTTTTTTTCTTCAGATTAGGTCATTCGCTGGGGTATGAATCTATTTTCGGGATGTAGGATGAAATTTGTTTAGCCTTGAAAAATATTGCCTCATCCGTGATTGCATCAGAATTTCATCACGCCAAGACACTACTGTCTCGACTGTCGAGTAGTTGTCCTACTGCGATGGACATTACTCCAATGTATGAAAATTGTAATGCTGCGCAAAGACACTGGTAAGCCTAACCAGTGAGCAAATGAAAGTACTATAGATTGGCCTGGAAACTCTCCTGATTTAAATCCAATCGAGAATCTGTGGTCAATCTGCAAGGAAGGGCTTCGTGGAATGTACATACGAAGTACTAACATGCGCACTGGAGTTTTTTTCATTGGAAAACTACGAAAAACAAGTAAATAATAACGGAATTATTCGTTTTCTTTCAATTAATTTGCACATGGATGTATATATCTTTCCGTGTAAACAGAGTTGTTGGGTAGCTAAAGCAAGCATTAGAAAAATTTCGAGCAGCATCTCAGGTTAGATTTGTCCAATTTTCACGAATGAACCTGAAGAAGACGTGGATCCAGTTTAGCGTGGGCGATGTCTAAACATTAGAGATTTCACTGAAATTACTCGTCATTGGTATCTCGTTAAAAATAAATAAATCATTTGACATTAATTAGAGTGAAGTTACATGTAGGTCAACCTGTATTGTAATTGTTTTAAGAGCCAGATTCAGTTCGGTTTATTTTGATATCAGAGAAAAAAATGACAAGAAAATTCATATTTAAATAAAAAGAAGCTAGGAATTTATTCTGATTGTAAATTTTATGTCCAAAAATTCCGAAACACAAACACACACGAATATACAAACACACATATACAGTGGAGTGTGTATGCTGAAAAAGTGTTTATATATATATATATATATATATATATATATATATATATATATATATATATATATAATTATATTTATATATAATAAATTATATATATATAAATTATATATATAATTTATATATATATATATATATATATATATATATATATAATAAATTATATATATAAATTATATATATATAATTTATAGATATATAAATTATATATATAATAATTTATATATATTAGGTTGGTGCAAAAATAATGACGTAATAATGTCGTTTTTTGACGTTAAACGTCAAAAAAAGACATTATTACGTCATTATTTTTGGACCAACTTAATATATATAAATTATATATATATATATAATTTATAGATATATATAATTTATTATATATATATAATAAATTATATACATATAAATTATATATATATATATGAATTATATATATATATATATATATATATATATATGTGTGTGTGTGTGTGTGTATGTGTGTGTGTGTGTATGTACAAATTTTTATTACTTAAACGTTATTTTTAGTGGATGCTCCGTTTATTTATGAAACATTATATTTATTTATTTTCATCTACTGGTCTGAATATTTGAGAAATCTTATTACGGAAAATATGGGCTCTGCGTATTTTCATTATCACTAATATTTTTCTAGTCAAATACCAGTGTCCACTAAAAATAACACTTAAGGAAAAAATGTCGGATTAATAAATAAAAAAAAGTACATCCCTTTCATTACAAACATAAGTACACACACACACACACACACATATATATATATATATATATATATATATATATATATATATATATATATATATATATATATATGTGAATCCTGTTATCTGCGCTTGCATGAAAAACTGGAAATAATCAAATTCAATAAAAATTTTTTAAGAAATCAAAGGAATGAGTTAACTGTAAATTGTAAATTAGTTAACTTGTTACCTAACAATTTGGTTAAACTTTGGCATCTTATTATGCATTTTCTTATGTTTTAATCATAATGCTTTGAGCCGTTTTATATAATTACGTCAATATCCCATTTTTATTTACTAGGAAACGGCCTTTTCTAGTTTTTATAATTTATGTATCCATTTACATCCGCTCTTTTTATGTCTGGCTGCCGTTTACTGCCAATCTACGGGTCATGACCCATTGACAAAAAATAATTCCCTTAATTTATGCATCTTTGCTTAGTTCAAATTTAATCTTAAGTCATAACTAATTGGTTGATCAGAGTAAAGCCCACAAACCTTATACCCAACTTTTTTTCTTTTTTCTTAAAAGGAGATTTATTTTGGTTTTAAATATAAAGAAATCATTCACTCGTAATTTAAAATCGCCTGATGAGATGCATTGATACGCATCGAAACACGACTGAAATTGTGTAGCGATTTTGACATGTTTTTAGTATATATATATATATATATATATATATATATATATATACATATATATATATATATATATATATATATATATATATATATATATATATATATATATCAATTATGTGGTGAAGTTTAATTTACATTACAATGAATCGTTCATACAAAAGGCAAATTGGGAAAGTTAATGAAATAAAATCGCCATTTTATGCCATTAACTTTACTAATTTATATTTTGTATGAATGATTCATTGATACACACACATACACACACACACACACACACATATATATATATATATATATATATATATATATATATATATATATATATATATATATATCAATGAATCATCATATATCGATCAAGTTTATATCAGTAACTTCTATATCTATTTTTTGTATGACTGATTCATATAATATAAAGTGAACTCCACCACATACTTGATATCAAAATAATTGATCCGATGTTCAACTCTCGGATAATAACTGTGACATTCCTGTATTTATTGAACAATTTTGTTCATGCCACAGTGACTGAAAAACCTACCAGTACAAAAGAATTCGCTTACAATTAACAATAACACATTTCTAAAAACATATTTCGGATTACATCTATTCTTTCGTTGGCCTGGTATTACCGGGAAGTAAAAAACAAATCTGTTTCCATACCTGATGATGTATGTATGCACAAATGAAAGCTTGTAAAAAAAATTAAAAAATGACACCATGCAACTGGAATTTATAAACAGGGATCATAACATTCATCTACAAGTTCGGGGTTAATGTACTTAATTAAATTTGTGAAAATGTTTTCTCGCCATTTATACCATTAACTTCTATATCTGTTTTTTGCATGAATGATTCATGTAATATATATATATATATATATATATATATATATATATATATATATATATAACTATTCGAATTAGGCAAATTTAGATTTCTATTCTATGTAATATATATATATATATATATATATATATATATATATATATATATATATATATATATATATATTATTCTTATAAGTTATTACAATGAAAATATGCCATATTTTTATTATAATCTCTTGTTAGAAAAATAATAATGAAAACAATATATTGTCTACTTTGTCTTGAGCACTTTTTAAACTGTAAATGCTACGAACAGTAGAATTTTACTGCATCTGTTCTTTCTCTCATTTATATATATATATATATATATATATGCCAAAAATTTAAAAATATTTCAAAATGTCTATAATAGCAATGTTTTAAGATACTTAAATTATAATTTAAAAAATACAATTATATAAATTAAAAGTTACCTCCCTTAGATAAAACGTTAAAGACACATAATAGCTTTAAGTGTTAATTTTTAAACTGATTATAACAGAACGCGTTCATACGTTTTTATGATTACAACGGAACGCGTTTCATGCACATTTACCCAAAAAAATCATAACTATCAATTACATAAATGTTTTGTCTAAGCAATTCACACGTGATGATGATCTTGGATGAGACTGAAATTACTTGAAAAATAAAAGAAAAGAAATAACTACGGCACCTTCCTTATCCTTTGATGAAGAATACGAAAGGATTAAAATAAAAAAAAATATATCCAGATTATTTAACCAAATAAATGAAGATGTGCCGCCCAAATATACTTAAAAACCTCCCAACACACACACACACACACACACACACACACATGCCATGGTGCAAAGTCTTATGCACGCATAAACACACACAAATTCTCTACCGGAAATAAATATTATAAAAAAATAAAAGTAATTGATTTTTTAAAGAAGTATATTTAAATTGATTTTCAACATTATTATGAATTGCACATATACAATTTGAACTCTATATATCACATTATACGAAGAGAAAAACATACTTAAAGGCAAAAAGAAGCGACTCATCAAATAGATCCAATTGTCATCATTACTTTCATTATCATTATTACCATCAATATTTCATTTATCATAATTATCATTATTATCTGTCTATATTTCTGAGATGAGGTATTATCTACACTATTTACATTATTCGGACTATTGTCTTCATCTTTGTCGCCATATTTATTACAACGTTTCGGCCCTTCAGTATCTGTCTATATTTCTGAGATGAGGTATTATGCACACTATTTAAATTATTCGAACTATTGCCCTCATCTTTGTCGGCATATTTATTACAACGTTTCGGCCTTTCAGTATCTGTCTATATTTCTGAGATGAGGTATTATCTACACTATTTAAATTATTCGGACTATTGTCTTCATCTTTGTCGCCATATTTATTACAACGTTTCGGCCCTTTAGTATCTGTCTATATTTCTGAGATGAGATATTATCTACACTATTTACATTATTCGGACTATTGTCTTCATCTTTGTCGCCATATTTATTACAACGTTTCGGCCCCTCAGTATCTGTCTATATTTCTGAGATGAGGTATTATCTACACTATTTACATTATTCGGACTATTGTCTTCATCTTTGTCGCCATATTTATTACAACGTTTCGGCCATTCAGTATCTGTCTATATTTCTGAGATGAGGTATTATCTACACTATTTACATTATTCGGACTATTGTCTTCATCTTTGTCGCCATATTTATTACAACGTTTCGGCCCTTCAGTATCTGCCTATATTTCTGAGATGAGGTATTATCTACACTATTTACATTATTCGGACTATTGTCTTCATCTTTGTCGGCATATTTATTACAACGTTTCGGCCCTTCAGTATCTGTCTATATTTCTGAGATGAGGTATTATCTACACTATTTACATTATTCGGAATATTGTCTTCATCTTTGTCGTCATATTTATTACAACGTTTCGGCCCTTCAGTATCTGTCTATATTTCTGAGATGAGGTATTATCTACACTATTTACATTATTCGGACTATTGTCTTCATCTTTGTCGCCATATTTATTACAACGTTTCGGCCCTTCAGTATCTGTCTATATTTCTGAGATGAGGTATTATCTACACTATTTACATTATTCGGACTATTGTCTTCATCTTTGTCGCCATATTTATTACAACATTTCGGCCCTTCAGTATCTGTCTATATTTCTGAGATGAGGTATTATCTACACTATTTACATTATTCGGACTATTGTCTTCATCTTTGTCGCCATATTTATTACAACGTTTCGGCCCTTCAGTATCTGTCTATATTTCTGAGATGAGGTATTATCTACACTATTTACATTATTCGGAATATTGTCTTCATCTTTGTCGCCATATTTATTACAACGTTTCGGCCGTCTTCAACGACACATGGCACAGTGGATAAAAGCGTTAGTTAGATCCATTGACAGGAGCCAAACAGTGTGAGTTCAATACCCGGTTACGGCAGTGGAGAACTTTCATAGGGAAATTTCCAGGAGATAACTGATAACTGACACCCATTAAACATCCATTGTTAAAACGCTTCACAGACACAGATATTTAAAGCACTGGTAAAAATGGTTGCTGAAGACATTAGTTTTATAATACCCAGAAATTCATACACAGATGTCCTCAAGGACACATGGCACAGTGGATAAAGACGTTGGTTAGATCCAGTGACAGGACCAAACAGTTGTGAGTTCAATACAATACCCAGTTAAATCAGTGGAGAACTTTCAGAGGGGAATTAACAGGAGATAACTGATAACTGACACCCATTAAACATGGCACGTGGAACTAGAACAGTCTACCCCAGTGAGCGAAATAAAGGATTCAGTTTGACATTCCAACCACCTGAAGAAGGGTGGGAGCGTACAACGGCCGAAACGTTGTAGTAAATATGGCGACAAAGATGAGGACAATAGTCCGAATAATATTAGGTTGGTGCAAAAATAATGTCGTTTTCTCACATATGTTACTATGTGAGAAAACGACATCATTTTTGCACCAACCTAATATAAATAATTATCATTATTAGTACACTTATTACTTTCATTAGAAACGTCATTATTATCATTATTTCAATTATCAACATGATTATTGCTATAATCAATATTATCATTATCACCCAAATATTTTATTATTATTTTCACTATTATTGTAATTATCAATATTTTCCTTCTCATAATTATTGTAATGATTTTTATTATATGATCATCAAAAACATCATCATCATTATAATCATAATTATCTTCATTACTATTATTATTGTTGTTGTTGTTCTTGTATTACAAGTCTTTACAGAATGAGTAATCGAGCGCAAAGTGATGGTAAAAAGTGAGATGTGTGGCAAAAAACTTAATCCACTTACTGACAAAATAATCTATCAACTTGGTGTTTTTTTATATAGCTTGTCTTATTTTCATTAGCCGAGAAAAAATGGCCCAAGCATTAACTAACATAAAAAGCTAAAGACAATATTAGTAAATATTATTATGAATAATATATATATATATATATATATATATATATATATATATATATATATATATATATATATATATATATAATTCGCCGAAATAAATCTATGAAAGAAATAATCGATACGAAGAAAAATATATAGATATTGAAGTAGTGGTGAAAGTATTTCTTGGGTCTTTGCAATTTCAATATGGATGATAATGAGTTTTAAAGAGTGGTTTTGAGAGACTTTAGTAATAATAGCTCACTCTCCTGGGCACAAAATGATTTAAATATTCTACAATACTTCACGAAGAGTGATTTTCATTTTCTGATATATTCTATTTTGGTTTATATTAGTTTCACTCTCACGCTTTAAGCTGTGTGACGAAAGATATAATTGAAACGATAGTCTTAAAGTAAATAAATAAATAATAACTTGAAATCAATAAATAGAAAAATAAGTAAAAAGAAGTTAAAAAAGAAATCAGTTTTAGAATGGCTTCTTTTCTCATGTTAAATGTCTGATAACTTTCCATATTTAGCTTTTGCTGAGCTTGTTTTTTTTTTCAGTGAGTTTTGCTTTCGCCTAACACAAGGTCACAAGTGGTTAAACTGCTTGCCATTAAGATGCAGGCACGCCACTCTGCAATAATGGTTGGCTTCTCGTTTCCGAGTATAGTCGCCTACTTGGAGGGGTTAGCTAATGCCTGTTACAGACGTTTACTCAGACACATTTGAGTTTTTACAACACCCAAAGAGTCGGCACTGTGGTTTATACTTCAGCTATGGTGAACCGAACTTTGTTACAGTTTCTGGTTGGTTTGGTTTAGTTAGGTTAGGTTATATATATATATATATATATATATATATATATATATATATATATATATATATATATATATCAAATACGTGGTGCAGTTAAATTTATATTACAATGAATCATTCATGCAGAAAGTAGATTAGCAAAGTTAATGATATAAACTGGCGAAAACTCTTCGCAAACAAAATTTTAAAGTTGCATTAACCTACGAATCACTCGATATATGTTATGAGCCTTGTTTTTAATAACTACAAGTTGTATAAGGTCTTTTTTTTTAATCTGCTAGTACTTTCAACTGTATACACAATTATCCCCAGGGATGGAAATTATTTTGTTTTTTAATCCAGGTAGCATCGGAGACGAAAGATTAAATGCGAATCGAAATATGTTTTTTTTTTTAGAAATGTGTTATCGTTAACGGATACAAACGTTTTGGAGCGTGCAGTCGCAACGCTAAGGTTGAATTTTTTTTTTTTAATTTAAAAGAGTGCGTTTATATATATATATATATATATATATATATATATATATATATATATATATAAATATATATATATATTTATATATATATATATATATATATATATAAAACAAATAAATACAAATAATGACAAGCACAAAATTTAACCCAAATAAATAAATAAATAAACGGTAGAATAACCGCCAAAATAGACTACCTACAATGCACCACTGACTGTATATATAAATAGCCGAGAAAAATAACAGCACTCGTGGCCTGACGATTAGTTCTAGCATGAAACAGACTGTTGCCTCTAAGTGTTGATTTCAATGTTCACTTTTATTTTTACACACGCTCTATCTCTTATATTGAGCATTTTATCTTATAAATATAGCATATCTTAAGACTATATTTCTTCATTCATATATATATATATATATATATATATATATATATATATATATATATATATATATATATATATATATATATATCATAGGATATAACGACGATATATAATGTTGCATAATTTCATTTATCAACAATCAGTATTTAGAAAAATATGAAACTGGAAAGGTTTAGTGAGACACGTTCCATCCGTTAGGATTTTATTGAACTGGTCTTTGATGACGTTGCTATGTCTACACATGCGCACGAATCAAGAGACACAGGTAGTTTCAAAATCATTTGAACTAGCGGTCAAGGGTGATTTTAAATAACAACACACAAACGGCATTGGTTGTTCACCGTAACAAAACTGACCACAGTTTTGACATAGGCAATGCCACTTTGATTAAAATAGAAAATAATCTACTGAGACTACAAAGTCTGGAAAGTGCTTTGAACGCTAGTTCAGCGACAAAAGTTTTGCGTCCAAACTCTTACAATGTATCAACATTCTCGGTAGATTTTATATTGTCACAGTGTTGGATAATATGGGACAAAGGTGATAGAGAGAAAAAGTAAAAAAAAATAAGTTCATTTGTTTTAGCTTGAAATGCACGCACGTGCACACACACACACACACAAAGCCCAATCCGATGAAATCCTAACGGATGAAACGCATCACGAAAAATATTCAGTTTGACATATTTTATATATATATATATATATATATATATATATATATATATAGTAAGAGAGAGAGAGAGAGAGAGAGAGAGAGAGAGAGAGAGGGAGGGAGAGAGAGAGAGGTGCGATGGATAAATTGTCCTCAATTATGCAAAAATGAAAATAGCACTGACGTCTTATTTTAACAGATACATTTGCCAAAATTATTAGGTTGGTGCAAAAATAATGACGTAATAATGTCGTTTCTTGACGTTAAAAATACGTCAAAAAACGACATTATTACGTCATTATTTTTGCACCAACCTAAAACAAAACAATATCTTGAAAATACTAAAGAGTAGATGTATTTAATAAAATCGCCAGTAGCTTCCACCACGTCCATCAGACGGCTTCGGAAACTCTTGCATTTCTTCTGGACGGTCTACTTGTTTAAGTGCTATAATACTTGACATGACTTCATCTTTGGTGTTTAAACGACTTTTGTTGTTCTCTTACTCAACTGCGCATCACACATAATAATCAAAGGCGTTGCAGTCTGGGGAGTTAAGTGGACAGGCGTAAGGAGTGATCTGGTTGCAGAAAGGGTTTGACAACCGTGACTGGGTTCTCTTGCTTGTCTGGCATGGTGCAGCGTCCTGTTCCCAGACATAGGGCATTCTAGCAGACACTCTCTCGACTCAGGGCAGCACTAACTACTCAAAGCACTTGCTGTAGGCCGCCACGTTGTGTCTGATGTTCTGCAGGAAGATGAATGGAAAGCATAACGTCGTCATCACTAGTAATCCATCCAAACACCTTCGTAATCACCATCAGATTCATCCAACTCTTTCCAAATCCTCTACACTGACACAAAACACTCTGAAATATTGGTATTGGTGCGAATGCAAAGCAGAACAGCATGCCGTTTCCAAATTTCTGACGGAATGAAGTGAATCACAGTGCGCTTTTTCTAACATACGGCGTCCAACCTTGTATACATATATATATATATATATATATATATATATATATATATATATACACACACACACAACATATATATATATATATATATATATATATATATATATATATATATATATATATATATATATATATATATAATAATAATAATAATAATAATAAAAAGTAAGAAAGGTATAATATATAATCGGGTGTTCTTGTTCATATTTTTATTTTTACAAAGCAGTGCTCAATGTAAATTTACAGAGCATAAATATTATAAATTAACTGATTTTAACCATATTTTAAATCAGTTAATATATATATATATATATAGATATATATATATATATATATATATTAAATCACTTGATTTGAAATCAGTTAATTTGAAATCAGTTAATTTAATATATATATATATATATATATATATATATATATATATATATATATATATATATATATATATATATATATATATATATATATATATATACATACATTATATTAGCTCCTGAATTAAATTTAATTCCAGTTGGGCACTCTCGGGCTGAGGTATGGGTTTGTAAACAGTGACTATTATAGCTATACAGCGAGACTCTTCGCAAGCCGAATTGAGTCACTGTCGGTCACTGGGCGTGAAAATAAATACGCTAAAAATCCAACTTCACCTCCATCGTGCGCCGACAGCTTAGTGGTAGAATGTCCGCCCGGTACCAATTCAGTCGTGTTTCAATCCTAGCTAGAGGTAACCGGATGTCTAGCCGCACTGATGAGCTGTGATACAGCGAAACAGTCTGTCTGTGGATGGCATTATATATATATATATTTTAAATCAGTTAATTTATATATATATTAAATCAGTTAATTTATAATATATATGTATGTATATATGCATAGATGTATGCATATATATATGTATAGATACATATATGTAAGTTTGTATTTATATATATATGTGTGTGTGTAAATGAGGAAGTAAGTAACACTTCTGAAATTGTTACATATCTCTATGTATATACCTATATATATATATATATATATATATATATATATATGTGTGTGTGTGTGTGTGTGTGTGCGTATACAGATGGAAAGATAGAGAGATGAGACAAACAGAGAAACCGGACAGTAAAAACAAAAACAAAAAAGTTTTATAAAATTGCACAGTTTTATTGTCCATTGTTAAAGTGTCTACAAATGTCGAAAGTCATCAGTTGTGGATAAATCCAATACGTCGGCGGATTAAAATTATCTGACGCCGAAATCTTTATCGGGTCGACGGCGCTAATCTTCATCATCTGATTCTAATCTTCTAGTTAGCGCCAACGTCGTCCAAAATTACTGAAGATAGACAAACACGCAGAGAATAATGTAATAGTCTAAATCATGGGATCGATTGAATTTGATTAAATGTTTCATGCAGACGTAGCCATTTGGTTGCCAGTGAATCCGGGGACATGACATCAGCATCAAATATTCATGACTGCAGCGTCCTCTTGCGGTAAATAC
This sequence comes from Acanthosepion lycidas, assembly GCA_963932145.1. Taxonomy (NCBI): domain Eukaryota; kingdom Metazoa; phylum Mollusca; class Cephalopoda; order Sepiida; family Sepiidae; genus Acanthosepion; species Acanthosepion lycidas. The sequence continues at coordinate 89,530,595 of OZ010589.1, read as the reverse complement.
TATTGGTAACGAAGGCAGAAATGGCGATTGATACCAGCATCTGGAGAGGACTGCGTTATTCCCTTTGCCCACGGGATTTCGATGCCAGATAACAACGTGAGGTTTTCACGAATGGCAACTTAATTAATGCTATGATCGAAGTTGAATGAAGGAAAAAGTTTTTCAATGAATTGTTTTGATATTATCGAATTTTATTTTCAGAAATATTCACAATTCCGGTAGAAATGTTATTTTTTAAAATTATAAATAACGCTTATTATTTCTAGAGTATACAAGATAAACAATTTTATAAGTATTCATCAAAGGTTAACAAATAATAGTTCATTTAATTCTATTCAAGATCACTTTCAAAATGAGAACAGAACCAATCAAAAACTGGAATAAAAACAGTTTTTTCTAAAAACTGAACGAGATCTACAATAAGAAAACAATAACAAAAAATACAAATATATTTAGTGTTCAGTATCTATCTATATTTCTGAGATGAGGTATTATGTACACTATTTACATTATTCGGACTGTTGTCCTCATCTTTATCGCCATATTTATTACAACACCATATTTATTACAACGTTTTGGACTGTGTTTTCAATACCTGCTTAAGGCAGTGGTGAACTTGGAGAGCGGATTTAACAGAAGATAACTGATAACTGACATCCATTAAAACATGGTACGTGGAACTAGAATAGTCTACGCCAGTGAGCGAAAAAAAGGGTTCAGTTTGACATTCCAACCACCTGAAGAAGCCCGGAGCGTACAACGACCGAAACGTTGTAATAAATATGGCGACAATGTAAATAGTATATATTTATTGTTTTGGTTTGAATAAAATAATCGAAAGGAAGGCTTTAGTAGGTGATCCTCTCTAATCATACCGCTAAAGAGAAAAAGAGCTTCATCCTTTTCCTGACGACGGAAAAAGCGTTGATTAGATTTGGCACAAGGCCGAAATTATGGAGCACACATTGCTTTAAGCTGAAAGTGTGGAGCACCCGGTGGGGCTCGAACTTACTACTCAGTTTTAAATGATCTAGTGAGGCAAGCTTGATAACCATTGTACCACACCAAAGTGCCCTTTTGTAAAGCGTAGCTTAGATATGGCACAAGGACAAAACTATAGAGCCCTCAGTGTAGATTGAACTCGGTACTCATTAGTAAATGATCTAGCGAGACAAGCCTGTTAAACTTACACCACACCATTATGCAGTACATTAAAATAATGTTTAACGACTTATTTTGGAATTTTTCTTTTCTTTTCTCTTTTTCTGATAAACAGTGTCACAATCTTTCTATACAAAATAAAAAACAAACAACGGGCATGCGCGTAATTCAAAATATAAAATTATATATAATCATTGAATTATATATATGTGTATATATATTTCTATAAAAGGCCGAATTTGTGCGTGTTTGTGTGTGTGTTCGTTTATGTTTTGTCGTATCTCCTACATTTTTCAACCGATTTCAACCAAATTTCACACATTTGCTGCTAATGGTCTTGCGAAGGTTTTGACAGGCGCCAAAATTGATTTAAGTCAATATTTAAATCAGTATTATCTATTTTTCATTTTACGTGCGTGTGTATTTATGTTCGTTTATTAAACGCAAAAGCAGATATGGGGACTTTTTATGTCAGATTTAATAGCGGTAGCATGATTAGAACAAAGTCGGATTTAAATGTTTACATGGGAATAAGAAAGGAAAAGAATGGCA
>OZ010589.1:89453882-89523882 GCA_963932145.1 Acanthosepion lycidas | reverse complement strand
CCGTCTACTAGGGCGGCTAACCAATCCCTATTGCAGACCTCCAGTGATTTATGCTGCAACTACGCTGAACAGACCTTACAGTTTCCGAGAAAGAGCATGTTATCTAGGGTGATCAACAATTTCAATATTAAAGGCTTCGGCCATGATGATTTGTGACTTCGTGCTAGCAGGACTATCGACGGCCTCCAAAACTTGGGTCAGGACTTTCCCGTCCAGTCTGATATAAATTAGGAAACAAGAAAGAAATCGACTATAGTGAGATTCGAACCCGGGTATTATGTACAAAATGCGAAAGTTCTAACGACACACAATTAAAAGATTTAATCTAAAATCGGACATTGTTTTCCGAACAGAATAATAGCTTTGTTTTTTCTTTCTTTATTCACCTTCCATGACTAAGAATAATTATAACAATGTTTTAAAAAGGCCTTAGAAATTTTCACTTAAAACATTTTATTTGATGTATTTAAGATATTTATTCACTAGTAAATATATATATTAGTATATTTTTATCAAGAGCATCCAGCCAACAGCAGTACCATAAACAGCTGGTATGTTTTTTATAAAACAAAAGCAAAATATTCACGTAGGCACGGTGGCGTAATGGATAGCGGCTTGGTTTTAGGAATCGGACAGCCGAGTTCGAATTCCAGTCGAATCATTACTTATATATTTTTGAGGGCAAATAGTTTCATTACAGAAATATACAGAAAATATTTTATTAGAAAGCTTTGAAATTCAGGAAAAAAAACCATTTGTAATGTTCGGTAATGAAGAATATCTTTACTGCGTGATCAAATCTATTAGGTTGGTGCAAAAATGTTGTTTCTTACATAGTAACATATGTGAGAAAACAACATTATTTTTGCACCAATCTAATATTACAATGTAACCCGGATATAAGAGAGTTGTCGGCACCGGAGAAGAAGTCTCTTATATCCGGGTTTGGTCTATTTTGTTTAGGTAAGTATGGCTCTAATTTGGGACCAGATAAAATCTATCTTATATCCGGGTTACTCTTATATCCGGGTTACACTGTATAAATTTATAATATGTATGTTGCAAAGTGAATGGCAATGAATTTACTATAGTGATGAATTATTAATAGCTTTTAATAGACAGTCATTGCAAATGTATTTGCTATAGAAATGAATAAAGTTAGAGAGGTGATTTTAGATAATTAGGATATAATGCTCGTTATTATAAACATAATACAAATGATCTTTAAATGCTTTACTATAGTTTTGCATTGTTAAAACTTTCTGTCGTAAAATAATTGAAAATGAGAAAAATACGAATTTGCTGCAGTAATGACTATAGATAAACAAAAGTGATTTAATTGTTTAAGAGTTAATCTTAGTTATTATAATCTACATATATTAAAATGATTTTTAAAGGTTTTACTATAGAAATGCAATGTTAATACTATTGCTATAGGAATAATTAAAAATGTGTAGAAATACGCAAATGAAGGCCAATGTTTATGGTGGATTTGGGTATTTAGATAATGTTGTTTATAAAATGTTTAACGAAAGCTAATAACTTCAACTAGTGTTTATATTAAAAGTGAATACTCATTTCTAGAATTTTCGCGTAAGAAAAGCAAAAACAGAAGAAAAAAAATAGCCCTAAGCTTAGATTCGTTTAAGTGTTAAAGTATATTCGTGCCATTACGTCAGAAGTTTGAAGGGGATCACACCGACATAAACAAATACTAATATTTACGTTGGGTTGTGGGCAGAAAAACTTAGAGACTGTTTTCCCGATAATATCTGGAGGAATTATTCGGCTTAGATGAATAAGATAAATGAAATTTATCTTGCATCATTCTGAGTTAGAAATGGTTATTTTTTATTTTTCCTTTTTTCTTTTTATCTTTTTTTCCTTTTTTACTTTTTCTTTTTACTTTCCTTTTTTGTTTTATTTTTTTCTTTTTCTTTTTAATTTAATTTTATTTTCTTTTTCTTGTTATTTTTTTCTTCTTTTTCTTTTTCTTTTTTCTTTTTCTTTTTTTCTTTTCATCGTTTTTCTTTTTCTTTTTTCTTGTTATCTTTTCCTTCTTTCCTTTTTCTTTTTTCTTTTATTATTTTTCCTTTTTCTTTTAATTTTCTTTTTTTTTCTTTTTCTTGTTATGTTTTTTATTCTTCTTTTTCTTTTTCCTTTTTTTTCATTTTCTTTTTTCTTGTTATCTATTTCTTTTTATCCTTTTATTCAACTTTCTTTTTCCTTTTTTCTTTTTTCCTTTTCCTTTTTCTCTTTACTTGTTATCGTTTTTCTTTTTTAAATCTTTTGCCGCGTATTTCTTCTTTTTAGAGAAAAAGACGCCATTATTTTAAAAAAATATATATATATTTTTACGTTTTTTATAGCATAAGCGCCTCTAAGTTGTTTTGCAATTCTAAGTAAAGTATTTATTCTACATTTGTTTGTAATATCCGGCCCTTGTAAGCGGGATTCAAATGAACTTTATGACAGAGAAACCTTTGTAATATTACATGTTAAAGAACTGAGAAAATTAAAGTGGGTGGAGCGGAAAAAAGAGGGATGCAGGCAAGGTAGAATTTGGAAAACAGGTTTGCTGACGGGGTATAAACAAACAATAATTTAAAGGTTGAAATTCAGAAAGGAAGTGGAAGCAAATACAACAAATTAAATTTCTTTAGACTCAGATGAACTGGAAGTTAAATGAATGAGTGCATTAGAAAATATTGTTGCATACATTTTATCAAATTTTTTTATGAAGCTAATTCATATTTATATAAAATGTAAATGAAATAACGAGTTTAATGAATAATGTAATTTTATTCTAGTTTTGAGAATAATGTAATTCTTAATATCTTTTGCGTCTTATCTCGAGTTGCTATTTTCTATAGTAAAATAATTGAAAATAAATAAAATACCAGTTTGCGATTGAAATGACTAAAAACAGACAAAGGTGACTGTAAATATTTAGATTTTAACGCTAGTATTATAAACTTAATACAGCTGATTTTTAAAGGCCTTACACAAGTTTTGCATTGTTAAAACATTTCCTAGAGTAAAATCATTGAAAATTCGAAAAATACGGATTTATTACACAAAAGACGAAAAGAGACAAAAGTGATAGCAAATATTTAGAATTTAATGCTGGTTATTATAAACATAATCCACATGATTTTAAAGGCTTTACTATAGAAATGCATTGTTAAAACATTTTCTATAGCAAAATAATTAAAAAAGAGAAATATAGACAAAAGTGATCTCAAGTATTTTGTCTGGTTTGGTTTGGTTTGATTTGGTTTATTTTACGGCATATCAATTTCAATGGATAATGCCGACAATATTCATGCCGACAATATTCATGCCGACAATATTTTTAGTGCTGGTAATATTTTTTCCAAAAATGTATTGCTGGTAATACTTTTTCTTCAAAAATGTATTGCTGGTAATATTTTTTTCTTCAAAAAGGTATTGCTGTTAATAATGTATTGCTGGTAATAATTATTTACAAAAATGTATTGCTGGAAATATTTTTCCTTCAAAAATGTAATACTGATAATATTCTTTTCCTTAAAACTGTATTGCTGGTAATATTTTTTCTTCGAAAATGTATTGCTGGTAATATTTTTTCGTTCAAAAATATATTGCTGGCAATATTTTTTCTTCGAAAATGTATTGCTGCTAGTAATGTATTACTGGTAATAATTTTTCCATAAAAAAATATTGCTGGTATTTAAACTTGTTTTTACACATTCATAGTGTTTAGAGTCAGTTTGGGGGTTAAATATTTACTCATAACTGAGACCCTAACAGGTGTTACCATTTCGCGTCAGGGTGGACTTGGGAACACCAGTAATTAAGAGGTGGTTCCACGCCCCTTAAAGCCTCCTGAACAGAGGCCTTGGATAAGTATTTAGGATTTAATGTTAGTTATTATAAACACAATAAAAATTATTTTTAAATGGTTTTCTATCGTATTATCTATTTTGTGTATAAAAATAATTCATATATAATAATAATTCATATTATAATAACATGGATGCGGTAGAAAATATTTGCACATTAATCTTGCTTTATCGAGTATTTTAATAGGTTCGCCTATCTTCGAATATACAATAATCCCCGGTCTTTTGAATAGGAGTAGAGATGTGTGTCTTGTTTCCAGTTGAAGATTAGGTTTCTGGTTCCTTCCAAAGTTTTTTTTTATTCTCATTCACTGTGAGTATCCCCTTGCGCCTTAGGGGCATTATCGCCTTGCATGAGGTGATTTGATTAAAAACAAACCAATCTATATTTAGATAAAACAAGGCTCATTGTTCACATGTTATGTCCATGGTATTCTCAGCTGTCTACTCGAGAACAATACCTCTATTACTTTGACTCTCGTTCAAATCACACTGAAATTAGGAGTTCGCGTTCAATCACCAAAGTTAACAGCTAAAGGTTGGTAAGCCGTAAAAAATCTTTCGAAATTGCAATACGCTTTCCGACTTCACAGTCAAATTTTTCATCAGATGTTTTAAAATTTACCAGGTAGTTGAAATTCTCTACTTGATTTGTATGGTAGCACCAATTTTCAAATATATTTTATTAAGACTTTTGTTCGTTTAGCCGGGACACATTAATTTCACTGTTTAAGCTGTTGAGAAATATAAGTAATCTGGAAAATGACAGGTGATTCTTCTATAAAATATTTCTAGATTTTTTTTCCCAAATATATATATATATATATATATATATATATATATATATATATATATATATATATATATATATATATATGCACATTTCATTAAAAACAACAGACAAGGTGCTTTTATTTGTTTTTTTTATACAATTTCTCATGCGATCTAATCATTTTTTTTTCTTTTCGGATGATAGATTATATAAAAACTGTCCGAATGTTCTTTTTATTTGAGCGCTTTCGACTATACATTTAGCCATTTTCAAGGATTAGATTTTAACTGTTAAAATTAGAAATTTGTTTGTTGTATGTATATTTTATAAAATGTTTAATTTTTTGTTTCGGAACACGGTTAAGATATTATGTCCATGTTCGAAGTTAATATTATTTAGTGTTGGTTTTTTTGTTTTTATTAATAAGGCTTCCATTTTTTTTATCATCCGAAAAGAAAAAAAAATAGATCCCATAGAAATTGTATAAAAAACTAAATAAAAGTACCAGTCGTTTTTAATGAAATGTGCATGAAAGAAGAATTGCTGTCTAACACACACACACACACACACACACACACACACACACACACACACACACACACACACACACACACAATGCGATTTTTAAATTGTCGCCATTTTATATTTTTAATTTCTTTTTTTTACATTTGTTTCTGATTTTGTCGACTGCATATTATGGTAGGTTCACTTGGGAACTGTCCGTGAGAAAAAGTGCACCATGATCCAATTCAATGCCCCAGAAATTTGGAAACGGCCTGCTGTACTGCTTGGCATTCGCGACGGCTGCTCCAATACCAATAATTCTGAGTGTTTGCGTGTCAATCTGTTCAGAGGATTCAGAAAGAGTTTGAAGAGTCTAATGTTGATTACGAAGATTTTGGAATGATCATTAGCGATGGCAATGTTATGTCTTAGACCTGATACTCAACACAAATGCCTACCTTATGTGCCTTGAGGAGATAGTGATGTACTGGGTCAAGAGGGTGGCTGCTGGAAGACTCTGTGTATGGACTCTGAATCATGCCACACAAGCCGGAGAAAACAGTCATAGCTGTCAGACAATTTCTGCGATCACATCACTCCTTACATCTGGCCATTTACCCCTCCTCTTGATTATTATGTGCGAGGTGCAGTTGAGCGAGAATCCAACAACATTCCTTTTAATACCAAAGATGAGTTTAAGATAAGGATTATGGCAGTACTCACCAACTTAAACAAGGTGACCGCCCAGAAGAGATTCAGGAAATTTGTTGAAGCCAATGGCGATTTATTGAATAAATTTACTCTTTCGTATTTCAATATATATATATATATATATATATATATATATATATACACACGTATGTGCGTATGTGAATAGAATGCTGTGAAACTTCGGCGATGTAGAATAGAAAAGATTTTGGAAAATGTTTTAGAAAGACAAGTTTCACCAGTGACCAACTTTGTCAGAAAACGAGATTAATTTTGAAGTTCAAACGCATGCTTTTTACTCTGACATTATGAAAATTGTACTAATTTAAGCAGAATTTTTTTTTTTTGTTCTCTATTTACGTCAATCGGACTATTGTCCTCGCCATATTTATTACAACGTTTCGGTCTTCTTCACGTGGTTGGAATGTCGACCTAAACCTTTATTGTGCTCGCTGGGGTAGACTGTTCTAGTTCCATGTGCAATGATTAATGGATGTCAGTTATCAGTTATCTCCTGTTAATTCCCCACTCCAAGGTATCCACTGCCTTAACCGGATATTGAACTCACACTCTTTGGGTCCTGTCACTGGATCTAACTAACGCCTTTATCCACTGTTCCATAAAGAGTGTGAGTTCAAACCACCATCAACATTAGAAAGAGCGATAACAAATATTTCACTTGAGAAAAATATGTTCCTGAAAAATAATTTTTAAGAGAAACATTTTATAAATTTCACCCAACTGTTCAGTTAATGGATGCCGAATGTTTCCTTATAAGGAAACGGCTAATATCAACATTGCTATTACAACTGTAACTGAATGAAGAATTTTACATATGTTAAGATTTGTAAGTCATTCAAGGTACTATCGTCGTCTTTGTTGTTTTTGACTCAGAAGGAAAACCGGAAGACTTATTCCGGAAAGTAATAACACTATTTACATTATTGGGACTATTGTCCTCATCTTTGTCGCCTATTTATTACAATGTTTCGGCCGTTGTACGCTCCGTCCTTCTTCAGGTTGTTCGAATGTCGAACTGAACACTTTATTTCGCTCACTAGGGTAGACTGTTCTAGTTCCACGTGCCATGTCTAATGGATGTCAGTTATGAGTTATCTCCTGTTAATTCCCCTCTTCAAGTTCTCCACTGCCTTAACTCATTTGGTCCTGTCACTGGATCTAACCAACGCCTTTATCCACTGTGCCATGTGTCCTTGAGGACATCTGTGTATGAATTTCTGGGTTTTATAAACCTAATGTCATCAGCAATCATTTTTTACCAGTGCTCATATTGAAATATTTTGCTGTTATGATATCATGTTTTACCAGAGCTCATATTGCGATTTTGTTGTTGCTATCGCTTTTCTCTGGGACTCCTTATTACTGGTTCGCATATTGTATTAATTTCTATGCTTGGTCGGCTCAGGAGATGTTTGTGGACTAGCATATGTGCTGATTCCTTAAGTTCACGAATTTTCCAATAGTGTTCTTTGTCTATGATCTCAAGCTGATCCCACAAAGGGCGGTGATCCCTCTTTTCTCTCCATATATGGTCAGCCACGCCTAATATTCCCACTTCCCATTGCGTTCCTGCAGATGAAGGTAAATAGTGTACAGTGTAATGCCTCATCCCAGAAATACAGACAGATACTAAACTAATAAGAGAAAAAAAATAAGATCATTAAACGTTGGAAGACAGACAGAAGATTTTTTATCAAAAAGATACAGACCAAGATTCAAGTTATATATTCGGGATCTCAGAATCAACACGGATATGTATATATCTCGGTTGTGTATTTGACGAAAAATGTGACAACGGAAAATGTGTTACAAATATCCGATGAGAAGGGGTGGAAGGTGAACAGTCGAATGGGTGTCTTCTCTTTAACTTTGCTCCCCAAGGTTCTGTCCGTCTCTCTGTCATTTCGCCAGCAGTGGTCATTGTCTTATAGAGTACATTGTTCTTTTGTCTTGTCATATAATATATCAGCTGCCTGATAACACCGCATATGCTACATAATCGGGATTTCCGAAAACAACACAGAAATATATTTATCTGGGTTGTGTAGACGACAGATAATGTTACAAACGAAGATGTGCTAAAATATCCGAATAAAGGTAGGAATAGTAAAAGATATCTTACAGAAATTAAGCAAAGTATAAGGAGTAAAAAATTATTGGAAAAATGAATGAGGTGATGAAGTGGTTTATAAAATCAATTCTTGCAAGGAACTGTATATGTGGGGCAGGTTCTTCCCAGATGAAGAGTGACAAAGATTTGGTTCTATATAACACCACAGACAGAGCATACGAGTAATATTTACATTTTAAAGAAAATAGAGAGATCAAAGAACTTATAATGAAAAAAAAAGCGAGAGTTTGGTAGTGTTGTAGATTAGCTAGCACCTCTTCAGCTCTCTACCAGTTGGCCTCGCTCACAGCCTTAAATAATCTACGATTAAGGACTTCAACAGTTGATACTAAGGTGATTAATATTCAGACTGCTCTTACTTCGTTTGTCGATACAGCATTTGACCCTGCTCTATTCCTTGTAAGTTGTCTTTGAAATTTATTGTTCTGTGTTTTTTCTATCTATCCGTTAGAACCGGATACTGGTGCTGAATAAATATATCAAGCATTTATTCTTCTCTGTATGTCATTCACCTCGACGTTACAACAGGTAGTCTGCGACATATCAAGGAAAAACTGTCTGGAAAATTTAACACTCACAAGATATAATGAAGCCAATATAATCAGGAGAAACATTGTATAACCTATTTAATGAGTTTGTGTAAATGAATGATACTACATGTGCAGAGAGGGTGGTAAAGAGTTAAAAAGTTACTTGGAGCAGTAAAAGGCAGACATTTGTGGAGAGACATCATTTGGTAATTCAAACAATGATCTTCCACACTGCTACTTTAAAATTGAGTACTTTAAAGAATTGTCTTGTGAGAATATGACAGCCGTTATTTAAAGATGATTATTGAAACTAATGATCGAAGTCACTGATCCATGATTTGTAATGAGGAAATTGAACGAAACTCTATATCCTCTATTGATCTATGATCTCACATAAATGCATCAGTCTGTTAATATCTATCTATCTATCTATCGATCTCAGTCTCTTCAAATTTATTTTTGTTTGTTCACATCTATCACTTAATATTGGCATCTATCTATCTATGTATGTATCTATCTATCTATCTATCTATCTATCTATGTATCTATCTATCTATCTATCTATCTATGTATATATCTATGTATCTATCTATCTATCTAACTATCTATCTATCTGATGTCTAATGGATGACAGTTATCAGTTATCTCCTGTTAATTCCCCTCTCCAAGTTCTCCACCGCCTTAACAAAGTATTGAACTCACACACTTTGGGTCCTGTCACTGGATCTAACCAACGCCTTTATCCACTGTGCCATGTGTCTGGGTCAGGCGGTGGAGAACTTTTAGAGGAGAATTAACAGGAGATAACTGATAACTGACATCCATTAGACATGCCACGTGAAACTAGAACAGTCTACCACAGTGAGCGGAAAAATGGGTTCAGTACGATATTCCAACCACCTGAAGAAGGCCGGAGCATACAACGGGCGAAAAGTTGTAATAAATATGGCGACAAAGATGAGAACAAGAGTTCGAATAATGTAAATAGTGGGCATGATGCATCATCTCAGAAATATAGACAATTTAATCTATGCTATATTTTTGGGATAAACTTTCGCATGAGACAGGCTGTCACCTCTGAATGTTGTCTTCAATGTTCACTTTATATATATATATATATATATATATATATATATATATATATATATATATATATATATGTGTGTGTTGCCTAATCAGTCAGGTTTCGACCCCGACTTTAAGCAAGCGGATATCTAGCCACATTGATGAGCTGTGATATAGCGAAACTCTCTGTCTGTGGAAGATAATATATATATCACTCAGTTCATATGTTTTTCTTTCGGTTCTAATCTATCTATCTATCTATCTATCTATCTCTTTATATATATATATATATATATATATATATATATATATCAGTCTGTTCGTATGGCTTTTCTTTCTGATTCTGTTCAGTATTCATATCTATCTATCTATCTATCTATCTATCTATCTATCTCAGACTGCTCATATCTATCTATCTATCTATCTATCTATCTATCTATCTCCGTCTGTTCATATTCCCATCTAACTCAGACTTTCTATTCTTATCTTTCTATTTCAGTCTCTCCATATCTGCTTCTGTTCATTTGTATATATGTATACATGTTAACACGCTTAATGTTTATGGTACAGTCTATTATTATTCCACTGATATTGTTAACTATTATGTTTTGCCCGCACTAAAATGCCATATTTACTCAGACGTAAGTTGATAAAATGTGTTTAGCAGCACAAAGGCATAACTGGCAGTATTTAATATTTTCGTACCTTTCTCACGCATCTACATAGCACTCACTGCATACACTGGTCACGTCCTTGTATACGATCTTTTGACATTAGCTTAAAGCTTGGTACGAATTCTTTGACCCTGAATATTCTCCATTGAACTATGAGGGGCTTTTAAATTTCTACAAACGCACACTCTCTCGAATGTTTTCGCTGTTTTCTATTTAATAAGATACCAACTTTCTGATATCTCTAAATAAACTACAGATTGGGGATCGCCAAATCAACACAGCAATATAAATATCTGGGTTGTGTGAAAGTAGAAAAATGTGACAACGGAAGTTGAGTTACAAGAAGGCAAATGCGCATATGAATAGTGAAAGATGCCTCCGAGAAACTAAGCAAAGTATTAAAAATTGGTTGAAAAAAGAACAATGTGCTGAACTGTTGATATGTCCCGGAAAGGGCTATATTTGTTCGAAGTAGCAAAGTGGTTTTGGACTACTGTAATCGAGTAGGACAATCTAGCAGGTAACCGTAATAGACTGGTCCTCGTCGTAGTGGTAGGCAATAGGCGTAGGCAATAGGCGAAGACAATAAGCATCGTTTTGTACCTCACATCAGTCTATATTTATGGCTGACACCAGCCAATCATATTATTGTGAGGGGGGAACCCAGGTCTATGCATATTCATTACATCAACTGTATATACCTGTTAGCTTAAAGTTTTTTTTGGGGGGGGGCTGTTTATTTTTACCATTCAATATAATCTTGTTCAAGAACTTTAGCATTAATTAACTTCTTTTATTTTAAAATCATCATAACTTTGACTCTCCTATGTTTCCTCCCATTTCGTTTCAGTTAATTATGACCATGATCGAAGGAACCTCTAACCCAGTCAAGTGGCCCACTTAGTATATTAATCCATTTCCTGTTCACGAAAGAATCTTTCTTCGCCGAACTTACACATTTCAAGTAAAAAAATATATATATAAAAATGGCATAACATATTGATGTGTCTGAAACTTTTTCCGTATCAAAAGCGAGGCGATTTAATTACAATCCTTACCATGATTTATGATTTGGTATTTGGACACAAAAACAACATAAAAATCACAGGAAACATATCGTGGACACAGACGTAAATGTGAGGATACTGTTCAGTTCTTTTGGCTATTGTTAGAGGCATCAGTACTTGTTGCTGTCTCTTTTGTCGAAATATGGAGATTCTGCCGGGAGAACGGTTTCGTCAGTAGCAAAATTCAATTAGTTAGGATTAATGATTTCCAGAAGCGAAAGACTGCAAACAGCTCGTTTCCTTGATTCCTTTTCATAAATGACCTTTTACGGAATGTGCCATTACCAAATCAAAGAATCTTTCTTTTTTTTAATTAATTATCGCACCGGCTCGGTTTTGCTCAGCCGATATTCTAAAACATTGCACTGAAAGTTACCGTTCGTTTTCTAATGATTCGAACAGCATTGCATGGGGTAATGGAGTTGTTGGCTGTTTAACACACTAGACGAATTTTCGGCAACGACCATTATTGCTTTATTTGTTCAAGGAAATATTGGGAAGTTTGTCTTGTTCCTATAAAATGCACACGCGTCTTTATTTCATTCCTTCCACCGGCGATCCATTAATTTTGTACACGCAAACACCGGCTTTTCATTGGTTGATTCCTTGCACGATTCTTTTTATCTGAAGACTAATATTTTTTCTCCTAAAGAGTTAACAGGTAAAATTCTTGACTTGCCAGATATGAAGCACTCACTCTCGAAATCTAACGATAGCCTGACTCGAACATAATTGCATTGTAAGGACACGATACTGCGGTAATAAAAGCCATCGTAAAAATAGACGGGCAAAGTTTGTATAGAATTAAATGAAATGCAGGTAGCGTCGAGAGTTTTTCGTCGTGGACGCATTCCAACCCACACCCACCCAGTGTAAATGTAAAATTTCGTGTCAGTCTAAATTAGTTTGATTTTTTAAAATAGTTGATGGAAATGTCATTAAGGTCTTTCTCTGATTTCACATCATTTCACATCAAGACAAGAGCAAAAATGCTGTAATAATAATAATAATAATAATAATAATAATAATAAAGAAGAAGAAGAAAAAAACACTAGCTGTCAAATTAAACAGATGTGTTTTTTATCGCACCAAGAAAAAATAAAATGAACAGAAAAGTAAGGAAAGTGATTATTATTATTATTATTATTATTATTATTATTATTATTATTATTCAATTGCTTTTTTTCATATTATTTATTATTGTTTCTTTTTTTATTACTTTATTTGTCTATTAAGTTGTGTGTTTTATTTTATGTTATACATTTTCATCTGTTTATTATTCTCATCTTCATATAAATTGGCATTACTTACGTGTATTAAATTTAACCGAAATAATCCTGTTATTACTAAATTACATATATTTGATAACTTAAATATTTGACACAAGTGAACAGTCCTTAGCCAGTTACTGATTTATAATTTAACAGTTTTGATTAAAACTTTTAATTTTAATTATTTTTATTTTATTCGTGATATGGAAAATGAAGACGTAATTTTAGATCTTGCATGAGAGGCGTGTAGCGAGAGAGAAAAACTTATTTATCCTTCTCCAAAAAAAAAAGTTAGCAATAAAAATAAAGTAAAAAGACGCACAATTTTAAGTTCGTGACAAATAAACAGATGAGTACAAAATTCATATTGTTTCTGTAACCAGTCTTTTGCAAGTAGATATATGCAAACCTATACACGTGTTTTTATACGAAGGCTTTTATATTTTGCATGAAATTTTCATATATCCATGTTGCCTCATGTTTCATACACTTTAAACGACGTCTATGCTACATATCCCCGAACAGCAGACGTTTCTAACCCCAACCAATATTTTCTAACATAATTTACCTAATGCCTACTTTAACCACTTATTTTCTTATAATATTTATTTATATTATTCATTTCATTCGACATCATTTACAAGTAAACAATTTATATAATAATAATAATAATAATAATAATTAATGCAAAAATAAAACTCCATTTTTTCTGAATTTACCTGTAAATATGCCTACATACCCTCTTTGAGGGTGTACAATATTTGTCACGAACTAGTTTACAATACCAGAAGAAACTTCCATGGAATATAATGCGATGTATAAAACTAATTGCCTCAAAGGAAGGATTAAGATAGAAATCAGACAGAAAGGAAAATAAGACAGAAATGTAAAGACAAATAACGGAAATGTAAGGAAAAATAACAGAAATTTAAAGAAAATATCAGAAATTTAAGGAAAATAACAGGAATTTTAAGAAAAATAACATAAATTTAAGAAAAAATAACGGTAACTTAATGAAAAAATATAAGAAATTTAAGAAAAAATATATGAAATTTAAAGAAAAATAACAGAAATTTAAAGAAAAATAGAAATTTTTAGAAGTATAACATAAATTTAAGGAAGAGTAACGGAAATTTAAAGACAAATATTAGAATTTTAAGGAAAATATCAGAAATTAAGGAAAAATAAAAAAAATAAGGGAAAATAACAGAAATTTAAAGAAAAACAGAAATTTTAAGAAGTTCAACATTAATTTAAGGAAAATTAACGTAAATTTAAAGAAAAATATAAATTTAAGGAAAAATATCAGAAATTTAAGGAAAAGAAAAAATTTAAGGGAAAATAAAAGAAATTTAAAGAAAACAACAGAAATTTCAGAAAAATAACATACATTTAACGAATATAACATACGCTTAAGGAAAATAACATAAATTTAATGAAAAGTAACGAAAATTTAAAGAAAAATAGAAATCTAAGGAAAAATAACATAAATTTAAGGAAAAGTAACAAAAATTTAAAGAAAATTAATTTGAAGAAAAATAACGTAACTTTAAAAAAATCTCACAAAATTAAGGAAAAATAACGGAAATTTCAGGAAAAATAACAATTGCCAATGTCCAGAGGGACATCAAACAGATTTAGAAACTCAAGTGAAGAAATATTTCAAATATAACAAAATATTTAACAAAATGCAAAACCCTAGAACTCAAGGCAAAATGCGGCAAAAAATGAAAATACATATGACAAAGGGTTTAGCAGTGATAACAAAATAATAGACTTTACTAAGCATTTCAAGGGACGAATTATTGTGGAGAACCTTGATTGCCAAGTTCCTGAATCTACATCTTACATAGAAGTCTAAGCAAAGGAACCGATCCTGAAAAAATGTTTTCCTAAGTAACTGGCATCTTCGTCTCCATATCTGAAGTTTGAAATTCAAAGAGGTGAGGAAATATTTAAATCTTGTTGTTAGTGAGACATGTGATGCCAGTGGTTGTGGTCATCATTAATGGAACATTCAGGAAATTCTTCTTCTATATGACTTGTCTCTTCAGGACGTAGGCGATCACGGCTCTCCATAATTTCCGGTCGTTCCTAGATCTGAATAAATTGTTTTTCGTTATCACTCCTAAATCTTGTTACGCCATCCATTTACTCATGTTCACTAAGTAGGTTCTGCATTGTTGTTTTCCTCTGTCTGGCTTGCCTTCAACCTGTCCTGTGAGTGTCAGATTTTCCAAACCCTCGTTCCACGTCAGGTTAAACTGCAGAAACAACAGTGTTATGTGAATCAGGCAGAATACCGTGGAGAGTCCTGGTGTTTAAAGGGGACCTGTTGTCACTTGATCGGACAACTGAAAATCGCCGGTCATTCACTGATGTGAAAATCTCGGCGACTATTAAGATAACAGGACTGGAAACCATTTTTACATCATGGATGAAGAAGTGACTTGAAGCAACTGACGTATTGTTCCACAGAAGGATACTAAGAATACCACGGACCTTAAAATGTGAGCAAAAAAGGAAAACAAAATAGACACTTATACTTAGCATCAGAAAAAGACAGTTGAAATTTCTAGAGCATATAAGACGGCTTGGAAAATTCGATACTCACAGGGCGGATTCAAGGTAAGAATGAGAGAGAAAAAGCGCATAACCTATCACGCGAGCTTGTGTAAATGTATGGAAGATGAGAAAAACACAATTTTTTTTAAAAGCAATTCACTCCAAGCAAGGTGAGAATGCCACTAGGACGCATATGGGTTACAGAGGATTCAGAACAAGAGTAAAGAACCGTGTTTGAGGAAAGATAACAGAGAAGGACGGGAAGCAAGATCAAGGTATCAGATGTCGATTGAATATTTGAAGATTATAGTTATCAGGGAAGCAAGCAAGACGAAGGGATTTCCACAGACGAGAAGTGCGAGAGAAGCTGTTTGAGTAGAAGAGACGGTTACATTTAACCATTTCGACAGTGAAAGGGGGGGGGACCGAGATACCAGCCTAGTAGCTCGCTTAAATTCATGCAGTCTGGGAACCAGCGAAAGTAGCTCCTCGGAACAGTTGCCGTGAAAATACTTGTAGAAGAGACAGGGGGAAGCCACAGTACGTCTGTGAGGAAGTGACTGTAGACGAGATGCCAGATCAGGAACAATCACATTGCATATTCGTCTCTGGATTTTGTCGAGGACCTACAACAGAGGCATCAGATCATATATGACAGCAGTAGGTATTTACCCACTGCCCCACGCAGAAAGATGTTGTACAAGACCGAGTTTTATCGTGAGGTATCAGAGCCCGTAGGCTCGGACAAAAATTCCCTGTAAAAATGGAGTCAGTTTCCCGAGACGAGAGACTGCTCTTCAGCATAGCCTCGTCTGGGGAATACCTTCTGACATGTGCCAGATTAAATGCAAGAACGGATGGTTGATTTATAGATTTGAAGGATAGAATAAGACAAGAAAAAACTTTCTGGAACGACACAGAGAACCAAGGTTCCTTGCGGTAGATGAAGCTAATTATTCAATGTATTTGTTCCAGCTGATATCAGCGGACAGTGTGAGACCAAGCAGCCGTAACGAGGCGCTCACGTGGAATTGGGCATCAACCATTCTGATGGGAAGCAAGGAGGGTTCTCTGTGGTGAATAAAGGAAAGCAACGTATTAAAAACTACAAAGGAAAATAAATTTTGGAGGGCCATGATCACCAATGTCCTGTAAAGAAAAAGTAATGAAATGAATACAGGATGAAATAATTTATGAATATATTTTCAGATATTAGTGACGTTAATGTGAATTGCTTTTACATTACTGAAGCTATATATTGATCTATGTATATGAATCTCAAACCTCTCGCAAACTATAACGCTGGTGCAAAAATAATGTCGTTTTCTCACATATGTTACTATGTGAGAAAACGACATTACTTTTGCACCAACCTAATATTTTTGTGTAACAGAATATGCATACAAAATACAATATTTACAAAAAGATATAAGAAGAATTTACAAAGATATATAAAGGTACAGATATATATATATATATATTCGTAAATGTACATATATGTAAACATTTAGATATAAAAAAAATATATTTTGGAAAAAACAAAATGAATAAAGACAAAAGGAAATATTTTTTTTTACCGACTCGTATTTTGTTTGGTCAAGTGGTATGATTTTGATTATCGCCTATAAATATGCTGTTTCTCTTTTGCCTCTTTCGCTGATGATCCGCTTAGGTGAAACCTGGGTAGGTTTGTCTGGCTCACTAGGTTTATCTAGGTCTGCTTTACGGTTGTATTGAGCTCTTTTAGTTAGTTATTTACTCGAGTCGGGTTTTTTTCTTTGGGCTTTAAACCTGTATCTGTGCGATTTTTTTCGACAGACTTTCATGTTTCTAACTCTTTTTTTTAAAACTTTTTTTCCCTTCATGATTGATTTGATTATTGGCAAATCAAAAATTCGAAGTTTTTTCGAAACGAGTATAGTTACACCCCCCACCACCACACACATATATATATATATATATATATATATATATATATATATATATATATATATAACACTACTAAACATATAAATGTAAGCAGCTATACTCGTCCGGCAAAACCTTAGGTGTTTTAGCTTGTAAATGAACAGACTAATACCCAAGGGGAAAAAAGGGGGAAAAAAGAAAGAAATAAGAACATGTACTTCCGGCGAAAATAATCGTCTAGAATGAAAGTTCAGAGTCCAAAGAAAAAACCTCCGACACGAGTAAAGTAAAAATAACTAAGCAAATTGCTCGATACGCTAAGTAAAGAAAACTAAGTAAACCTAAAGAGTCAGACAAACCTAACTAGATTTCACCTACGTGGATCGTATATATGAGCTCCTTGATAAAATCCAAAGAAGAATCGGCAATACTATCGGTCCTGCTCTTGCTTCTCGGCTTAATATTTCCTCTCGTTGTCTTTTCTAGAAATACTTTCATGGTCATTGTTAGGAAGAGCTCTTTTTTATGTCCTTAGTTTCCTCATTACAATTAAATTAGCTTGTGGGATATATGCTCATTGATCCCTTTTATTTCTGTCCCTATTTTGTTTAATTCCCCATCCCCTCCTTGGTTAGGTGGTCAGTGATGTCAGTTATCTGGGGGATGCGGGACGCTTTTCGTTTCAGGTGTGATTTTCGTATTTGTTGTTGGGTTTGAGTCAGTGTTTGAGTGAGTATATGGAATCAATGAATGTTTTATAATATTAAAGTCCTGCATTATTTCGTCCAGTTAACTGACGTTCTGCCACATTTAAGATTGGGCGGTGGGCATTACTAACATTATTTTATTTGCTTTCTTGTAAATATTTTTTTTCATATTGTAAATTCTCATTGGAACTAGTTTTGAAATTGTTCTTTTATTACCCTCAGCAACCCCCATACAATGAATTGTACATGTGGGAACTATTTAGGACGTTTATAGAGACAATGAAGTATTATGGTGGATGTAGTAAGAAAAGTAAGTAAGAATGCGTTGTTTTGGTGTTAGGAATATTGTATGTTTGAGTCAGGGTTTGTAGCACTCTAAGTTTAATCTTAAGACGGAAGAAGACTGTCCTTTTTTCATTATCCCTCTTTTAGCCTTGATCCACATATTCTTTAAATAACCAAGAATAAATATCGCTCTTTGCTCTGGTATGTAAACTTCTTGAAGTAGAAGATTGGTGTCGAGATCTCATCAATTTACAGTGGAGCTGGCAATATGTAGACTTAAGTTCTATGCTAACAGATTTTTTTCACACTTCTCGCTTGTAGAAAGGCTTTCTGGCTACATGTTTTTCAGTGAACTTTAATCCATAAAAATCGAAATGCAATGTCAGTCGCTATCGACTATCTTGATTATTCTTTTCTCTTCCCGCTCATTTTCAATGTTTCTGTTCCTAATTTTTCCCCACCCAGTAACCCCTTGTATCATAGTGACTTTACTGCTTTGCATGGGGTCAAACAGAATAATATATATATATATATATATATATATATATATATATATATATATATATATTAGGTTGGTGCAAAAAAAATGACGTAATAATGTCGTTTTTTGACGTAACGTCAAAAAACGACATTATTACGTCATTATTTTTGCACCAACCTAATATATATATATATATATATATATATATATATATATATATATATATATATATATATATACATACACACACACACGCACAGCTGCACCCACCACATATAGATAGATAGATAGATAGATAGATAGATAGATAGATAGATACATATATAAGCAGAGGTTTAAAAGGACAGAAATTATATATAGATTTGGAAACGCAGTAAAAACATTGTTCTTTAAGGATACTTTTCGACCAATACTTCGTCAGAAGAATACGCACTGCGAATAT
Source organism: Acanthosepion lycidas (assembly GCA_963932145.1). Classification (NCBI taxonomy): domain Eukaryota; kingdom Metazoa; phylum Mollusca; class Cephalopoda; order Sepiida; family Sepiidae; genus Acanthosepion; species Acanthosepion lycidas. Next base: position 89,504,867 of record OZ010589.1, on the reverse strand, counting down.
ATATATATATATATATATATATATACGCTCACACACATACACCCATATATATATACATATATATATATACACATATACACACATACACTCATTCCCATATATATATATATATATGTGTGTGTGTGTATGTGTATGTGCACGCGCGTGTGTGCGTGTGTGTTTTATTATGAGAGATTAAGAGATTATAATACAAACATGTTGAAATCAATGCACAAAATCATTAATGTTTCAATAATTTGATTGTACTTCTTCAGGCGATGGTAAGTAGATAGTGATTAAATGTGTAGCGATTTCAACATGTTTCTATTATAATCTCATACAATAATAAAAATAATAATAATAATATATTGCTCTACTTTGTATTGAGCACTTTTTTAAAAGTAAATGCTGCGAAAAGTGGAATTTTACTCCATATGTTCTTTTCCTCATTTGGCTATATATATATATATGCATAAATACATTAAACACTAAATTCCCACATCAGCCCGGACTTAACGCTCCAAATTCTTCTCAGAGAATTATCCCACATTGGTCACATAGTAATTGTGAATCGAATCCCTGCCTCGGGTAGTCTGCATTTCAAATCACTGGAAACAGGGCGAGTAATATCTAGGCAGTACTAAAAATAACAACTAGACGAGCTATCCCCAGACAGTCTACCATCGTAGATTAAATAAAAGGGTTAGATCGGAATTCCCCTTACGTTACCCGGATCGATATACACTTGGTGAAGGCCAGAAGGCACAGACTTCGAAACGTTATGATAACAACTGCAAAAATGCGGACAATAGCCAATATGTTAATAGCATAGATACTGATAAATTCTCATCCGAGAAATTCAGATTGAAATGATGTTAATGGTAAAATGAATAGCAAATATAACTCGAATAGAAAATAATTACATACTTGAAATGTTGACGCTTTACTTTGAATCAAAAGGTTTCGAATGTTAATAAGCCGTTTCCTTATAAGGAAGAATTTGGCATTCACTGACCGATTTTTCAGCTGGAGTTTATAAATTCTTTCTCTTAAAACATTTTTTTTAGGAAATCAGATTTCTAAAGTCCAGTAACTATTATTGCTCTTTCCAGTATTGATGGCCTTTTCCGTCGTAAACTTTTGTTTTAAGCGGTGTGGAATGTTACCATCTTGATTATGTCATTATTTTGTCTTCAAGCGACATCTGCTATCCATTTTAGTTGTTTCTGCTATTGGTAGTCCTCTAGAGATGGGGTCTCTGTTATTTGGTACAGTTCTTTTTGTTTGTGATCTATGTATTGTCAATTCACAATGTTCAAACAGGGATGATATTTGCTAAGATACCCAGGCTTTACTCGCTTAAAAGTTTTTTCGCCATTGATCTTAAGAAGGGGTTGTAGAAAGCTAACACTTTAGCTATTTCTGAACGAATTTCGTGCCATAAATGATTTCCATATTAAAGTCTTGATCTGCCGACGCAATTTAAGAACATGACTTCGCGTTTTCCTGTTTTAGTTTCGTAGCAAATTGTGGTGTTAAGGCGAAACTGTCTCTGCCAGAGTCTGTTCTGTCTTCGATTTCTGTTTTTTCTTTGTTATAGCTAACCTGACTGTTGGACAGATCTAACCTGGCCGTTGGAGTCGAAAGGGTCCACCAATCTGTAGTTGACTGTGGCAGGAAATGGCTAGTAAACTATAATGCCTCCAAAATGAAACTGCTCTCCTTTACCCACCAGAGAGAACCCTCCATGCCTCTAATGTGAATGGCTGATGCCAAGCTCCACGCGAGCGCCGCTTGCTTTCACGCTGTCACATGACTTGAGGTGAACAAATACATTGAATCAATAGCTTCATCTAGTGCAAGGAAAGTTGGTTTTCTGTGTCATGCCAGAAACTTTTTCTTGTTTGAGTATATCATTCTAATCTATAAATCAACCATTAGTACTAGCATGGAATACTGCTACCATAGATTGTCTGGAACCCCCGTTGTTCGTCTTAAGGTCCTCGACAAAATCCAGATACGGATCTGCAATGTGATGGACCCTGATCTAGCATCTCGTTTGCAGTCGCTCTCTCACAGACGTAACGTGGCTTTCCTCTGTCTCTTCTACGAGTATTTTCACGGCAACTGCTTCGACGATCTACTTTCGCTGTTCTCAAACTGTATTAATTTATTAGGTTGGCTTCTCGGTCCCACCCTTTCACTGTCGAAACGGTTAAATGTAGCTGTTTCTTCTACTCCAGCAGCTTACTATCGTACAGTTCCAGGCTGTGGAACCCCCTTCCTATTACTTGCTCTCTTTTTTTTCAGAATCTGTCTATATTTCTGAGATGAGGTATTATGTACACTATTTAAATTATTCGGACTATTGTCGTCATATTTATTACAACGTTTCGGTCGTTGTACGCTCCGGCATTCTTCAGGTGGTTGAAATATCGACCTGAACGCTTTATTTCGCTCACTGGGGTAGACAGTTCTAGTTCGATGTGCCATGTTTTAATAGATGTCAGTTATCAGTTATCTCCTGTTAATTCCCCTCTCCAAGTTCTCCACTGCCTTAACCAGGTATTGAACTCACACTCTTTGGGTCCTGCCACTAGATCTAACTAATACCTTTATCCACTGTGCCATGTGTCCTTGTTTCGTTTTTATATTTTTTGATTCAAAATTTTAAGGTGTGTCATATTTTTTCTTTTCCATAACATTCCTCCACTATTTTAAAAATATTTTTGTATATGCTATGTTAATATATATTTCGATACAATGTCCGTCTTCAAAACCATAATAAGATTTTGTAAGCGTTCTGAAGCAAAGGAAGTATTTGTCGCAGATTACTTCCACAAGACAAAGAAGAATCACTGTAAGTCCAGACTCGAATATCGTAGGCAGAAAGAAATGCTGAAAACTCGATTCGCCGGTACTATTTCAAATCACAATGCGTGTAACCAGTCAGAAAAATAACTCGCTCACTAACAAAACGCCGAAACCAAAAATGCCCGAATTTTTTCATCTCGAATTGAGAAAACCAACTGATTTTATCGGCAGAACCTATTTCTTCCATTCGTCGACAGCTGGGATTGGATTTTCCGTAATTTGCATATCAAAATACTTTTATACTATAGCGACTTCTGCGACTGACTTGTTTTTTCTTTAATTCAATTATTCCATTTTCAGTATGTTATGCGGAATACGTGCCCCTCTGTTTGGTAAGTAGTTTTCTTTTTCGCCACTTTTTCCGTCGTAGAATACACGCGACACGTTGTCGCTTGGTTTGACGAGGTAAGTCGCCGTTTTCTTCGCTATAGATTTTTGTACCTCTACCGATTATATAGGATTCAAGATGTCGTTTTTCTTTGATAGTAACGTTCTTTTGAGTAAATAACTACATACTTGAGTAAAAATGTATGTTTGTTTGCAGACAGAAAAGGGAACCATGGTATAGCACTTAATTTGAAAGTTGGGGTTTGACATAAAATATTCTTTTCCAAATCGTTACCTATTTTCGAGGAAACGAGTTTAAAAACTAAGTTTAGGTTAAAAATCGTAGTGTTGGAATTTTATTCTGGCGATCAATAAAATCCTTATAGCACAGCTTTATGACATTTATAATTTACTGAAGCTTGAATATAGGCAAGATGCTAGGCACAAACACCTTATTAGAAACTTATTGTGCTATCAAATAAGACCTTCATTTACTTCAAAGGGAAATTATATTGAAAAAAATTAGATATATTAGGATATAATAAGTTATACAGTGCAGTAGTTTTAGTTCGATTTTTAATAAACAATGCAAATTTAAAACATTTTGTCTTATAATTTGTGCCTAACGGTATTATGGTAATATATACATTGTTATGTATTTTTGTTTGTTTATATTAATTATCATCTTACAAATCTTTGTAAATTTTTTTTACATTTTTTGAACAGTTTTTAGTTACCGAATAAATTTAATTGTTACATATATTGCTTGTAGTAAAATCTAACTATAATTGTGATTTGAATATATTTTCCATTCAATTTATCTAAAACAAAACAAATGAAGAACATCAATTTTATTCGAATTTTTTCTTGAAATAGTGAAATGTTGAAGTCAGTCTCTGAACAAAATCTTGTGAAAATAAATTATTTCTGTAAATTTTCTCAGACGGTCATTAAAATTAAATGCTCAGAAATTGATAAAAGCTATTAATCTAATTTTTGGTGGGCCTACGTATCGTATTAAGTCGCAGCTTTCACACTGAGTACAATATTGATTCTCTAAAGAAAGTGAAAAATGAACCTGCCCTAATAGTGCAGCAGTGGAATAAATATTGCAGGGTGAAAATCGGTCTCAGTGCTGAAGCGGTTATCAGATCCTGTATCACTACACTTTTAGGAGGCTCTCTATATAGCCAACTACGTAATAAGAGAAATGTGAGAGGAAGAGGAAACGGGCTATTTTTTTTTTTAATATTCTGTCTTAATGACCAATGCTTTAAGGTTATCATGGTCATTGCCGCTTGTCTGTTATGCTATATATATATATATATATATATATATATATTTGTGTGTGTGTGTGTGAAAATATATAGAAAATAGGAAAGAACTGGTTAGGTAAATAATCCAAAGTTCTTTAGTATTTTTGCTATTATTTTAAAAAAATAGTGCTCGATACAAAAGTAGAGCATAAATATAATTATCTGTTTAAAAATATGATTCCAACACGCTACATAAGAGGTCTCATGTTTTAAAACAAGAGCCGGAAACTTCAATATAATTATTTGAATTAAATTGAATTAAAGTAAGCTCTGTTCAATCTTCAAGCGAAATTTTTTTGGGAATAACTTATTTCAGAAATTTACGTGTTTTAATAGCAGATTCATAATTGAAATCAAAATTTCCATGGTAACAGCCAGGGCGAATTGTTTAAATAGGTAGGGGTGTTGTGTGCTAATAATTTGTATCAGTATAGAGGTAATTTCATAGATGTCAAGTCAGGGTAAGATGGGGGTGTCTAAATTTAAAACGGAAGATGTTTTCGCCTAGTCTGGTTTACGAGTCTATGAAGATTTATTTATTTTTTTATTTTATTTCTTTATGAAAGGGTTTTGTGTATATAAAAACTGCCGTAACATTTGTTTTTTGACGACTTCATAAAGGGTTATCTTTTTTGTAGGGTATTTGAACTATTTATTGGGGCTATGGATTATAAAAGTTATTTTATTGTATGTTTGTTTTTAAGCTAATTATTCAATGCATAAATTTGATGGTGTCGGCAAAAAACCGTTAACTCATTTCTATTGTCTAATAGATTTTTATTATTTAGAAACTTAATAATGTGCAGTTTCTCATGGAGGCACAAAGGGCATGGGTCATCCCAAATTTTACAAGTTCTAGTCCTGTTTATAATTTTCCAATTTACTTTAGGTGTCCTATTTATTTCCTTCAGATCCCAAAAATATTTAGATAGAGAAGTCTGATTTCTTTTATTTATATTGTTGAAAGAGCACTTATGCTGCCTCCATCTGGCTTTAAATTCATTCTTCGTGGACCCAATGTATATCATATTAGTATTAGGACTCTCAGTGGATGAGATAGTACATTGGTATACCACAGATTTGATGCAGCAATTATTTTCTAATGGGCAGTCTTCTGGGTTTCTATAATCACACAATTTTTCACTGTTATTGTCTGATTTAAGTGTAGGGTTTTTATTAATACTATTCAGGCATGGGGGTTTGTTCAGGATTTTATTATTGTGTTTTTTATTATACTTTCTAGATTTTCAGTGCTGCTGTAACTCAATTTTAGGGTGTTCTTATTAAATATATTACTAAGCCTACTATTGTTGGGGAAGTGTTTATCAATTAAAGCTAAGAATTTCTGTCCTAGTTTAATACTAACCATTTGGTTGAACGGAGGGGTATACCAAATGATTTTCTTTTCCTGTTTTTTTTCTTCTGGCCAGTGCAATTGTTTCTATAGTTAATGTTTGCATTTTTGTAACCACTATTTTTTAGGGCAGCGTTATAGAAGCTATCGTGTTGTTGGAATATTTCATTGTTAGCGGAGTTAATGCTAATTCTATTTTCTATTGATGAGGGTATATGTTTAATTATGGATGGAGGGTGGTTTGACTTCGGGTGTATGTATGAGGGGTTAGTATTTGGTTTTCTATAAGGTTGGTATGTGTTGTTTGCTAAACCTAGAGTTACGTCGAGGAAGTTTACCCTTCGCTTGAAGATGGAACAGAGATTACTTTAATTCAATTTAATTCAAATTCAATTATATTGAAGTTTTCGGCCCTTGTTTTGAAACATGAGATCTCTTATGTAGCGTGTTGGAATCATATTTTTAATAAATAATTATATATATATATATATATATATATATATATATATATATATCCAAGTATATGATTGGTGTATACTGAATGAATTCCAATAACCAACAATTACTATTCTTAAAAGAGTGCTCAATACAAAGTAGAGCAGATATAATTATTTATTAAAAAAAAAAAATTATAACATAAATTATATAATTTTGTAATTATTGGTTAGAATAAATTCTTTTTTAATATTACCCATATTTTAAACATCTGAATAGCTAATATAACATGACTTCGTTGTCAAGATTTTTGAATTTTCCTATACTTGTATTTTGATTGGTCAATATAGCGTTTGTAACAACGTTTTCCCCTTGCGAAGGATTGTTAATTAATTTGAAACTTTTAAAACCATTTATTTTACATTCAACATCATCACTTGATAAGACACCGATCGTGATGAAACAAAATGGCTATATTTGTAGTGATTTTATAACATATTTATGTTATCATTTTTTTTTAAATTAAATAATTTATATATATATATATATATATATATATATATATATATATATATATATATATATATACTAGCAGTAATGCCCGGCGTTGCCTGGGAGTAAACTTCCTCTGAATGGAAGGTGATAACCGCCATACTCATTTTGTACATGCATGTAAGGCTGAAGTCTCGTAGAACTGATGGCCGCCAACGTAAAAAAAAACGTAATGTCCACAAGTTGTCGGTATTCATCCGGGCAACAGAAGAAAAAATTATAAGGCTTAAAAGGAAGCAATGGACAGCCATGGTAGCATCAGTCGTTTGCCATTACTAAGACACCTCCAATTAAAAGTTGTCAAGTTCAATACGAACACAGGCCTTAGGAAGTTTTTGGTGAGTTGCGGCAGATGGCTTTGTAATTCGATGGAATGGTTTTATTATCCCTGAATACAAGACATTACACGAAGCCTTGTGTCAGTCGCAACGTAGTAAACCCGCAAACAGAACCACATAACAGAATTATGGGAAGATATCGGGGCGATTACTTGTAAGTGGCGCAATTTTTTTTTGTAGTTTTTAATAGCTAGTTGAGGTGAGCATGAAGCGCACGTAGCGTTACCTAAATCAGCCCTTATGGCAGGGAGGGAAACACACCAATGGTGTACGGCAGAGAATGCATATTATAACTCTGCATGCTGCTATTCTTTTATTATCCCACTTCTTTTTGCTGAGGACTGAATTGCGTGGACGCACTCGACTTCTCTGACAATTAAATGAATCCTCCTTCCCACGTATTGGTTTTGTGTTACAACTGAATATGGTCACGTGGTTGACATGTAAATGCGAATGCAGCTATGGTGGGGTTTAAGTGATAAGGGAGCATTTGGTGAGCAAGACAACATTTAATGAAATGTCTTATTAATGGCGAGTAGATACTACGACGACTTTTAAATAAACCGGCTTCAAAAATGAAGTAACCTACAATACAGCTCACATAAAGATGTGTACATTGCGTTTAAACGTGACCGACCATGGGCTGTAGGACTTCTGCGTAGGTAATACTCTATTGTAATATTGTTAGCTTTGTTTGTTGGAGAGTGAATGTAAACATCCTTACTCCCAACTCGGGAAAAGCCTACGTTAAGCTGTTTATGGGCGAAACTCTACCTAAAAGCAGACCCGCGATCTGAGCGTCTTTCATCGTGATTTAGCCATTGTTGTTGAGCCGTGCTCGCCGTACCCCAGGGCTTTCTGAAGCTCTGTCATACGCAGTAGATCTGGGATTACTCAAACAACGATTAGCTGTCTGCACAGTACTTTCTAAAGCTCTGACAGATGCAGTAGTGCTGGCATTTGTTAAACGACGAATAGCGGTTTGTTGAAGTTGTTCCGAAACCCTGGAAGATGATCTAGTCCTAGCATTCCTAAGACGACGCGAAGTGGCTTCTTCAGGGCTATCTAAAGCTCTAGAAAATGCTGTAGCGTTGGCATTCCTTAAACGCCGAAGGATTGTTTGTGTTTGGGACTCGGAAATTCTGGCCCTAGAAACGCGTCCTGTGAATTCTGTACTAAACACTCAGTTGAAAGTCTAGCGTGTCGTGATGACATAACTGATGCTACTGATGCAAGCCTTTCAGTCCGCTCAGCTGTATTTCCGTGGAGATGCGGGCGGCAGAGCGTGAGGCCATGTGAGAAAGGTGCAACGAAGTGGTTTCACTTGCCCTTGCTGCTCTTGCAGTGGAGGCAGCAGCCGTGCGCCGTCCAAAATTTTTTCTTAGGCGACATTTTAACCAATTTTAAAAAGGCAAACATAATAAAAGGTATGTATGTCTTTTGAGTGCAAAAATTACGTGTAGTCTAAACGTAGGCAGGTTAGAGGGATCCTCAAAATTTATGTCACTGTATCAAAAGGGGATCGAAGACAAAAAAGTGAAGTTTAAAAAAAAAACAACTAAAGCTAAAACAGTGGGAGTTAATTTGGGAAGTAAATTCAATAAACGCAGAAACGGGTGTAGTTATAATTAAGAAGTATAAAAAACAGTTTGGATACGTAATCAACAACTATGGGGTTTCCGTAACAAGCAAATGAAGTGAGCCAAGTGCGGGACAGAAGTGTGAACACGCGTATGAGTTATGCTATAAAGAGGCGGTTGGCTGGTTGACCTTGAACGCACATACTAAGGTTACGTACGTACGCACGTACACACGCATGCGAAAAAGAACTGCTCGTGCGTATGATTGTATGGGCCCAACGTTAAAAACTTGCAATTGTGCCAATGGCCTTGCAGCAAACTTGAACAGTTGACGCGATTGGTTAACCTCTAGCTGGGTCAGTCAAAGCAGTGCACAGTGGTTGATGACGTTTCAAAATAGTATCTGGTGACTTTATTGTATCGGGTTATTTATTGATAAAATTGAAAGCGATTTAGTTCCTTATCCCAAAATAGGTATCGCCTTTTTGATTTACGTCGTCAACGATCTAGCGCAGTATCTCAAAGTCAGCCAATCAGAAAATGGGATTTTCAACCTTCATTTTTCTTTGAAAATTTTGAGCAGCCAGGAGATATGAGGTAGTTTTATTGACCAAAAGTTTAAAATACAAGCGTTTTTACACTTCTTACGAACAAAATTTGAAGCAATGTTAATTTCGTTTAATGATGGATGATGAAGGCATTTAAGTAGCACGAATTTCGATGAAAACGTTCGAGAAATTTTGTGGGGCAGCGATGCTCAGTAGTAAAATTATAACGAGGAGGTGCCTTTTGAAACACGTAAACAGCATGACAAGACATAACAGCCCTGGAATGAAAAAATGCAATCAAATGTGAAATATTGGAAAAATTGGACAATTGTGGGGAATCGATTCTGTCCACTTGGCTTAAAAGTGGAGGCGTGAAGTTGCATGAAATGTGTTAGTGATTGCTTACTGAATTCAATCCTATGCTTTAGTAGGCTAAATGGGCTACAGTCACCTAAAAAGCCGCAGTTACCCCTTGTTTTTACTGATTTTTCTGGTAAAATTTGACGTGGCCTTGACGTTTACTTTACTGTGCAAATGTAGAAAACATCGAAAGTAAAAAATGCCTGCAATGAAACATTAGAAGATTCAATTTAAAAACCATGGTATGAGTGTTAAATCCAGAAATAAAAGTAGGCTACCTGAAACATCTACCCCATTTGGGATGCTTGATGGGCGAACGCGTGACACCCTCCGTTCACACATGATCTAGCATGACGCCGGGTGTGAATGGGCCAGTCAGCAGCAAGCACTGCACCTTGCGCGAGTCACACGTGACTAATAAGACTAATCCGATTGGCTTTTGGAGCGCAAAATTCGGCTGTGACAGAAATCCTTCATTGTGATAACTCTTGCATCCGAAACCAAAATATGGCCATTCTTGTCCTTTTTTATTCCCATATAAGCACTTAAATCCAACTTTTTTCTAATTCTGCTACCGCTATTAATTCTGATATAAAAAGTGCCCATATCTGCTTGTGTGCAGTGAACGCACATAATTACACACGTGTGCGTCTGATCAAAAATGAAAAATCGATTATATTGATTGAAATATTGACTTAAATCAATTTTGGTGCCGTCCAAACCTCTGCAGGACCACTAGCAGTAACTGTGTCTAATTTGTTTGAAATCGGTTAAAAAATGTAGGAGATATGATGAAACATATTACGAACACACGCATTCCGCCTTTTAGCATATATATATATATATATATATATATATATATATATATATATACAACGCACACGCACATACACACACACATATATATATATATATATATATATATCGCACTCACAGATTAGACGGATATTAGTTGAAAGTACATCTATATTACATAAAAACAATAATAAACAAAACTAAAAATTCTTGAAACCGTTTATTTAGAGTTAATGTGCAAAATAAATAAAGTCAATTATGAATATAGCAACAAATTCCTTAAATGCTTATAATATATATATATATATATATATATATATATATATATATATATCTTATTGGGCAAAAATGGAAAAGTTACTTCCCTTATACTCTGGAAAAATACACAAAACACGTGAACCTTGAAATTTAGAACGCTGCGTAAGCAGTTATAACGAAGAGTTGAAATATGTTGGATTGACCGAAACACATATACATACTCACGGACAACTTAACCCTGTGAAGATGGCCTCAGATGAGATTGAAAGTACTTGGCAAAATAAAAACTATTTGAAAGAAAATTTTGGCACTTTCCTTAATCAATTTTATAAAGCTAACAAGAAATTAATCCGCGAGATTGAAAGGATCACAACGAAAACTAAACAACATGATATGCCTAAATTATTAAACTAAAACTGAATGAAAATATGCTGCCTAAATACACATATATACAGAATTTAACCTCTCTCTCTCTCTCTATATATATATATATATATATATATATATATATAATGTCATCCACAGACAGACTGTTTCGCTGTATCACAGCTCATCAGTGTGGCTAGACATCCGGTTGCCTCTAGCTAGTATCAAAACCCGACTGAATTGGTATCAGGCGGATATTCTACCACTAAGCTGTCGGCGCACGGTTGGGATGAAGGTGGATTTTTAGCGTGTGTGTGTGTGTGTGTGTGTGTGTGTGTGTGTGTGTGTGTGTGCGCGCGCGCGTGTGTGTGTATTTAAGCAGCATTTTTTCATTGATGCATGTTTCATTAAATAATATAGACAAGTATTGTCTATTTATTTTATGTAAATTCTTTTCATATCGTCTGATAAGCTTAATAACATTAACATCAAACGAAGAAAGAAAATACATATTTTTTTAATCCTATCTGGGTTTTCTGCTTAGATAAGCCATTATCAAAGATGCATTTTCAAGCATTTAAAACAACATGCCTATCCGCGTACACAATACCGTAAAATCCTCGTTGAAAACACAACTATACTTAAACATGAAAACAATAAACAAAAACTAAAAATTCTTGAAGCAGTTGAAACCTAACCTGAACAAAATAAACTGAAATCTCCACAAATATTCTTGAATGCCTATAATTGGTATCAGAAGCCATTGCTTTATACCAACGGCTGTCCATACTTAATATTTCTCGTTTTCACTCTCGCGTGGTAATGTGTGACGTCATAAGCTTCCAGCGTCTTATATGCACGAGTTTGTCGTTGCTTGGAAATCTCCCATGTAAACAGAAACAGACTATGATCACTGTGTTGTCCGTCTATTGCTTAATGTATTGTAATGTAATTGTCATTTTTGATAATGGCTTATGTAAGCCGAAAGCTTAGATAGGATTAAAAAATATGTATCAATATTGATTTTCTTTCTTCGTTTAATGATAATGTTATTAAGCTTATCAGACGTTATGGAAAGAATTTACATAAAATAAATAGTCAACACTTGTCTCTATTATTTAATGAAACATATATCAAAGAAAAAATGCTGCCTAAATACACAGACACATATATTATTTATTTAAAAATTATAACCTAAATATGTTATAAAATCACTACAAAAATAGCCATTTTGTTTCAACACCCCTGGTGTTTCATCAAGTATTGATGTTGAATGTAGATTGTAGAATAAAGGTTTTAAAAGGTTCAAATTAATTACCCACCCCTTGTATTAGGATTTTGATTGGACATTTCAGCTCATGTGACAGCGTTTCCCCTTACGAGGAGTGGTTAATTAATTTGAACCTTCTAAAACTTTTATTCTACAATCTACATTCAACATCATAATTTGATGAAACACCAGAGGTGTTGAAACAAAATGGCTATTTTTGTAGTGATTTTATAACTTAGTTATGTTATAATTTTTAAATACATAAATATATTCGCTCTAATCTGTATTGAGCACTCTTTTAAGAATAGTAATTGCTGGTTATTGGAATTTATTCCGTATACACCAATCATACACCTGTGTCTATATATATATATATATATATATATATATATATAAAAGGATTTAGGTGAAATAAAAATAATGTATTTAAGGGTGTATATGTGTATATGAGTATGCCTATATATATGTATATATATATAGATGATTAAATGGTTAGATAAATTTTTTGATATATAGTTTGTATATAGATATATGAATTGTATATGTATGTATATGTGTATATATATATGTATATATATATATAAAGATGTATATGTGTGTGTGTGTGTCTATGTATATATGTATATATATATGTATGTGTGTGTGTGTCTATGTATATATGTGCATACGTGCATGAATTGATTTTAAATGAAATATTGGGTCTTTCTAATGACATTTTAAATTTACTATTCTTAATTTGTAATATCCTTCTCTTGTAATATTCTATAATTTAAATTTTGTTATCTTCTGAAGGGAGTTTCATTTCTAAATTGATAATTTAAATTTAAATATACCATTCTTTAACTATTAATAATAGTAATAATATTAGCGAAATTCCTTTAAAATGAAACACTTCCGAAATCACCTAAAATTAAATTTTAACTATGGAATCAAACTAAAATCTATATATATTTCAAATATTAAAATATAGATAAAGATTGTAAAATGTATATATAGTTTATGTACGAGGATAAATGAATTTTTGTGTAAATTATCTCATGTGTTTCTATGTGTTTTTTGGACTTGTTAATTATCGTATGTATGTAGGGATTCACATGAATACATTTGGGAGACATATATGAATAAATGAAAATTAATATTACCCTCAAATACTATTAAATAATGAAACCTAATCTTTAATTTAGTTTACCAATATAATAAATAAAAAATAAAATATTAAAATAGATGTTATTCTTACTGTTTTTTCTTATATATTGTGGAAATACAATTAGTCGGGTGAATAAACTATTAAAATTTGAAATATTTCTTTATGTCTTAGATAAATATGTTTATTACAATAATAGTTATATTTAGTCCCGAAACTATTTACTTAAAAAATTAAAGATTTAAGTTAATAACAAAATTTTTTTCAGACATCGAATTTTCTATCAAACATTGTAAGCTATCTTTTATATAATTTTGTTAAAACAAAATTATAACAACTCCATCTCTCTTTCCCCACTATCTCCCTCTTTACCATAAGACTCACTTGTATACATTTTCTACATTTCATTTCCGTTTTGTTAACCATCTAAATAGGTCAAGGTTCTGTCACTCCTCCTACTCCAATATAAAACATACTTAAGAGAGATATAAAATTTAACTGCCACTCTCAACCCCCTCTATTAAATTACAAAAATTACACTACCCACCAATTTCTAATCCCATTTTTCCTCTCAATTCGTTGTTGGAAATTTTACCTGATGATCCTGAATCCTTAAAAAAGGATTTAGGTGAAATAAATTATCGTAATGGTACCTTAAATTGGTTTGTTTTTCATTACATATTAGCTCTGTCCTCACATTGAGCTCTCAGGATTTCTTCCTCTTTGGATTTACCAATTCGGTTTACCAAGTACCTTATAACTTATATATATATATATATATATATATAGGCAAAAAGAGATAGGAAGACAGTGAGTAGGTATTAAAGAAATGGTGGCTATGCCAAGTAAGCTTATAACACAGATATTTTCATATTCTATCGCATTATATATCTTCTATTTTATTTAAAACACTTTTTCCCCATTTCCAATGTGTGTTGAATCTTGTACAGATTGGCAACATGCCACGTGTCATGGCTCACAATTTTACTGATTTATAATACAGCATTCTTCAGAAATTGAATCATTTGCCAATTCTTCCGCCATCTCCGCGGAAGAAAAAAAAAACGCACAAATGCTGGAACAGACCCTAACGTTCAAAAACAGAATAAAAAGAAAAGATGCTGATTTATTGGCGTTCACATTATTTCACTTTCTGTAAAATGAGCTAATGCCTGACCATTACTCTTTCTCCAACTGGTACAAATAATTTGCTCAAGTTGTATAATGGACAAATATAAAGGAAATACACAAATATATATATATATATATCTATATATATATATATATATATATATATATATATATGTAGCTTGTACATCTTGAATTATTGACTGGTTCAACTAAAATAAGCTATAAAAAGAATCTTCGAATGTTTTTAATGGAAATATTACCCAAAGACGCATTCATTCGTTTATTTATTCTAAGTAAAAAAGTAATCACCCCCACAAAAAAGACACTGACGCAATGCTATAATAAAAGTTTTTTTTAGATCCATACTCGAGAAAATATAACTTATAATGAAGTCCTCAAGAAGGCTGCAAAAGTCAGTCTAAATGCGAGAGGTCGTGTCAATGGAAATTATATATATATATATATATATACATACACACACACACACACACACATATATATATATATATATATATTAATAAAAAGAAAGAACAGTAAGATATATAGATATTTTTATTTTTACAAAATAGTGCTCAATGTAAATTTACAGAGCATTAATATTATAAATTAATTGAGTATAGCGGAAAAACCATATTTTAAATCAATTAATTTATTATATATATATATATATATATATATATATATATATATATTGTTTGTTTCGTTAAAGACGACTGATCGCAAAGTGCTGGCTGTGTTTGGATAATAAAAAAATAACTCTAGATACATATATTACACAACACATACATTTAAAGTAAAAATAAAATCGTTCTCTATAATGGCTAAAAGTATAGCCAAAAGCGCTCAGAAATGCAGACATTTTTTATATACTTTGTGTCCAGAAAAGAAATCACTGGTACGTACACATGATTCATAGTTATTTTATTGCCACCATACAATATGGTTGCTCGTCCAATGTCTCTGGATGTTATTTTTTCATTTGGCGCTGATGGCAAAACAATTTCCATCACATTCAATGTCTGTTTCCAAAGTTACCAAGCTGTGCTTTCTAAATCCCATATTAATATCAAGTCCTTCTCAGAATTTGGTTTCTTGGAGATAGCATACATCGATGTTATAACTATCGATATCGAGAATCTGTTCTTTCTTTTACAATTCCTCTAATATCAAATGTCAATCATGGTAATTGTGTGATATGCGATTGCAGGCATTTACCTAGTTTCAAATAAGAGGTTGCTAATTTTGTTATGTTTGACCCCGTTACTTTCTCCGCGAATGGAAATCACTGTTTATGGAAAATCTATCAATGACCAACATGATATTTATTTAGTTTTCAATTTGAAATAAACTTTGAGACATGGCTTGTTGTAAATGTTCTTTATAATTATATCAATTGATTCTCTAACTGGGACATTGGTAATTAAACTTTTAACATCAAGTGAGACTATTTGTTCCTTATTAGGCTTTGTGAAGATTTGGATTGGTTCGTGAGTTGATTTAATGATGCATTTATTAGAAATGTATGGTGTAATGAGTTGGTTAATAATTTTGGTTAACTGATAAACCGGAGTGGGGATTTGCTATGTAATAGGACGGAGTGAGAAGTTAGGTTTCTGTATTTTATTGCTCCATACATGTATCTTGTTTTTAGTCACCATATTACTTGAGTTTTAAATTATCATGTTCTACGTTGTTGGCTATGATCACAAATTCACGGATCAATTTCTTAGTTCTTTTACAAGTAAGAAAGACACCATAGTTTTTTTTTTATTTGTCTCTTTCTTTTATTTTCACCGAGTACTTTAAATCCCATCCATCATCTCCAGGGGTGAAGTTGTCGACTTTCAATTTGAGTTGTTTATTAGGACTTTTGTTGTCTTTTTAAAATATGGGGTGGTTGTCAAGTATTTGTAATTTTGAATTGTAATCCGATTTATTTAATACAAAAATGGAGGCTTACATTACACATGATAGATTCAAGTTCTGATGCAGAATATGTAAAGAAACATTCCTGTCAGCATTCACGTTTTAGAGAAATATTAATTAACAAAACAAGTATACTCCACTATGAAAAGAAAAAAAACAGAAACTTCAAATTCAAAGCGCTCTATATAAAAATAACACGAAACCAATACAAAATAAAATTTGTTATGAGTATAGCAAAAATGTTTTAAAATGTCTATTAAAGCAATGTTTTGGATGCTCAAAAATAAAAATTAAAAAGAAATAAATTTTTTTTAAATAAAAAAGAATTGCAGGTTGAGTGTTTTTAAAACATTAACAATAAAAATTAAACTAAGTTAACTCCCTTACATATTGGCTATAACAGAATGCGTGCCATGCGCATTTACAAAACAATCCACAATTAACAATTATATTAATTTTTGTCTTAGCAATTCTCACCTTAAGATGATCGTGGATGAGATTTAAAGTACTTGGAGAAAATAAAAGAAATAACCAAATAACAAAAACTATGGCGTCTTTCTTACTCAATTTTGAAAAAGAACTAAGAAATTGATCCATGAATTTGAGAGCCTCAAAATAAAAATAAATAGATATAATATGGCTAGATGATTACGCACATACACACAAACACACAAACACGCACACAAACACACACGAACACACACACACAGTACCACTTACCATCCGTCTGATTCCTCTTAAACATTTTTCCACTTCCAAACAATGAACGATGATTTAGTGTGATCGTTGCATACGTTTCTATTACAATTATTACAGACAGTGATTCCTTTTTGGTCATTTGATTGCAGTTTACACAAAAATGATTTCGCAAACCAGAAACAATATCTCGTTATTTGACAGAAGGAAGCTTACATTACACATGGCAGATTCAAGTTCTGTTGCACAACATGCAAAGAAACATTCCTGTCAGCATTCACGTTTTAGAGAAATATTAATTAACAAATCAAGTATACACCACTATGAAAAGAAAAAAAAATAAACTTCAAATTCTGGAAGCGCTCTATATAAAAATAAAACGAAACCAATACAAAATAAAATTAGTCATGAGTAGAGCAACAATGTTTTAGAATGTCTATTAGAGCAATGTTTTGGATGATCAAATTGTAAAAATTAAAAAAAAGAAATGTTTTTTAAAAAATGAATTGAAGGTTGAGTGTTTTTAAAACATTAACAATAAAAATGAAACTAAGTTACCTCCCTTACATATTCTTAACGTAAATTGGCTATGACAGAGTGCGTTTATTGTGCATTTACGTGTTCGGAAAGCTACTTGAATAATGAAAATTTTACATGCTACGTGTTGAATATTAAAGAAAAACATTTTCGACGGTTTAAAGTTTTATACTTTTTTCTTATATATTATGTTGGTGCAAAAATAATGTCGTTTTCTCTCATAGTAACATATGTGAGAAAACGATATTATTTTTGCACCAACCTAATAGATAGGGAACAGATGTGCTTGAGTTTTCACTAGTCACTATGCGAATAATTCCTAGTCTATCACGTACTTATTAATCATCTCTATCGATAAAAGGCTGGATGTGTGTGTGTGTGTGTGTGTGTTTGTTTGTGTGTACAGAATGCACGGCTGCAATTTTCGACGGATTTGCACCAAAATTTACATGCACAAGCTCCAAGTTAGCGAGAAGGCCAAGACCTACTTTGCATTTCCCAACTCCCATCGATAGTGGAAATAATCGATATTTTCATGCTTCTACGACAGTTTTGATGTAGTTTGCGGCCATTTTCTACTGGCCAGAGTGAGAGCCTATAGCTGACTGCCTCGAATAGGCAGGAAGATTCTAATGGCTAGCGTGAGAGCCAACAGCTGACTGACACGAATGTTAACTAGCATGCTAGCACACAAAAAAAAATCGATAGCTGCATTCGTCACAAGTTGGAAAAATTTAAATCTGCATGGCACTTTACTCCAATTGGCTCATTCGCTTGCTTAAACTCAACGTTGATTCTGATTTCGCAGAACTGGGTTGGGTGTGAAAAAGTATTTGTTGTTAACATTCTTTTTTCATTCGGTTTTTCCAGTTCCGAGTCCTTTTTTAAAGCCGATCGTTTTGTGTTCATGTTGTTTAGTTCTTTTTTCGTAACAGATTTAATGTTTGGTTTAGAGCTTAGAAAAAATTCGCAGTGTGAGATAGGTAAGAAGTAAGGCATGTAGCAACATCAGCACGGCAAAGGGCACTCCTTTAAAGGCAAGGAAGAGCAATGATATTTTAAGTCAGGTGATAGCGATTGCTGTATGAGTCGTAAGATTTTTGCATCAAGCACGGGCAACGCCGAGCCATGCTGCTAGTTTTCTATTTAATCTTGAGTAGAATTCAAATTATTAATGTAGATACGACGTAAGTATTTCTGCACTGTATTTATGCCACTTCTGTTGAACTCTGAGAATGTTTTTACTGATTCAGTAGCCAGAAGTGAAATATTTTTGCAAAGATTAAGAGATTTTTACGTTAATTTTAGTTGTTTGGAATGTGCAAATGTTTGTCCATTCTTTGATATATGCATATATATATATATATATATATATATATATATATATATATATATATATATATATATATATGATTGTAAGATATTTAATCTTTTTCTCTCAGCGTTTCATGCTTAATAATCGCCCCGTGTTGCAGAAGTGATTAAAAATTAGTTTTCTATTAATTTGAAGTAAATACAAATATCTTTCTTTATTATTATTGTTATTATTATTAATAACAACAACACCACCAACAACAACAACAATAATAATAATAATAATAATACCCACCTTTATTTTGTTTGCTCTTTTTCTCTTTCCAGCACTGACGTCATCAGAATTTTCATTACCATAATTTTACAAACGCACACGCAGGCATGCGCCTACACATACACACACAGTCACAGACATACACACAGAAACACACACGCACACACGCATATATATATATATATATATATATATATATATATATATATATATATATATATATATATATATATATATATATACAGCGGGGACAGCCAAATGTCTGGGCATTAAATTGGAGATATCAGAATCAATCAGCGACAGAAATTTAACTGAGTAGAGGAATAGTTGTGAAAAGAAATGTCTCAGACAAATCCGAACCCTTATAGGAATAGAAAAAGAAGCCTTTCTGAAACCAGGTAAATTATTAAGAGAAAGATGGCACATTTGGTTAGAAACTAAGGTTAGAAAGCTGTTACATAACAAACCTCCGATATGGCTGAAAGTTCTGGACAATATCCTTACAATTGAAGAACATACTCGAAACGTCATAGCTGTGTTTCTATAGACGGATTGGTGGAAAATATTCAATAAAGACTTTTAGAAAACACAACAAAACAATAGAGCAAACACTTATAGAATTAATTCTGGTAAGTAGACGAAATTCTTTAGTTTAGAAAAAAATTAAGACTTATGCTAGAAGCAATTCAATAAGACTCTTTTATTCCGTATTCTGTAGAGTTAAAACAAAACTACGTATGATTTAATAAAAACTTTCAGAAAAAAATTCAATGGAATAAACATTTTCTAAAGAGTGTTCGAAAGAGTAAATAATTCTATGGTTAGCTCAATACGGAAAATAATTATATAAAAAATTCAAGAGAGTTTTGACTTCTATAGAGAATTATATAGATTAACAATTTCTGTAGAGAGTTCAGTAGAATAAAGAATTGTATAGAGAGTTCAGTAGAATAAAGAATTGTATAGAGAGTTCAGTAGAATAAAGAATTGTATAGAGAGTTCAGTAGAATAAAGAATTGTATAGAGAGTTCAGTAGAATAAAGAATTGTATAGAGAGTTCAGTAGAATATTGAATCGTATAGAGAGTTCAGTAGAATAAAGAATTGTATAGAGAGTCCAAAAGAGCAAATATTTCTAATGAAAGTTCAATGGAGTAAAGAATTGTACAGATAGTTCAAGAGAGCATGGCTTCAATAGATGGTTCAATGAAGTAAATATTTTCGTTCAGAGTTCGATCAAATAAAGAATTCTATAGAGTATAGTAAAGAATTTTATTGAGAGTTCAGTAGACTAATGAATTGGACAGAGAATTCAAGAGAATTAGGATTTCTACAGAGTTTTCAATAGAATAGAAAATTGTATGGACAGTTAAATGAGTAAGGATTGCTGTAGATAGATCAATAGAGTAAAGAATTTCATAGAAAGATGAAGAGAGTAAAGATTTCTGTAGAGAGAACAACAAAGTAAAGAATTATATAGAGAGTTCAAAAGATTACAGCGTTTTATAGAGAGTTCACTAGATTATAGAATTGTATAGTGAGTTCAAGAGAGTATGTTTAGCGGAGGCTTCAGAGGTGGAATGGATAGCGGCTCGGGTTGAGGAATCGGAGAGCCGAGTTTGAATTCCTGTCGAATCCATTACATTCACATGCGTGCTAATACACTTGAGAAAGGTATGGGTCCTCATCTTCTCCCCCAACCCTACAGCTATGGGTAAAAAGATCGGGTTCTGTAGCCGTGTATGACAACTGGTCTACCGCAGAAAGAAATGACAATCTACTGCGGGAAGAAATCTGCCTCGTCAGTCATGTATCGAAAGATACATAATTGCCTCCGCGTGTATCATGCATGGCACAAAACTGACTGACTGTGTAGAGTTAAAATGAGTAAGGTTTTCTGTAAAACTCGTGTCCCAGTGTCGAAATAAAGGGTTCAGTTTGACATTCCAACCATCTGAAGAAAGCCGGAGCGTACAACGGCCGAAACGTTGTAATAAATATGTCGACAAAGATGAGGGCAATAGTCCGAATAATGAAAATAGTGTACATAATACCTTATCTCAGAAATATAGACAGATACTGAAAAAGCGATAACAACAACAAAAAATGCAATATGAGTTCTGGTAAAAATATGTATGGATAACAGTAAAAATTGCAATATGAGCACGGGTAAAAAAATAATGCTGAAGACATTAGGTTTATAATACCCAGAAATTCATACACAGATGTACTCAAGGACACATGACACAGTGTATAAAGGCTTTAGTTAGATCCAGTAACAGGACTTAAAGAGTGTGAGTTCAATACCTGGTTAGGGGGGTGGAGAACTTGGTGAGGGGATTTAACAGAAGATAACTGATAACTGACACCCATTAGACACGACACGTGGAACTAGAACAGTCTACCCCAGTGAGCGAAATAAAGGGTTCAGTTTGACATTCCAACCACCTGACGAAGGCCGGAGCGTACAACGGCCGAAACGTTGTAATAAATATGACAACAAAGAAGAGGACAATAGTCCGAATAATGAAAATAGTGTACATAATACCTCATCTCAGAAATATAGACAGTTACTGAAGAAGGCCGGAGCATACAACGGCCGAAACGTAGTAATAAATATGACGACAAAGGTGAAGACAATAGTCCGAATAAAATAAATAATTTCCGTAGAGATTAGAATAGAATATCTTGTGTCAATTCAATAAAGCCGTGTTTCTTAAATTATCTGATCAGGCGTAATGGCACCTTTTTTTCTTTTTTTTTTTTTCATTGTGCAAAGCTTTCCATGTGGCCCGCTCATTTTGGCGGCATATGTCATATTTCATTTTGAAACTATCTATACTAAGCATGAGGACATGATATCTTATTCGTTCTAAGGCCAGTCATCATTAACGTAACAAGTCTTCTCAGTGTACAACAGACGGATACCATGTTTGTGACATATAATAATGCAATAACCGATTCGAGGAAATATTATTTGAACATTCGTAGTATTATTCATTTATAGCAGAAAAATATAATGAATATAATAAAAGTTGCAACATTTGTTTTATTTTACATTGATTTTGTAGAAATATAAGTCCATGAATATTGCCTTTTGTTAGGTACGGTTGCCACACAGTCACACGCTACAGCATCAGAACGTTGTTCCCATACGCATTTCATTTCACTGTTATATCGCATTCGTTAGTTGCATAGCAATAATTTTTAACATAAGTTAGTAACTGAAAATGTAGCCATAATAATATGAAGCTAACATGAAAGTGTTTAAAAAAAACTGAGGCAGATATCCCGGAAGTCTTCCGTTCCGTGGAATTTAACTTCTGTTTATTTGTTTCATAGAAACTCTTCGTGTACCGGCAGACATTGGCTTGGATACCGGTGCTGACACGCCAGCTACACTTTGGGTACCACACTTTGAGTACCACACTTTGTGTGCCACACTTTGAGTACCACACTTTGTGTGCCACACGTTGAGTACGACATATTTTGTGCCACTCTTTGGGTACCACACTTAGTGTGCCAAACTTTGAGTACCACATATTTTGTGCCACTCTTTGGGTACCACACTTTGTGTGCCACTCTTTGAGTACCACATTTTTTGTGCCACACTTTAAGTACCACAATTTGTGAGCCACTCTTTGAGTACCACACTTTGTGTACCAGTCTTTGAGTACCACACTTTGTGTACCAGTCTTTGAGTACCACACTTTGTGTACAACTCTTTGAGTACCACACTTTGTGTACAACTCTTTGAGTACCACACTTTGTGTAGCACTACAATAGAATTAAGATTTCTATACAGAGTTCAATAAAGTAACGACTATAAGAGATTAACAGAGTAAAGACATTTCGAAAGTGATAAATTGAGTAACAAGTCTGACTATATTTCTGATATGAGGTATTATGATTACTTACATCATTTACATTATTCGGGTTGTTATTCTCATCTTCATTGCTATATTCGCAATTTTTCGGCCGTTGGACACTGAAGAAGGCCGGAGCGTACAACGGCAGAAACGTTCAAAAAAAGTAAATAATGTAAGAGTAACAAGTCCTCGAATTGGTTTTATAAAGGCGTATAGAAATATTAAAACAGATTGAGCACCTCCAGTTTCAGCAGTGTAAATAACTCTGGAAATGAATAATTGGGTTCTTTTTTTTTCTATGTTTTGCGTCTCTTCTGTGTCCTCAAAGTTCCATGCTTTTTTTTTTATATTTTCACTATACATCCCATTTTCTGTTCTGCCAGCCATTTACACAATTTCGTTAGGTAGGCTGTTCGCTGATTTTCTTTACCCCTCCTCTATTCAATATGACCTGTGAACGTCAAACTCTCTAAGCCTTCTGTCCTCATTATGTGAAGGAGAAATTTTCACTGTCTCTTTCTGATTCTAGGTATACAAAGTCCCTTTTGTTTTCATTTTTGTTAAAACTTCATCGTTCAGTCCATGAAAATTTCAGCAGCATTCTGTAGAACAAGATTTCTGTTACTTCAAGTCTCTTCTTCACTCTCGAGTTTCTACAGAATTTGCTAACAGATAGAAAGTTTTTTTAAGACATTTTTTTTATGTTTATACGTTCTTTTTATAGATACAGGTATTTAAGGAAATGCTTTGTTTATAATAAACAGTATTAAACAACATCTACCGGCCTGAATGTCCGAGAAATTTTCATAAAAAATATGAGTCCTCCGACAGGAATGGAACCTGTATCCTATATGGGACCATCACATAGCCTGAGTTGCCTTAAACCATTAGGCCACAGAGGAGCGTTCGTTAAGCAAGGTCGATTTTACTGTTTTAAACACAATTCTCCATGATTTTCTCTCATTCATTCATATCTGCTCAATGCGTATCCAAATGTAAAAAAATGACGTCGTACATTATGAAATGGACAAAGTCCAAAAAAAAATATATATATATATTTATCGGAATTTGTCCATTTCATAATATAGAAAGTCTTATATGTCATAGCTGTTCCGCTCATTTTTTTTTGTTTCTAACAATTTTTTTCTATTTTTTTTTTTTTTTTTTAATATTTTGCTGTGCTTTTGGTGAGCATCTGTCGCCATTCCAATGTGTCATTGTGTTCCAGTATCAGATTTTCCGTTCTTTTGCAAAATACTTCCAAGGTATTTCAACTTTCTTAAATGTTGATTTTGGCATTTCAATTCGTATTTTAGGCTGTTCCTTTTTCTAACAACCATACATTCTATTTTTTTTTAATAATTGATGTTAATCCCTTTTCATTTTCTAGCGATTCCTGTGTTTTCTTTTCTGAGTCTACTATCAACACCGTATCATCTGAATATCTCATGTTGTTAAAATCGTGTCCATCGATAATAAAGCCAATATTAATATAATAAATATAATTAATATAATAAATCCTGCCGTTTCTTTTCTGTGTCTGCTATCAACACCGTATCATCTGAATATCTTATGTTGTTAAAATCATGTCCACCAATAATAAATCCCCCTAGTTTTCTCATGATCGACTCGCATAAGGTTTATATTATTCTCGTGAGAATAACTCAAAAGATTCTAATTAAGTGTTAGTGATTTCTAGAGAGGTTTTAATAGACAGAAAACTTCTAGAAATATTTCAACAAGGAAACACTTTCAGAAATATAATAATTGTCTGGAATGTTTTGATAGAATAAAGATTTCTAAGAAGTTGCGAAGAAAGTGAATACATTTAAACTGTTGACGAAGACTTTTAGAATGAATCAAATAAAAACCTTACAAAAACAACAATACCAAAACTTCTAGAAAGAATTTAATTGAATAAATGGACTCTATAATGATCTACAAAAGCAATGGGATCTGGAAAAATCTAATAAAGCACATTGGAGGGAAAGTGTTCAATAAAAAAAGAATTTCCAGAAAGACTTCCTCCAAAGATAAAACGACAAGAAATGGTTCAGTGGTGTAAACACTTGTAATGTTTAATGAAGATGTTTAGAGATAAGCCAATAGATTAACGGTTTCTAGTAAGTGTTTAATAGAGTAGATATTTATAGAAAAGATCTTAACAGAACAAAATAATTCGGTAAAAGTTCAGTAGAAAAAAAATCTATACATATATTTAAATAGGTAAAAAATACTAGAATAGCTTTAATATATTAAAGAATTTTTGAAGTTTCCAGTATGATAAAAGCTTCTAAAGTTTTCTAATAGAGTAAATATTTCTATAGAGAAATCAATAGAACGTATTATCTCCTAATTATCTAATAATGACTAATAATCTAATGCAATAATAATCTAATCCGTCAATCAGTCAGTTAAGTACCATACGTGAAACACACAAGCGATCGGGTATCTTTTGATACATGACTGACAAGACGATTTTTCTGCAGTAGTTTGCCATTTCTTTCTGCGGTAGACTGGTTGCCAACCAACGCTAAAGAACCCAGTCTGTTCTACTATTCAACCCATAGCTGATGGAGAGAAGTGATTGATTCATACCTTTCCTAAGGGTATTTCTGCCTAAGTGAATATAACGAATCTCAGTCGAGTTCCTTATATAATCTAATATAATTCGTTACATAATCTAATCTAATCCGCACTAATGTAATAATCTGTATATAATCTAATCTGTACTAATATAATAATATAATCTATTAATCTATTACTCTAATACACTAATCTAATACTCTAATATTATTCGAATATTATACAACTGTTACATGATACTAATCTATTCTACTGATCTAATAATCTAATCTAATAATCCAATATACTAATGTAATGTATTATTTAATGTATTATACAAATACTATAAAACTGTTATGTCTTGATGCTAATCTAATCTCCTAATCTGATACTAGACGAATATTATACAAATGTAACGCCATGTTATTAGGCTAATCTACTAACCTAATAATAAGCTAATACAATAACATAAACTAATAAAATAATTATCTAGTATTTATCCAGAAAGTTCAATATTTGTACAAACCTCGACAAAGAATTCGATAAATTTAAGACATCTACAAAGTATTCGGTAGAGTTAAAACATCTACAAATGTTTTAATAAGTTAAAGACAATACAACTTTTTCGATACAGTAAAAACCTTTGGCGAGTTTTCAAAAGAGAGTAACCTGTAGAATGTTTTGATAGAATAACTAATTCTAGTATGTCATTATTAGAGCGAAAAACATGTAGAAAGTGTCAGTAATGAATTTTGAGAAAAGTTAAGTACCAGAGATACGTCTAGATAAAATCTAATAGAAACCTCTGGAAAAATTCAAAAAAGTAAAGAATTCTAAAAGGAATTACAAAAGTCGATAGTGTAAGAATTTCTAGAAATGACTAATTGAGTAAAAAGACCGAGACGATATTAACAGAAAACAAAATCTTTCAAAGGTGTTAACAGAAAAACATTGCGAATTCTCTGAAAATGTTAATAGCCCAAAAAAAAAAAAAAAAGCAAAATGGAAAACGGTAATGGAAAACATTGAAGATGTTAATATTTAAAACATTGACAAAATGGTAAAAGAATAAAACTGGAAGATTGAATTAGAAAGACCAACTCTGGAGGATGTTAACAGAAAAATGTTGAAAGATGTAAATAGAAAATTCGTTGAAAGATGTTAAAAAATAACACTGAAAGATATTATTAGTATACAACCTTGAAATATATTAATAGAAAAATACATGAAAACAGAAAAAAATATTTTAAGATACTAATAGAAAAAGACACTTTGCAAAATGTTAATAGAAAAATTAAAAGATCGAAAAACAACTTGGAACAGGCTTTGAAAGATGATAATAAAAAACAAAATCTGCAGTACGTTAATCGAAAAATTAAAAGATATTAATTGCAAAAAATGAGAAACAGGTTTAGAGGAAGACAAGCATTGAAACATGTTAATAGAAAAATAAAATATATTATTGAAAAAACCCGTGAAAGATGTTTAGAGAAATACAAACATAGAGATATGTTTATAGAAAAATAAACGATATTGGAAAATCCTTAGAAGATGTTTAGAGGCATACAAAGATTGTAATATGTTAATAGAAAAATAAAGGCTATGATTGGAAAACCTTGGGAAGATGTTTAGAGGAAAACAAACATTGAAATATATTAAAAAATAAAATATATTAATATAAAAAAATAAAATATATTAATATAAAAAATAAAATATATTAATATAAAAAATAAAATATATTAATATAAAAAAAACCTTAGAGACGCTAAAAGAAAAAAAACTTTGAAAGATGTCAATGGAAATTGAAATATATTAAAAGAAAAAAATCTTGAAAGATGTTGATTGAAAAAAGCGAAAACTGTCAAAAATATTTGAAAGATGCTAACAGAAAAAAGAAAACAATTTCAAGAAATCGTTCAATAAAATATAGACTTCAGCTAAGAGTTTTGTAGATTAAGATATCTGAATAGAATTGACACTGCCAGAAAGTTTTTAATACGTTGAAATATCCATACACTTTTAAAACCTTTTAAGTAGAATTCACAAAGAAATATATGACAAAGACATCTACAATAAAACCATCATCAAATTGTAAGAGTTCAAGAAATAATTATTTAAGTAAGATCTCAACAGATTTTAAAATGAAAGAAGTTGTGTAAGTGATTTTATCGAAGACAATGGAACTATGAAGTTTCGTTTAGCTTAATTAAAGTTTCATTCACATTAAGTTCCACGACATTTCATAAAGAGAAGCAACCAAATTACAAGCCACTAAAATGACTGTCAGTTACGCGTATTAAAGAAGATGAAAGCGAAAACAACCTGAAGGCAGAACTTAACAATAGTCACAATGGAGGTTCTGATCTTCAAAACTAATGCAGTAAAAAAAAAAAAAAAAAAAAAATCATTAAAAAAATTCTTTTGATTACAGAACCGAGTTATAAGCAGAACCGTCAAACTTACATTAATTTATCTTGGAAATATATCATGTGTAAAATTCTAATTTCGTTCGTGTATAACACTACAGCCTAGAAGTTGATATAATGCAAGTGATTCACAACCGCTGTGCCGCAGCACACTAGTTTGCCGCGCGAAACTTTTAAGGTCACCGCGAAATATTGTCACAACATATATATATATATATATAGGTTGCGATGGATAAATTGTCGTCTAAAGGATCACCTGAAGAAGACCGGAGCGTACAATGACCGAAATGTTGTGGATATGGTAAAAAAATGAGGACAAAAGTCCGAACTATGTAAATAGTGTATATATATATATATATATATATATATATATATATATATATATATATATATATATATATATATATATATATATATATATATATATCATATTTCATATTTTTAAATAAATAATTATATTTATGCTCTACTTTTGTATCGAGCACTATTTTTTTTTTTAAATAATAACAAAAATACTAAAGAATTTTGGATTATTTACCTAACCAGTTCTTTCCCATTTTCTATATATTTTCACACACACACATATATATATATATATATATATATATATGAACAGAATGCGATAGATAAAGTGTCGTCTAAATTACGCATCTCATTTTAACAGATATATTTAACTAAAGTTGCACAAAAATATCTTGAAATACTAATGAGTCAATTTATTCAATGAAACCGCCAATGACTTCCACAATGGCCTCCAGACGACTTTGGTATATCCTGCTTCTCTTTTAGACAGTCTCCTTGATTAAATTGGTGAATGTCATAATCCTTGCCTTCGGTTCATCTTTGATGGTACAAAGAGTTTTGTTGGTTTCTCGTTCAACTGCGACCGACACACAATAATCAAGTGGGGTTTGAGGTCTGGGGAGTTAGAAGGGCTGATATTAAGGGGTGCTGTTGACGTAGCTCTATCTGAGTTTTTCTGTTTGTGTGGCATGGTTCAGATTCCTGCTGCCAGACATAGGATCTTCCAACAGCTTCTCTTTTGACTGAGGGCAATACTACCTCCTCAAGGTAATTGATGTACTCCTCCGGGTTGAGTGGGAGGTCTTGTGGGAAGATGAATAGATGTATAACGTCGCCATCACTAGTGACCACCCCAAACAGCATCGTAATCCCCATTAGACTCTTCCAACTGTTCTTTACGAAATTCAACAGCAAAACATTTTATATTATAGCGTGATGTCTTTTGAGAAGAATTTGAAGTGATGGCATTGCCAAGAAATTAGAAACTTTATCTGATGACATTAGAACAGCGTTGGAATTTCATTCATCAAGGAGA
The DNA here is from genome assembly GCA_963932145.1 of Acanthosepion lycidas. Classification (NCBI taxonomy): domain Eukaryota; kingdom Metazoa; phylum Mollusca; class Cephalopoda; order Sepiida; family Sepiidae; genus Acanthosepion; species Acanthosepion lycidas. Next base: position 89,475,295 of record OZ010589.1, on the reverse strand, counting down.
TAACTTTTTGATCCTATCGGCCTACCAATGCCATCACGATGTGCTGCACTGTCGGAATGTGCCAGAAATCCTCCCAGGCATTAATGCCGTCAATGCTAATGCCATCAGCATGCAATCATATTTACAAATCATCGTGGCCGAGGGCATGAAAGTACTGGCCCTGTTTAAACTGTTGAACACGCCAGATTTTGCACTAACTCAAAAAATAAAATGTGACTAAGCTTCATTCAGCACAGTTGCATCATAAATCACGGATGAGCTCTGTAGAAGTTGAACAAACACAAATCTGCCTCAGCAGGTGCCTGCTAGATAGGTTGAGAATAGAACATAGGAGACGGGTGAGTTAGGAATCGATTAGCCGGATATGATTATTATTAAGATGAGAACAAAAGAAGTAAAAAAAATTCTGATGGCATCATTTCAAGTGAAGATAATAATATGAACTTTGGACAGTTTATTCACAACATCGAGCAGAATTCTCAGCACCTTATTTGAAAATTGAAAAATATAATAAAAAATTAAACAGATTCATCTTGTCAGTTCTTTTGCTGAAACTTGTTTTGATATATATATATATATATATAATATATATATATATATATATATATATATATATTATATGATATATATATATATATATATATATATATATATATATATATATATATATATATATATATAGAGAGAGAGAGAGAGAGAGATAGATAGATACTCGACTCTCCCGTCGAATTCGACGTATGAGGGTCAAGCAGAAACCGAAAGACCGACAACAACTGTATATGTGATTTGATTATAGTGGTGAAGGTTTCGTGCAGGACCATCCACACTTTTTGAAGGGCCGAACACAGAGACATGGTGCACTACGTGCCAAAAGGTCCCCAAACGACCCTCCGCAGGTTTTGAATTCAGAGTTTTCCTTCTCCTAGATCAGTTGCCATACAAAGCCATAGAACTCAGTCTGCCCTGCTATTTACCCTTAGCTGGAGGGAGAAGAAGAGAATTCACACCTTTCTTATTCACGTAAGTGAATGTAATGGATTCGACTGGAATTCGAACTCGGCTCTACGATTTCATCAATCCAAGCTGCTATCCATTAAGCGACCGCGCGTTTGCATGTGTGTGTGTGTGTACACACACACACACACACACACACACACACACACACACACACACATATATATATATGGAGAGAGAGAGAATGGCGAGATTAGTCACAAAACGTTGTCATATATAGAGGAAAAATATAAAAACGCTGACAGAAGCACTATGGCGGTTTGGGTCAGCGTTTTTCTATTTTAAAGATATTAAATCGCTTGCAAGTTTGGCTTTCGTACTTGAAATTGAGGACATTTTAACGTGTAGAATTTTAATGTTTGTGTATTTCGACGTGTATATATATATATATATATATATACGTATAGACACAGACCTACACACACATATAGAGTTCAAATATAAATTACATCTATAAAAATGCATAAATTAAAATATAGTCATTTTCAATGTATGTCTTCACACATACACAACTCTTATTTGCACATAGATATTCCCATATACATATGTGGAGATCTACAGGATTATCTATAGATGGTCGTATTTGTAGACATATATCTCCCAAGATATATATATATATATATATATATATAAATCTCCCCAGATATACATATATATATATATATATATATATATATGTAAATCTCCCCAGATATATATATATATATATATATATATATATATATATATATATATATATATATTGAGGAGACCCATATCTATCCAATCATTGGTAGCGACTGCGTATTCTATGCAAGATATATCGATGATATATTCTTTGTATACACGGGTAGTGATGACAAACTTACCCAATTCCTTATGACCCTAAACACAGTGCACGACTCAATTAAGTTTGACTATGAAAAATCCACATCAGTAACATTTTTAGACACCCGCATTTACATAGATGAACACAGGAAACTACAAACGACACTACACACTAAAATCACCGACACCCACAACTGTCTACACTTTAAGTCTCCCACCCTAAACACCCCAAAGAGAAGCTTCCCTATTCACAAGCACTTAGACTCAGAAGGATATGTTCCAACAATGGAGAATTAAATAAACACATTGAAAATCTGGAGCATCAATTCACAACACGTGGCTATAAACAACACCTAATCAGGGAACAAATAAATAAAGCAATTTCCACACCTAGAGAAGACACCCTAATGTACAAGATTAAAAATAAATCTAGCCGCATCCCTCTAGTAACCACTTTCAATCCCACTCTGCCTCCACTATCCCAAATAATCAAACGTCGCTGGGAAATACTACATCTCAAACCAGACCTAAAAAAACTGTTTAAGGAACCCGGTCTTCTTGCATATCGTAGATCTAAGAACCTAAAAGAAATCATAGGTAGTAACCACATTTCAGGGGACAAGGTAATCCGTAATAAACTAAGAACAAAAACAACAGAATTTTCCCAACCATGTAACAACAAAAGAAGTTTATGATGCAACCATATTAAAAACACGAATTCATTCACTAGCTCATCACTAAATCTACTTTCAAAATCTACCACGATTCTAACTGTAGAAGTCATAACATAATTTACCTCCTAGAATGCACACTATGCCAGAAACAATATGTAGAAAAATCTGAATGACCCTTTCACTACAGAATTAATAATTATCGTAAGTGAATTAAGTCGACTCCCCATGAAAAATTATTACCTGTAGAACAACATTTCCGCCTGGAAAAACATGATTTCAAAACCCATGTCAAATTCACTATAATTGAGAGAATAGAAACGTTCAGAGCAGATAACATTAGAAAGATTTTAGAGTCCCATGAAAGTAAGTGGATACAACGACTAAAAACAAGATATCCAGCCGGGCTAAACCAAAAATTTAACAATATATAACTCAACAAATCAAAAAGTACCCACATTTCTCACCCACACAAGACAGACATGCTTACGGAGGTGTGGAGGCCTCACACTTATACACTCACCCACACGAATATACACACTTACACACATCATACTCACTCACTCCCTAATGAGCCAAATGATAACACACACCCACAGCAATACACACGCTTAAACATATCATACTCACTCACTCCCTAAGAACCAAATAACACACACACAAACACTAAAGAGAGGCACATCCCCTCGCCAGGTCCAATAAAACTGTCAAACTGACCAGATAATTCAGAGCAACATGTATCTATCCAGCTCTTATCCCAAATAACAACTTAAAAGAGACTGTTTGACCAACACAAGGAATGTTAAAAGATTCATTTTAAAAATTTAAAAAAATAAAAAAACAAATGAAAACTACAGAAAAAAGTTCATTTTCTCCAGCAATAGACTCATTTCGGTAGTTTAGTGCTAGCAGCAAGCAGAAATATTTCTCCTCCCGATGATGGCCATTTCGGCCGAAATAAGTCGAGGAATCTAAATGGAATAATAATAAAAAAAACGAAAGAATATTAATCTACAACCCAGTGTGTCTGAAGATTTTAACTTTTTAATTTTTTTATTGTTCAATATATATATATATATATATATATATTTCAATATATATATATATATATATATATATATATATATATATTTCAATATATATATATATATATATATATATATTTCAATATATATATATATATATATATATATATATATATTGAAATATATATATATATATTGAAATATATATATATATATATATATATATTGAAATATATATATATATATATATTGAAATATATATATATATATATATATATATTGAAATATATATATATATATATATTGAAATATATATATATATATATATATATTGAAATATATATATATATATATATTGAAATATATATATATATTGAAATATATATATATATATATATTTCAATATATATATATATATATATATATTTCAATATATATATATATATATATATATATTTCAATATATATATATATATATTTCAATATATATATATATATTTCAATATATATATATATATATTTCAATATATATATATATATTTCAATATATATATATATATTTCAATATATATATATATATATACATTTCAATATATATATATATATTTCAATATATATATATATATATATATATTTCAATATATATATATATATATATATTTCAATATATATATATATATATATTTCAATATATATATATATATATATTTCAATATATATATATATATATATATATTTCAATATATATATATATATATATATATATTTCAATATATATATATATATATCTATTTCAATATATATATATCTATTTCAATATATATATATATATATATTTCAATATATATATATATATATCTATTTCAATATATATATATCTATTTCAATATATATATATATATATATTTCAATATATATATATACATATATATATTTCAATATATATATATATATTTCAATATATATATATATATTTCAATATATATATATTTCAATATATATATATTTCAATATATATATATATATATTGAAATATATATATATATATTATATATATATATATTTCAATATATATATATATTTCAATATATATATATATATATTGAAATATATATATATATATATTGAAATATATATATATATATATATATATTGAAATATATATATATATATATTGAAATATATATATATATATATATTGAAATATATATATATATATATATTGAAATATATATATATATATATATATTGAAATATATATATATATATATATATTGAAATATATATATATATATATATATATTGAAATATATATATATATATATATATATTGAAATATATATATATATATATATATTGAAATATATATATATATATATATTGAAATATATATATATATATTTATTGAAATATATATATATATATATATTGAAATATATATATATATATTTATTGAAATATATATATATATATATATATTGAAATATATATATATATATATATATATTGAAATATATATATATATATATCTATTTCAATATATATATATATATTTCAATATATATATATATTTCAATATATATATATATATATATTTCAATATATATATATATATATTTCAATATATATATATATATATATATATATTTCAATATATATATATATATTTCAATATATATATATATATATATATATATCTATTTCAATATATATATATATATATATATATATATATATATATATATATATCTATTTCAATATATATATATATATATATTGAAATATATATATATATATATATATATATATTGAAATATATATATATATATATATATCTATTTCAATATATATATATATATATATATATTTCAATATATATATATATATATATATATATATATTTCAATATATATATATATATATTTCAATATATATATATTTATATATATATATATTTCAATATATATATATATTTATATATATATATATATATATATCAATATATTTATATATATATATATATATATCAATATATATATATATATATATATATATATATATATATATATATATATATATATATATTGAAATATATATATATATATGTGTGTGTTTGTTCCTGTGTGTATGAGTGCGCGTTTGTGAATACGAAGAATTTATTTCCTGTCTTGTTATTAAATTCGTGCATACGGCTTGCAGGCAGAAACGAAGTCTGGGAAAATATCATATGCTTCAAAGATTTTCCGATGGATAATTTTTGGGAAGTTGGCAAATATTAAAATATTTGAAAAATTCTAAAAAAAAAAACCAAAAAAAAAACAAAGAAAAAAAATCATAGTAAAATTTTACTTTCAAATGTGAAGCGAGCGCCTGTTTATCTCTGTTTTCCCTGCAACCCAAAATTCACATTCTCTCTCTATCTCTCTCCCTCACTCTATTTGCCGATCTTTCTCTCCCCTTCACACATACATTATCTCTCTCTCTCTCTCTTTCTTTGTCTATCTATTTATCCATCTTTCCAAATAAGTCTATATTTTCCCCGAATATATATTCAGAAATATATCGTCACTGTGGTCTTCCTATATATTTAAGGAAAATATAAGTATATAGGTATGTACGCACACAAATATCTTCCCCCAATACCCACGCACACACTCGCGGATACACACTATTTTTTTTTATTACTTCAAATGGAAACGCCACATTTTTTTTTTACAATTATATTTGAAACAGTGTTTCTGTCTGATTTTCTGGCATGGTGAGTTATCATCATTTACACTATCTACATTCGGGCTATTGTCCTCAAATCTGTTGTTGTTATCACGTTTCTCAAGGTCATTAGATGTATATTGATCTGCGCAACATTTACTTCATCTAGGAGCCACTAATAGCGAAATAAAGACAAATGGCAGCAGCAGCAGTCAAACAGGCACATTAGTCAGCAGGCATTTAGGTTTAAGGCTCCATGTTCATTCCAAATATTGTTTTAAAGAAAAATAGCCTAGGGGGTTAAAACATTGCTTTATGATATAGTAATTGATATTTCAGTCCCCAGGTCGGAGTAGGCTACTTTGTTCCTTCGTTCCGTAACTAAGCTAAAAATACGAACTATCCATAAGAACGAATACAGATTAAACAGGTCAAATAAAATCAGTACAATATCTACATATCAGCACTTTACTTCTAATCTATCTGAAGGAATACATATATATGTGAAGAAAGTCTCAGATTTAATCTGTAGAAAAAGAATATATTTATAAATGTAAAAATCAATAGGAAAACTGTAATATTAACCGACGAGTTTCGTCAAATGTGGACTTTTTCAAGGCAAAAACGAAATGAATTTATTAAAACAAAGAAACTATTAAAAACAAAACAAAATGGCCTCAGCAACTGGAAGAATTTAGAAAACGCTATTGTATTCATATTGTCAACTGAAAATTACTCAAGTACTGTAATGTGTGGAAATATTGTTGTGTTGACAGATTCAACCATTTTCTTGTTTCGTGATAAAGTTACGACGCTCCTGAACAAACGTACACAACTGTAAAATAAAAGTAATCATTGAAGTCAACATTCAGAGGCGACCGACTGTTTCATGCTATACGCAATTAGCAGGCCTGATGGTTGCATTTTGCATGACTTTAATGTACACTTTTATACACACACACACACACACACACACACACATATATATATATATATATATATATATATATATATATATATATGTGTGTGTGTGCGCGCCCGTGTGCGTGTAATAAAACCTTGCTTTAGTAAATCATTAATTAAAGCCTTCTAGAGGAAAAAAAAAGCATAATACATAACCTTTTTCATTTTGTCAGACATTTTCCTAATATTTATATGAATATCATATTCTATTCTTCATCCATCTACGTATTTGGGGCGCCTTTGTATCTCTCTCTCTCTCTCTCTCTCTCTATCTATCTATCTATCTATCTATCTGGCTTAGTTGGCTCATATCCCACTCTCGCTTACTCTCTCTGATACTGATCATATCTATCTATCTATCTATCTATCTATCTATCTATCTATCTATCTATCTATCTATCTATCTATCTATCTACCCATCCAGACAGCTTCTGTCTCTCTCTTCCTTTCCATCAATCTATCTATCTTTTTTTCAATCTATCTATCTATAAATTAGATATTTACCTATCCGAAAAGTCTCCGACTCTCTCTTCCCTTGTTTCTTTCTCTATCTACCTATCTATCTATTAATTAGATATTTGTATATCTGACAGCTTCCGTTTCTCTCTTCCTTAATATCTATCTATCTATCTATCTATCTATCTATCTATCTATCTCTCTCTCTCTCTCTCTGTATATATATATATATATATATATTAGCTTGGTTCAAAAATAATGTCGTCTTCTCACATAGTAACATATGTGAGAAAACGATATTATTTTTGCACCAACCTAATATATGTGTGTGTGTGTGTATTAATTAGATATTTGTCTATTCTGACAGCCTCCGTTTTTCTTTTCCCTACTATCTATCTATCTGTCTATCTATCTATTAATTAGATATTTACCTATTCTGACAGCCTCTTTCTCTCTTCTCTTCCCTTCTATCTATCTATATTTGAGACAAAAATATCGCAAAATCGACGTATAGACGAATAGCCTTCATTTTCTATTCTTTACCGACTTACTGCCTCGTTTATAAACGAACGTTAGGTTTGACCTTGTCCTTCCATTCACTTCCTAAAGCGAGTTCGAAAAAGAAAAATAGAAAGCAAATCATATTTCCTGATACAAGACTTCTCCACGACATTGTGGCGTCTCTACAACTCACTTCGTCAGATGAACCGATCAATAGCACTTCGTATCTGGAGAGGACTTTCATTTAACTTGCTCTTGGACGTCAGGTGACCTCAAATTCTAGTGGACAACTCAGATGTCTATCTGCGTTCTACGATGTCGTCTTTCTGGCGTATTTGTTAGGAACAAACATATATTTGCTGAGCGGACAGCTGCTTTAAGTGTATATCGCTAGGCTTTCAAATACCAACAAAAATTCAAAGATATATGTAGAAGGAGCGTCACATCCACCCAAACACACATATTGGCAGCTAATAAAATAAGACTAATCTGTGTATGTACAGGGGCGAAATGTAACTCCGATAATCATGTTTCTTAAGATTTTTTAATTCATACTAATTATCTATCAATACAAGTAACAAAAGTCACTAAAGATAGAGGTTTAGTGGTGGTTTCGTAAGGGCGAAAAGAGATGATTTAAGGAGTGAACATTTTTGAGATATGTAACAGTGATAAGAATTTAAGGATGTAGCATTATGAAATTAATTTCGCAAGCTATCTACTGATCTACCTAAGTAAATTTTTGAAACGTTAGATTACAGGTATGACACTATATATATATATATATATATATATATATATATATATATATATGTAAGCAAATATATGGATATAGATCCAACAGTATGAAGAAAAATATGGGGAAAAAACAAACAAAAATCCCAATATGCAATTATGCTGTTTTAATGTTAATATAATGTCAGGGAGATAGATAATAAATTAAAATGCTAATCCATGTGCAATTTCCAAGAGGATAAAGATGCAAGGAGAGATCTATGTCCGAGATAGAGCAAAATTTTAATTAAATAATTATTAATTATTAATTAAATAGCCTTCAAATTTTATAGGTTTTATTAAATAAAGATTATTACATATATATTACCTGGTATTTTAAGTTATTCATTAGTATGTATATATATATATATATATATATATATATATATATATGTCATCCACAGACAGATTGTTTTGCTGTATCACAGCTCTTCATTGTGGCGAGAGATCCGATTGCTTCAAGCCGGGATCGAGATTCTACCCCTAAGCTATCGGCGCACGGCAAAGGGAAAGGGACATTTTAATGTTTTCTATACGAAATGTATACAAACACCAGTAGCCAGGTGAGCTCAATTCCTAATTTACAAGTAATGCTTTAACAGCAGCAGCCATTGATTTTTTTTTTAAAATTACCCTTTTCTCAGGTGAGTTCGATCTGATCCCTGAAAACATGTTGACCCTACCTATCCTGATAATGACTTAACAAATTCGAAAGCTTGGACCATGTTCCTTCCGATATAATCCCCTGCTTATCTGAGAATGATTATGGTTGATTTGGAAAAATTGATTAATAAAATTAATCGACACAAAATGTCTACTGACTTTAATGACATTTGCCTTATAGACTAGCACATCCTTGTAAATTGTCCCGTCTGTGTTCATATCTATCTATCTATCTATCTTGAAAAACCTTAAACTCTCTCCTTTTTCTCTCTCTCCCTCTCCCTCTCTATCTATATATGTATCATCATTCTGTTAATATCTATCTTGATGAATCTGAGTCTGTCTATCTGTCTGTCTCTGGCTTTCTGTCTATCTGATGTTCTTTCACTCTTTATCACTCTATTAAAATCTGTCTATCTCTAAATCTGGGAGAATCTTTTTTTCTTTCTCTCTCTCTCTTATATATATACAATCTTTTTTCTTGGAGTATTCTCATTCTCCATATATCTTCTCAATTTTGAAATTAATTTAAAGTCTTCTATCGCTACCAGTTAATTTTTCGAAAAGTTTCTCGGATACATATGCATGGCCTTTGTGTTTACATCTGGATAAATCTTCCAGTTGCAAGAGAGAATCTATTGAATCACCAAATGATTGTTTCACGAGCTTTCGACATTTTTTATTGTACTCTGTTTGCTATCTCTTTTTCCACTATCTCTTCCCTTTTTCTCAAGACTGCAGCATATTAGACAACATATCTGACAATATAGAAATGTCACTTTTTACATTCATCTGCGAACATCTGTGTGTTTGGTGATTTTAATGCCCATCATCTCAAGTTGCTTACGCATTCTGATTTTTCAATTACTCACTTCATCAGTCAAACAATGGATTTCTGTACTCGTTTCCCTAATAATTACGATCAACGTGCTGCTTTACTTGAGTTGTTCTTTCCTCTTCTCCTGTCTCTCGACGAGCATCAGAACTCCATCCTCTTGGCAATTTGGCTCACACTATAGTATCTGTTGATTTATCTTTGACTCCTACCGAAGGCTTTTTTTTCAGACAAGCAATGCAGTTTTCGCTTCTAGATATCAACTACTAATGGGTTAATAGTTATTTTTGAAAAAGTCTGTCGAGATTTTTTCTTTAGACATAACGAAATCATTTGACAGGGTTTGGAAAGCTGTTTTATCACATGTTGAAAAAAATATGGTATTTCAAAACGAATTATTGATCTGATTCAATCTTTCTTAGCATATCGTGAATGAATGCTATCTTAAACGGCCACCTTTCTAGATCGTTTCTATTAATTTTATTGCATCAATGTATTGTTAAATGGCACAATTAATGTATGTTAATATTAACGTCTACAAAAGTAAAAGCTCTCCTCTCTTTTGCTCGCTTGATATAAGCTTTGTTTGACTTTTATTAGCAGAGATGATGCTAACCTCCAGAAGAGCGGCTTATTGCACCTTCTCAAGCTAACGTATTCCGCTAATATGAGGTGATTCAAGCCGGCAGAAAGAAAGGGATATTTTGACGTTTTCTATACGAAATGTATACAAACACCGGTAGCCAGGAGAGCTTAATTCGTAATTGAAGAGCAATGCAGTAATAGCAACAGCAGCACAATCAATTAGATCAATTTGTTGAATGACCCGCTCAACAAACTCAAGAAATTAAAATATTGCATTTTCTTGTAGTATTTATTCCAGTGAACAACATATAAAAAATAGGCCAACATAAGAACATCAAAAAGCGTCTAAATAAGACGTCAAAATAGATGGCCGTCATTGCGCTAGAATACTGAATATATGCACAAATATATTATGACACACACAGTTCTAAACTATTTCAAAAAAGAAAATTAGTCCATTTAACAATGAAATATTTTAGTTGGTAGATGTCTTGCAGTTGTCTGGAGCGTCATTACGTTATACAATTACTTTATTTATTGTACCAGGACATCTTTGACAGCGAGCTGAGAAAATTTTTCCTTTTGCATTATTTGGCAAGAAGTTCTGACATTCTGTCCTCGTTTTCATCTAGAATTATTTTATAGCTCATATTTTTATATGTGTTATCCTGGAAAAGTTCCTACTTCTCAAAACTACACCTAAGTCTTCTGCATCCAGTGGAACAATTACGGTGAATCATGCTAAGCAAGATGGTCGGAGAAGGGCTATTGTCCGTCATTATTGGCAGGTATTTTCCCTCTTGAGTAGTCCATGCCCATTTTGTAGGGTGCAGGTTTTCAATCGTACCTATACATTCTCTGACTTAGAGATAAGTTCGCCTTGAGTGATGCTTTATACCCGAAAGGCAACTGAAAAGGTAACTATACCACGGTGATGATGAAGAATCTAGAACAGACCCTTTAAATGATGTCGCCAAACAGCACTTTCTATATCAATCTGATCTTTGTATGGAGTACAGAAAAATTGGGAAGAATTTCGTAGAGACGGATCTACTGCTTCGGATTTTTCGAAACACATATTTTTCCCAACACTGAAAACTCTAGAGGTAGTGTTACCCACTGTGAAGGCACGTGAAAACAAAAAACCTGTACAAACATTATTCCCAAGAAAAGCTTCCAAAGTCTTGATATTGGGCACAAGTGAATTCCCTTTGAGGGAAGGAAAGGAAACTTGTTTGTTGTCAATTTTCACATTGTATAAAAGCAATATCAACAGATCTTCGCCGCTGAGTATGGTTGATGTTTTGACTATCAAAAACTAAAGCTTATACTATTTCCACAACTGCATCTCCACCTTTTCTTGTATGACAGTGCAGTTTTGTTGCTTCAGTTGCACTGTGATTATATTAATAAAAGACTTTTTGTGGTTTTCATTGGAAAGTTAGTGTCCCTTCCATGCCACAAATCTTCTTTCCTCTGTAATAATGAGTGTATTTTCCATATTGGTAGTCTTCCTAGGCTCGTGGTAGGTGTTGTCCTTGGTGTTTGGTCTCTCATATCCGTCGAAGACCACAGTTGCTTCTTCATACCGTTCCGCGGTGAAAGATGCATACGTATCAGCAATTGAACTGTAGGTGTTTCCTTCAGTTCATTCCATCCTGTGAAAGTGGGGAAACCCAATCTAAAACACAGTCCTCAGTCTTAAGAATATACTGAAGGATAATACCATACACAGAACTAATATGTTTCCTAAAAGCCTCTAGAAGCGCGGATTCGTCTGGCTTTCGTGGTCGATGCTTATCTTCAAAAGAAAGAGATTGGGTATGGAGAAAAGCTAATTGGTGTAACCTAGGAAGCCTTACTGAATGAGGAATAACCAAAACGAAGGTTGGAAATGAAATGATAATATTTATAAAATCAGCAAAACACAATACTCGCCAGCGACGTGACGTAGGTAGACCAGTGCTAGTGGTGAACTATTTAGACAGCATATTACGATATTTACTTGCCCCAGAGGTAGGATGAGGTGCAAGGCCAAATTTAATTTGGGGAAAAACGAGCCCGTTGGTTCGGGCAAAAATTGCCCGTAGACCCCGCATATGTGTGATCGGGTATCTATCAACCTCCCAAGACGAGACTCTAACCTTCGGCATAGCCTCGTCCGGGTTCCTCTCTGCCCGAAGGCTGAGAGTTCGACACGGCATGTGTTTCCCACGCTAAGAGATCACGCTGGCAGCTTAGGCAGTATATTGCCCCTACTTACAATAGTGTCCAGCGTATTTATGAGGATTGGGGCATACCCATCAGCATTCGGTATATAAACGGTACGGTATATGAAACTAATACTTCATCATTTCATCTAATCTCACCATTCTGCCACACAACCAAGAACGTCTGAAATAAAACGACTAAATCGACTGTCTTGTCTTCAGCAACCCTGTCAGCATTTGGTGATGCCAGTATCTTTGCTTTACTGTTGCGTTTGTGTGAATACGAAAATACAGATTGGCCTCCTATTTTTAAAACAATGTCTTTACTAATGGCGAACTGTACACATTCATATCGTCCTCAACATTAATCCTCTTTGTGTTACTGCGCCATGATGTTTCCTATAATAACGGGACAAAAATCTCCGATGCAAGTTTGATCAGATCGTCTTTATCCTGGATAATTCTTGCAGTAGATGCTTCCTTTATTTGTTACCTAGTGGTATAATGCATTCTACATAAATCCTGCATTGCATAGTGGTATGATGAGGATACGGGTGAAAACATTATCCAGATAGACCTTTGGTGGTCAGATATCCCACTAACTCTTATCAACCAACCTTTACATTTGAGTGACTTCATAAGCGTCTGTTCAATGACCAAATCACAACCCAAACTTGCCCAAAACTTGTTACTCCGTGGAATAACATGCTATCCACACATGCACTTCTGAAAGACTTTAGGGTTTTCAGCCTCGAAAGCGTTCATCTTCTGAGGACACAGATAAGCAGACTTTAGGTAGTTTGGGTAACCTGCGACAGCAAATATAGGTAAAAACTCTGCTACTGCATGGATATGCATTTTCCATGATCCTGACCGATCAACCCCAGTAAGTTCTCTAGCGACTCGCGACATTTTCTGATAGTTCAACCACAGTTTGCTGGTTTTTGATTTGTCAGAAAGACGAGATGCCTTAGATGCTATTGAAGGAATCATTTTTGCCATACAGTCTGAACCAAGCAATCTATTTCACCATTCTCAGCTTTACAATATAATTGTTCAAGTTCCTGTATAAGGCTCTCAATTTTTGGTTCACTGTCAATGATCTTGGAGATGGTTTGATCAGTGAGGCACTGGTCGAGCAGATGTCCACGAAATTCACGCTTCAATGTCTTTCCTGGCATAATATGTACCCCAGCATTTCCTTCAAAGATTTTATATGAGATATCTTTAAGTCCACTCCCTCCATCAATGTACGAATAGCCCCCAGCAGATTCATCAGTGTATGGAAGCTCCTAAGTAACAAGATAGCATTACTGTCTTCAGCGTCATCCCAGAAGCTTTCCAAAAGAGCCGTTAGTCAAATGTGACTATAAGTGAAATGTCGTGTTTTGCCGCAAGCTTGGAGATGAAATCCAGAGTGAACAAGATGCACGTCTTTGACCCAGAGTACATATTGATCATTGGCAGGCTCAGCACAAATGATTGACCTGGGTGACAATATTTACTGTTCAGTGTGTGCATCATTCCTTGCCAAAAGAAGATCAATTCTGTAGCCTTCACCAGTCAGCAATGGCAGGGACAAGAATTTGATGCTGCGATTGGTATGCGGTATTATTTGATTGAAATTTTGGTCTTATTCTTGATGTGTAGTTCAAACATCTTTTCCTTTAGAACAGTGTAGCTTACTTGACTACCAGGGTTTACAGCCGCAATCATCCCCATTCCATGGAACGTACCTTCACCATCTATAGTCAACATGTGGTTAACATTACCTGTTGCAAATAAGAGCATCCTTTCACTTAGAGCTAATTAATCACCTAAAATATCCTGGGCTACTGAGGAAGTGGCATTCTCTTCAAATGGTTTCACTTCTGAATATGAGACGCAATAGCCCATGACAGACATAATGTCAATCAGGAATCGAGATCGGAAGTTGTGATGCATTTGTGCAGCAATTCCTGCCTTTAGCAGAGCTATGACTGTTTTGGGGACGAATGCCTGAATGATCACATGGACTATGTTTAAAGCCTTACGCCGGGTGTCCTTTCCGACCAGCAGATGCTGAAGCATGAAACGCAAACTGGGAAGAATATACTCAAGTGCTTCCTTCATTTTCGTATGAGGCTTTTGGATATTCCCTTATGACAGGTTCTATAAAATATTTTATATCACTTTCCGTAAGTTTTGTTTGTTTCAATTATTCCACGATTCTGATCTTCTTTTAGCGTCAAGAAATAGTGTCGAAGAACCATTTATATCATTTCTTGAAAGGTCACAATATCATGGAATACTCGAACCTCAGCGACGAATAAAGAATAACCATAGTGTTTTAGTAATTTAGACATGTGATACTAGTTGCCAAATGCACTAGATTAACTAATATACAAATTCCCTTTCATCTTATTGGCAAGATCTCTCAGATGCGATATTATGATTACTTGCATTAATTACATTATTCCGACACTTATGCTCGTCTTCATTGCCATATTGACAACGTTTCGGCCGTTGTACGCCCCGGCCTTCTTCAGGATCTGTCTATATGTCTGATATAAGATATTATGATTACTTCCATGATTTACATTATTCGGACTGTTATCCCCATTTTCATTGCCATATTGACAACGTTTCGGCCGTTGTACGCTCCGGCCTTTTTCAGGATCTGTCTATATTTCTGAGATGAGTTACTATGATTACTTGCATTATTTACATTATTCGAACTGTTATTCTCATCTTCATTGTCATATTCGCAAGATTTCCGTCGTTGTACTCTTCGGCCTTCTTCATAATCTGTTTATATACTTGAAATAAGGTATTATGATTACTTACATTATTTACACTATTCGGACCGTTATCCTCATCTTTATTTCCAATTTTCGAACGTTTCGGCCGTTTAAGCTCCAGTCTTCTTCGGGATCTGTCTATATCTCTGAGATGAAGAATTATGATTATTTGCATTATTTACATTATTCGGACTGTTATCCTCATCTTCATCGCCATATTCACAACATTTCAGCCGTTGTAGGCTCCGGTCTTCTTCAGGATCTGTCTATATATAGATGGAGACAACAGTCCGAATAATGTAAAGAATGCTCTTCCATCTTATTGGCAAGATCAGTGATAGTAAATTGTTCTTCTTCATTGTCCTCAAAATAGGCAGACACTTTGAGAAAAGCTTGTTTCTGGTTATTATTAGTAGGCCTCCCATCTTTCTCTTTTTCTTGTGTGGTTTTAATCTATGTTGTGCAGGAATGTTGCGGAATGTACGGAAATTTGTATCACATGAATGATGGTCAAACACTATGCTGCATGTAGGTCGCAACCAAAGTACTGTACTCGATTCCTTACTATAGATGCGCAATCACCATTACGTGCTTTACAATTCCATCTTGTCCACAAAGGGCTCTGTTCTAACAAAGCTATATTAACCGTAATCTGCGCTGGGTTTGCTAGTTAGATCTTGGTTCCAACAAAATAAGCAGTCTACTTTGCTATCATAAGGACGAGTAGAAACATGTAAACTTTTTTACACAATGTTAAATTAAAACTTAACTTAGCTTTCTTATGTCACTCAATGTTGTTTTTGTTCGTGTAGTTCAAGCGACACGTCTTCTGGATCAGCAGCTATGATACGATCATCTCTTTCGACACTTGCATCGTTGATACGGTCGACGACTTTCTGAGTGATTACGATGTAGTCCTCACTTTCTGTTGCTTTCCATCCTGGAAAGACGCATGATTCTTTATCTGCTTTCATTTTGAAGGCCTGAAATAAAGGTTCTTGATAAAATTCCACTGTTATTGTGAGAAGTAAAACAAGAGAATAACTTAAATTTTACTCTTTGGGTATGACAGGAACGGTTTTTGGTGAGAAGGAAAATAAGTAGTCCTATCCAGTTGAAGGAATGTCTTTGTATGACCAGTTTGTCATGACTGCTAGTCGTTTAGGTGCCTACTGATCTCTATGTGACTATTGGGTAGGAAGAAATCAATATTTAATATGGTGGAAGTCACCATCTTGAATACTGAGAAATACTCAGCATTTTCCAAGTAGAAACCAAGCTAAAAATACTTTCTTTCTATATAGAGCACATTTACACGAAAAAGATTTAGGGTAGTGAAAATTGCAATGTCTCATTATATATATATATATATATATATATATATATATATATATATATATATAAGAATAGCAACTAGATTATAAATCCCCCACGGGATTCCAAGGACTGTAGGGACACTTCCTTTTTTCTTTAGCCGTGGCGATTGTGAAGGACTGGGTACTGTAAGACTAGTGGTAGGATTCTAATCATGCCATCACATTGCAACCTGAAATTTGGGAAAAGATTTGTGTACCACAGATTAAATCTTTCACAACTTTTGAATGATGGTGATATACTACATGCTCTTAATCGTATAATTGACCATTTATTTAAATTAAAAATAATCAAAACTAATCTCAGAAATGAATTACTCATCCTCTAAAACCCCTAAAAATGGTATTACAAGACCCTCTGTGTTATCAACTTCAAAACTTGAGGATTAGTCAATATTCAATATGGCGGAAGCCACCATCTTGTATTCCGACCGTTTATGAAGCTCGTATGTTCGCCTATTTTTGATATGTTGTTCACTGGACTAAATGCTACAAGAAAATACAATAAAACAATTGCATTTTTTTTTGTGGTAGCATTTATTTCATATATTGCTTCTTTAAACATTTTTTTCTCGTCAGAATCTATCTTATACATTTATAAGTCTATCATTCATTTTTGCATGGAATATTTCTGTCACATCTGGTCTTGTGTTTCTGTTATGTATTTAAAGATTCTTGATGTAATCCAAAAATGTAATATAAAGTGTTTATCGGTCCTGATATGACATTTGACCTTCGGTCAATATCCCACGTCCATAACGGAGATTCCATGTGTATTTTCTATAAATATTTTCATGGTTAACTTTCTGGCGAGCTTACTTATTTGGTACATCGACTTTACGAATTGAAGGGCAGTACTTAATTGGTAGCTAGGTCTCATTAATTAGCTGTTGAAATTGTTGAAATATAGGTTCTAGGCTAATAATTTATTTTCTCGTACTTCTTAAAACCTCAATAATTAGAACACGTTATGCTGATGTCATGAGATACCACATTGTACAGAGTTCTACCTCGAAGTCATTAGTTTCTCAAACATTGTCGAAAATATGTTTTTAATCTGTTGGGTCTGCAGAATATTTTTTTTTATTTTTATTAATATTATGAAAATATGCTGGTTTAAAAACTAGACAATAATTCTTTTACTGCAATATTATATTTCGTAGTATGTGACGTCATTTGTTTCCGTTTAAATACGCTTTGAGCAGATATGAACGTTCGAGGGAAATCATAGAAAATTGTAGTTTAAAAGCAGCAAAATCGATCTCGATAACCAGACTCTCCTCTGTAGGTAAACCGATATAGTACGTAAGACTATATGATGATTCCGTATAGGATACAGGTTCGATTCCAGTCGGAGCACATATTTTCTATGAAAGTTTCGGTAAATGCTGTTAATACTGTTTATTATAAACAGAACATTTACTTAAATATTTGCGTCTATATAAATAAAGTATAACAATAAAATATGTTAAATAATCTTAAATGTATTTGTTCAGGCATTTTAAATTTTCTATCGTGTAATATTCATTCGTAGGGAATAGTTATGCAAAATTCTTTCAGCGAATATGTAGCGTTGATTTAAACAGTCACCTTTATGACTCATAAATCAATGACGCGTCTCAATAATTTTTTTTTTGCATTTCTAAAAAAAAAAAAAAATCTATCGCAGACAGAAATTTTTAATGTCCTTTCCTCACACCCGTTGCCAGAAAAGGAATTTATTTTTGGCAAAAATATTAATTTGTGAAATCGAATTTTTGCATGTATAAAATTATTGAACGCCTGAATCGTAAAAAAAAGAACGTTAAAAGCGTAACTATCATAAAATTCATTAAAATTCTTTCCATCTACAAGATCTCAAGAAATCATCAACATTGTGAAGGGAAGTTGCTTGTGGAAGAAATCATGCTATCGAAATTGATTTTGAAACCAGAAAATCTTGGTGGAATGTATTATTTTATCCAATTTATATCCATTTGGTCCAGTCGGAAAACAAAAGTTTATCTATCTATCTATCTATCTATCTATCTATCTATCTATCTATCTATCTATCTATCTGTCTATCTATCTGTCTATCTATCTATCTATCTATCTATCTATGCTCATAACTTTCTCAGTCTGTTCATTATCTATCTATCTATCTATCTATCTATCTATCTATCTATCTATCTATCTATCTATCTATGCTCATAACTTTCTCAGTCTGTTCATTATCTATCTATCTATCTATCTATCTATCTATCTATCTATCTATCTATCTATGCTCATAACTTTCTCAGTCTGTTCATTATCTATCTATCTATCTATCTATCTATCTATCTATCTATCTATCTATCTATCTATCTATGCTCATAACTTTCTCAGTCTGTTCATTATCTATCTATCTATCTATCTATCTATCTATCTATCTATGTTCATAACTTTCTCAGTCTGTTCAGTATCTATCTATCTATCTATCTATCTATCTATCTATCTATACACAAATCTTTTTCCCGTCTAATCATTATCTATACTCATATCCTTTTCATTCTGTTCATTATCTATCTCTGTCTGTCTGTCTGTCTCTCTCTCTATCTATCTATGCACATATCTTTTTTCCGTCTCATCATTATTTATCTATGTTCGTATCTTTCTAGGTCTGTCCGTTATCTATCTATCTATCTATCTATCTATCTATCTATCTATCTATCTATCTATCTATCTATCTATCTATCTATCTTCACTACTCCACAGTCTGCTCACCCTTCTTTATTCCGATATATATATATATATATATATATATATATATATATATATATATATATATATATATATATCATAAGTATTTCTTTAGTATTTTCACCCCTCTCTATTCCGATCTATCTATCTATCTATCTATCTATCTAATTAGAAGTTGTGAACGTTACATCAGCTCGCATATCAGTTCAACGCTGGTTCCGTTAAAAGAATCAGAAAATGCACTATTGAGTGCATAGTGCATTCTATATAGTTTCTTAATAATCAGCTAAAAAAGTACACATTTAAATGATGACATCAAAATATATGACTACGAACATTCAACAAACTGTGGAAAAGTGACCGCCTGTTGCCTGCTAAGTCGAAGCATATTTACAGATTTTATGGGCAGACGGTGAAAGTCAGGGTGCCGATACTTTATGAGGCCATGAACACAATCAGACCCCGCTCTGTATCACATAAGCTTTTGCTCGCTCTGTGCCGGGTGTCCATTTCCTTGGAGTTCGCAAAAAAAACAAAAAAAAAAAAAACAATATTTAAAATGAAGTGATTTTTTTTTCTGATACTGACATCTCGGACATAACCTACTTCGTTGCAGTCCATTTGAGCCGCATTATGTTCCCCATGTTTCCCATTTGTCATTGGCCCTTACCTATAACTCCTATAACTACAGAATGAACTCTTCCTATTATTTGAGTCGTTTCCATTTTATGAGCCTCTTGCCTAAAAATAATCGATTCGGGACAAAATTAAAATTACACGCTGATTGTTTAGAATTAAAAAATAAATAACAGTGACAAGTTTGGGATGAAAAATGGCCTTATTATTATGTCTGGAAATCATTATCATCGTCATCACCATCATCATTATTAGGGCTGGACATCATCATCATCATCATCATCATAACTATCATCATTATTAGAGCTGGAAATCATCATCATCATCATCATCTATATCATCATTATTAGGGCGGGAAATCATCATCATCGACATCACCATTAATCATCATTAAGGCTGGAAATCATCATCATCTTCACTATCATCATTATTAGGGCTGGAAATCATCATCACCATCATTATTATTAGGGCTGGAAATCATCATCACCATCATAATTATTAGGGTTGGAAATCATCATCATCATCAACGCCATCATCATTATTAGGATTGGAAATCATCATCAATATTAGGGCTGGAAATAATAATCATCATCATCCCTATCATGATTATCAGGGCTGGAAATCATCATCATCATCATCATCATCACTATCTTCATTATTAAGGCTGGAAATCATCATAAGCATCTCCATCAT
>OZ010589.1:89423882-89448882 GCA_963932145.1 Acanthosepion lycidas | reverse complement strand
CGAAGGCAATTTGACATCCGTCCTCTCCTAAGGACATACGACTGTGGTTTAAATAATTTCAAGAAAGTGGGTTTCTGTCTAACCGAAAAATTTCAGGACGGCGACGAGTTTCCATGGAACAAGTGGCGAGAATACGTGTTGCGTTTTGAGCGGAGTCCGCGAAAGTCACAAATCGAGCTAGCTGTGGGCTTGCGATTTCTCAATCCCCTATTTAAGAAGAGATCTACATTTGAAATCTTACAGACTACGGCTCCTTCAGGCACTTAACAAAACTTTTATCTTTGTGTTCGGCCTGCGAAATTCACGGTGTCTGCTTTTTTTTGTTGTTGTAGGGATACGTAAAAGAATGCATTCATGTTGCACCGCTACCCACTAACATCGATGACATTAAACATCGACTAACAACAGCAATCAATTCATTCTTAGTGTTCGCTTATCAAAATTCATTCGTAGTGTTCGATTATCAAAAATCATTCTTAGTGTTCGCTTATCAAAAATCATTCTTAGTGTTCTTTTATCAAAAATCATTCTTAGTGTTCTTTTATCAAAAATCATTCTTAGTGTTCTTTTATCAAAAATCATTCTTAGTGTTCGTTTATCAAAAATCATTCTTAGTGTTCGTTTATCAAAAATCATTCTTAGTGTTCGATTATCAAAAATCATTCGTAGTGTTCGCTTATCAAAACTGATTCTTTGTGTTCGCTTATCAAAACTGATTCTTTGTGTTCGCTTATCAAAACTGATTCTTAGTGTTCGTTTATGAAAAATCATTCTTAGTGTTCGTTTATGAAAAATCATTCGTAGTGTTCGCTTATCAAAATTCATTCTTAGTGTTCGTTTATGAAAAATCATTCTTAGTGTTCGTTTATCAAAAATCATTCTTAGTGTTCGTTTATCAAAAATCATTCTTAGTGTTCTTTTATCAAAAATCATTCTTAGTGTTCTTTTATCAAAAATCATTCTTAGTGTTCGTTTATCAAAAATCATTCTTAGTGTTCGCTTATCAAAAATCATTCTTAGTGTTCGCTTATCAAAAATCATTCGTAGTGTTCGCTTATCAAAACTGATTCTTTGTGTTCGCTTATCAAAACTGATTCTTTGTGTTCGCTTATCAAAACTGATTCTTAGTGTTCGTTTATGAAAAATCATTCTTAGTGTTCGTTTATGAAAAATCATTCGTAGTGTTCGCTTATCAAAATTCATTCTTAGTGTTCGTTTATGAAAAATCATTCTTAGTGTTCGTTTATCAAAAATCATTCTTAGTGTTCGTTTATCAAAAATCATTCTTAGTGTTCTTTTATCAAAAATCATTCTTAGTGTTCTTTTATCAAAAATCATTCTTAGTGTTCTTTTATCAAAAATCATTCTTAGTGTTCGTTTATCAAAAATCATTCTTAGTGTTCGCTTATCAAAAATCATTCTTAGTGTTCGCTTATCAAAAATCATTCGTAGTGTTCGCTTATCAAAACTGATTCTTTGTGTTCGCTTATCAAAACTGATTCTTTGTGTTCGCTTATCAAAACTGATTCTTAGTGTTCGTTTATGAAAAATCATTCTTAGTGTTCGTTTATGAAAAATCATTCGTAGTGTTCGCTTATCAAAATTCATTCTTAGTGTTCGTTTATGAAAAATCATTCTTAGTGTTCGTTTATCAAAAATCATTCTTAGTGTTCGTTTATCAAAAATCATTCTTAGTGTTCTTTTATCAAAAATCATTCTTAGTGTTCTTTTATCAAAAATCATTCTTAGTGTTCGTTTATCAAAAATCATTCTTAGTGTTCGTTTATCAAAAATCATTCTTAGTGTTCTTTTATCAAAAATCATTCTTAGTGTTCTTTTATCAAAAATCATTCTTAGTGTTCGTTTATCAAAAATCATTCTTAGTGTTCGATTATCAAAAATCATTCGTAGTGTTCGCTTATCAAAACTGATTCTTTGTGTTCGCTTATCAAAACTGATTCTTTGTGTTCGCTTATCAAAACTGATTCTTAGTGTTCGATTATCAAAATTGATTCTTAGTGTTCGTTTATGAAAAATCATTCTTAGTGTTCGTTTATGAAAAATCATTCGTAGTGTTCGCTTATCAAAATTCATTCTTAGTGTTCGTTTATCAAAAATCATTCTTAGTGTTCGTTTATCAAAAATCATTCTTAGTGTTCGTTTATCAAAAATCATTCTTAGTGTTCTTTTATCAAAAATCATTCTTAGTGTTCTTTTATCAAAAATCATTCTTAGTGTTCGTTTATCAAAAATCATTCTTAGTGTTCGTTTATCAAAAATCATTCTTAGTGTTCGATTATCAAAAATCATTCGTAGTGTTCGCTTATCAAAACTGATTCTTTGTGTTCGCTTATCAAAACTGATTCTTTGTGTTCGCTTATCAAAACTGATTCTTAGTGTTCGCTTATCAAAACTGATTCTTAGTGTTCGATTATCAAAAATCATTCTTAGTGTTCGTTTATGAAAAATCATTCGTAGTGTTCGCTTATCAAAATTCATTCTTAGTGTTCGTTTATCAAAAATCATTCTTAGTGTTCGTTTATCAAAAATCATTCTTAGTGTTCTTTTATCAAAAATCATTCTTAGTGTTCGTTTATCAAAAATCATTCTTAGTGTTCGTTTATCAAAAATCATTCTTAGTGTTCGATTATCAAAAATCATTCGTAGTGTTCGCTTATCAAAACTGATTCTTTGTGTTCGCTTATCAAAACTGATTCTTTGTGTTCGCTTATCAAAACTGATTCTTAGTGTTCGATTATCAAAAATCATTCTTAGTGTTCGTTTATGAAAAATCATTCGTAGTGTTCGCTTATCAAAATTCATTCTTAGTGTTCGTTTATGAAAAATCATTCTTAGTGTTCGTTTATCAAAAATCATTCTTAGTGTTCTTTTATCAAAAATCATTCTTAGTGTTCTTTTATCAAAAATCATTCTTAGTGTACGTTTATCAAAAATCATTCTTAGTGTTCTTTTATCAAAAATCATTCTTAGTGTTCTTTTATCAAAAATCATTCTTAGTGTTCGTTTATCAAAAATCATTCTTAGTGTTCGTTTATCAAAAATCATTCTTAGTGCTTGCTTTTCAAAAATCATTCTTAGTGCTTGCTTTTCAAAAATCATTCTTAGTGTTCGTTTGTCAAAAATCATTCTTAGTGTTCGCTTTTCCAAAATCAGGCTTAGTGTTCTCTACAAAAATTGGAGGTTCACAGAAAATGATTAGCAATATTTTCCTTCCTAAAAAATCGAAATTAAAAATTGGGAAAAATATTTATTAACCAATAAAAATTGTGTTCAGTAAATTTACCTTTTAACTTCATGTGATTCGAAGCAGTTTGGAGGCTGTGGTTGTAACCAGTGCCGATTGTATTGAATAAATGTCCTCTATTGTTACAAGATGTGTCAGTGTTATTTTCATTTTTGCATAATTTAGATGACCATTTACCAATCGCATCCAGTATATTAATCATTTCACCTCAAGAAATGAAACCGGTAAATTCTAACCAGGGTCTATAAGTTTTTTTTCTAATAAACTGATACACTCGTCTAAAATCCATAGAAAAAGCAATAAACCAGTAGCACTAATCTTTTATGCCATTATATCTACATATTCCTGGGCACCTTGATGTGGTATATTTAGAAAGCTTGTCTTGCCAGATCAGTTACGACTGAGTAGTGAGTTCGATCCTCACTGGGTGTCGCATAATTTCGGCCTTGTGCTACATCTAAGCTGTGCTTAGAAAAGCACTATATCAACTCGGCGTGGTGTAATGGTTAGCAAGCTTCTCTCGCTAAAACATTTACGACTGAATAGTGAGTTCGATCCTCACTGGATACCTCATATTTTCTGCCTTGTGCCACATCTAAGCTACGCTTGTAAAATCACTATTCCATTGTTATCTAAGAAGATTAGTTCACTGTGTCGTGACAGAAAATCTTTCTTTGCAGAATCTATCTTTAGTATCTGTCTATATTTCTGAGATGAAATATTATGTACACTATTTACATTATTCGGACTATTGTCTTCATCTTTGTCGCCATCTTTATTACATACAACGTTTCGGCCGTTGTACGCTCCGGCCTTATTCAGGTGGTTGGAATATCGAACTGAACCCGTTATTTCGCTCATTGGGGTAGACTGTTCTAGTTCTATGTGCCATGTTTAATGGATTTCAATTAACAATTATCTCCTGTTAATTCCCCTCTGCAAGTTCTCCACTGCCTTAACCGGGTATTGAACTTACACTCTTCAGGGTCCTGTCACTCGATCTAACCAACGCCTTTATCCACTGTGCCATGTGTCCTCGAGAAATAAAGGTTTCAGTTCGACATTCAAACCAACTGAAGAAGGCCGGAGCGTACAACAGCCGAAACGTTGTAATAAATATGGCGACAAAGATGAAGACAATAGTCAGAATAATGTAAATAGTGTAGAATCTATCTTACATATCTATATGCCTACCACTCGTCCATGCTTAGAATAAAACTGCCACATGTAGTTCTTTATCCCTGCTATTAACTTGGTCTCATTGATAAGATCCAAAGAAGAATCCGCTATATTATTGGTCCTGAGCTGGCAGCTCGGCTTCATTCACGTCCCCAACCCTGTAATGTTCCCACTCTGTGTCTGTTCTATAAATACTTTCATGGTAATTGTTCGGCTGAACTCTTCACTATGTTACCTTGACTTTAAAAAAAATATAAGCGTAATAATAGACTAACGTTGAGATCCCATCAATTTGCCGTTGAGCAGGCGAGATGTAGCCGTAAATTCTATGCCAGCAGTTTCTTTTCTCGTTTATCGCTTCTGAGACACCATTTCGGTACCATGCTTTCCAGCCAACTATAATATGCAAAAATTTAAATGCAATGTCAATCGCTACTTACTGTTCTCCTAATTACTCTCTTTCATTTCCGCTCATTATTGATTTTTATGTTTCTAATTCTTCTACACTCTGTAACACTTCGTGTCTTAGCGGCTTTACTGCCTTGCATGGGTTGATAATGATTAAAAAAAAAACCCCAAAAAACAAATACATATATCTATTTGGCGATTAAGTGTTGGGTATTTCACACTAAGAAATCACAAAAAAACTAGAAATATAGTCACGTGTCTCAATGACACATCATTTCGGATGTTGGGCTATTTATAATTCTAATTATTAGGCATATTGTTTAAAAATATGGTTGAACGCTAATAATTAATGCGTCCAAATTTTGATTATCGGAAATTATGGCGTCTATGAATAAACGTCTGCCTCAGTTCGTCTACCAAACTGGAATCCTGGCTCTGAATCTCTTTTTTGCCTTTAGATTAATCTATATTGGTCTGTCTGCCTCATGGCTTTATCAGTTCGTCAATCTCCGTTCACATATTTCCTTTGCCACGTTTATTTATTAGAATCTTTACGAATTTAGAAGTAGCAGGTCGTCTCTAACATTTTAACAGTCTTTTTCATTGTATTCCGTTTTCTATCTATCTATCTATCTATCTATTGAAGTCTGTACATATCTAAGTCTGTTCATATCTATCTATCTATCTATCTAACTATCTATCTATCTAAGTCTATTCATATATAAGTCTATTCATGTCTATGAGTGTTCATATCTATCTATCTATTTCCACGTTTATTTATTATAATCTTTTCGGATTTAGCAGTAGCAGGTCGTCTCTAACATTTTACCAATTTTTTTCATTGTATTTCGTATCTATCTATCTATCTATCTATCTCTCCCCCTCTCTATCTCTCTGTGTATATATATATATATATATATATATATATATATATATTGAAGTCTGTTCATATCTAGGTCTGTTCATATCTATCTATCTATCTATCTATGTTCATATCTAAATCTAGCTAGCTAGCTATCAAATTAAAACTCACTGGAAATCTCATTTTAATTTATACAATCTATATTAAGGACCAAGATGGTAGGCTATCTTTTGTTGTTCTGGCCACTAAGAACTCTACACATCTCAATACGATGAAACATTCTGTGGAACAAACAAACCGATTAAGCAATTAACTTTCAGAAATGAATGAACTTATTGCTAAAGTTTTAGCAGTAAGCCTCATAAGATACCATTAAGAAGCCTTGTAGAGATCACGTCTGATCAAGTAAGAACTGTTTTGTGGCACATGGTGGTCACAAAAATTATTTTAGTCGGAATTCGTCATGTTTTATCGCATTCGTACAGAGAGAGAGAGAGAGAAAGAGAGAGAGAAAGAGAGAGAGAGAAGGTGAAAGGTAAACTTTTTTTTATCCACATGTATCATGCGCTGGGTAACTTAATCAAGTTAAATGTTTAATGTTTTTATTTCTACTTTTTATTTATACACAGAAATAAAATTCAAGAGGTTTTTAAAATTTGAAATTTAAGAATGCTCTAAAATATTCTTAAAGCTAGTTATACAAGAAAAAGTAAACTCTGGAGGACGCTAAGTGATGTGATTCGTTTCCTAATAAATGAAAACGATTGATGTCCACAGTAGACGAAACACGTTGGTAAAGAAAAGTTTCCTTGTATTTTATTTTATTTAAGCATGCCTTGTTATTACCTAGATGGGTGAACTCTTGGGAATAATGAATGCTGTCAGTACGGGTCGATCTACGAGTGCTGTAATGGCAAACAGTTCGAAATTAGAAATCAAACAGCCAATTTTCAATCCAGGTTTGGTTCGATATATTTATTTATGAGCAAATATTCCTGGGAATCCGTGTCAACATTACACTGAACTGTAATTCACTGGAGGAAGTGTCCAGTTTTAAATACTTGGAATCCATCTTGTCTAAAATTTGTGCCTGCATTTTGCATTCAAATCGTCGCATCTATGGCAGTGATGGCCAAATTGGTAAGAATATGGAGGATTTCAAACGAATCAGACACTACATACAAACCGGTGGTAGTCTCCATTCTCCTGTATGGATGTGAATTATGGACACTGTTAGTGAAAACAGAAAGAAAGATCCCCGCGTTTGAGGAAATTTACATGAGAAAAAAATCCTTATATAAAACCCAATACATTTGTGCAGAAAGTGTTGAAAGTTTTGTGGGCCACCAGCAAGCTCTTCTCGCCACTGTCAAACGGAGAAAAACGGCGTGGTTTGGACACATTACAAAGCACTACAGCCTGTGCAAATATATCATGTAAGGACTGTTGAAGGTGGACGTAAGAGAGAAAACAACACAAAAACTGACTGGACAATATCAAACAATGGACAAGTATAATTATGCCGGAATTGCAAGATGGTGGCCGTTGTGGAAGCGATTCAATATGGCTTCGGCATTCGGATTCCCCCTCCCCCAATCACTTACGATTACAAAAGTCAAGATGATGATGATGATGATGATGATTCCTAGGAAAGGTATGAATTCATTTCTTCATTCGCAGCTATGTGTTAATTAGTAGGACTTGTGTCAGTAAATCCTTATTATCTCCAAAAAATTCTCGCCCTATTATAAAACTTTTCCAAGTTATTTAATGCCAGAATATATTTTCATATTGTGCAAAATATACATCTTCAAAATTCTGGTCATTCCATACATTAACAACATTTTGAATATTTTACACGCCAACATTACTTTTGCAATTTTGTACATCAAAAACCTTTTGGCCATTTTATACATAAATATTTTGGCTATGTTACGCATTATCAAGATTTTGATTATTTTAAACATCAAGATCATTTTGGCTATATTTTACATCAAAAATCTTTTGATCATTTTACACATCAACAATAATTTGGATATTTTTTAAATCAATATCATTTTGATCATTTTAGACATCAGCTACATTTACAAGATTTTATACATCAAAGAAATATTATCCATTTTTATAATTAAACAACATTTATACATCAAAAACCTTTTAGCCATTTTATACATACCAGTTTTGGCCATTTTACACGTCGAAAACATTTTGGATATTTTTTACATCAGCATCATTTTTATCATTTTATGAATCAGTAACATTTATACCATTTTCTACATCCTAATTTTTGGCCATTTTATACATCAAAAACATTTTGGCCATTTTATACATCATCATTAATTGTATATTTTATACATCAAGACATTTTGGCTATTTTATACATCATCAATATTTTGTATATTTTATACATCAAAGCATTTTGGATTTTTTATACATCAGAACCATTTTGGTTATTTTATATATCATCAAAAATAACATTTTCGAAAATGTTATTCGAATAATAAAAAAAAACAATAAATTTAATAGACATGAAATATCTATAGTTTTTGATACGATATTGTATATATATATATATATATATATATATATATATATATATATATATATATATATATATATATATATTTGTGTGTCTATGTATGTGTGTGTGAGAGAGTCTGTGTACGTGTGCATATTACGCACTCCCTCACTTTTTCAGCCTCTTCTCTCTTCCTTGCTAGAGGTTGTGAGTAGTATCCTAATTTTAGTCCAACCGTCCTTTCATATTTGGTATTTTCCAATAAAACGCTTTTTACGCGATCTCATGTCCCACGGTGAAGTGAACATTATTTTCTCACGTTTTAATTTCCTGTTGTACTACACGCAAGAGCTGCGTCTCTTCATCGAGCTTGAAGATCGCCTCATTATACCTGGTAATTGTGTCTTCGGTTCAATTCAACCGTGATGATATCTGACCCCGCACTTCCTTACAAACAGTTGGCCACAGGCTTTAAATAGACTCAAGGTTGGGTGGTTGGGACGGTGGTGGTTGTGGTAGCTGTGTTTTTGTGGAGGAGGGTTAAGAGAATAGGATAAACCCACTAATGACTTCATTTCTTCTTCAATTGTGCTTTTTTTTTAATGTCTGACGTTTATAAATTACAGGATTATTTTTGCGGTTGCTTTTTTCTACTCAGATCTACATTTATTTTATTACTTTGCCTTTTCTTTCGCAACCCTTTTCTTCACATCGTCTTCGGCAGCCCAATTTCTTTTGTCCTGTCTTTTTTTCTATTGTTTTCTGGTTAAAACATTAGTTAACTTGCAGTGTAAGCACCAAAAGCCCCCGGTATGAAGAATGTACCATTCTGGTTATTTCGAAAATGATATTAAAACAGGTGCCAGAAGATTTTTTGTGAATCACTTTTTATTTATTTCTTTGTTGACTAATTTCTTCCTTCCTTCACGCGATTTTCTTCATTTCTCATCTTCTAAACAGAAAGAAGCGTCTTCTTTATTTGCGCCTAGCCAACAGAGGTTCTTTTTCACAAATTATCATTATTATTATTATTATTATTATTATCTTCGTTTTCATCACCATCATCATCATCATCAGCAGCAACAGCAGAAGCAGCATTATCATCATATTATCATTATTGTGATTTTATTTCATTTGATTTCTGGTGTGTACTCATTTCTTTCCGGGTCCCGACCAGAGACCTAGGGTTAGAAATGGCATCATGACATTTTCCACTGACCACTTTTGAAAAAAAAAAAAGACACGCACATATTTTACATAGATAAAAGCTCTTCATAAGTTGTGTTCTGTACTCGTTAGAAGAATTATTTTTTTTCCTTCGTTCTTTAATTATTTTATCCTAAGGTTACACCCTGCCACCACCTCCAACAAATAATGAACTATTCCGTTTGATGGCGGTAGGGAGAGATAGAAGAAACATAAATCTGCTGTTTGTTTTTAATGAGAACTAAAGAAAGAAAAAAAGAAAGAAAGAAGGATATAAAGAAAGAAAGAAAGAAAGAAAGAAAGAAGGATATAAAGGAAGAAAAAAGAAAGAAAGAAAGAAAGAAGGATATAAAGGAAGAAAGAAAGAAAGAAAGAAGGATATAAAAAAGGAAGAAAGAAAGACAACGTAGAGGAATCAAGAAGGCACTCATGCGTTTAAAATCTTCTTCAGTGAAATGGAAAATCTTATCATTTTCAAATCTTTTCGTTTATTCCCACTATTTTAAAGAATGACCTGCATTCATTTTATTTTATAAATGAATACTTTTGTATGCTGCAAACGGCCAAAGAGTTAGAAAGGAATAAGTTGTTCTACACTGTCTATCCTATTCTTAGCTCATTCAATACACAACCCATGCACAATAACAAGTGAGACAATTGCCACATGAATTCATGTCTTTCCACTCAATCAGAACAAGTACCAAAATACCGCATTTTCGCAGGGAAACTAATAATACACACACACACACTCTCTCTCTCTCTCTCTCTCTCTCTCTCTCTCTCTCTCTCTCTCTCTCTCTCTCTCTCTCTCTCTCTCTCTCTCTCTCTCTCTCTCTCTCTCACACACACACACATACACACATATATATATATAATCGGGGCGCCTCGGCGTGGTGTAATGGTTAACAAGCTGGTCTTGCTAAAACAATTATAACTAAATAGTGAGTTCGATCCTCACTGGTGCCTCATACTTTCGGCCATGTGCCACATCTAAGCCTCGCTTAGAAAATCAATATATATATATATAAGTGATATATATATATATATATATATAAGTGATCTATATAAATATATATATATATATGTGTGTGTGTGGTATATATATATAATAATTTATATATATATATATATGTGATTTTATAACATATTTTTGTTATCATTTTCGAATAAATAATTATATATACGTACATACACACACACACACATATATATATATATATATATATATATATATATATATATATATATATATATATATATATGTTTCACTGTTGAATTAGCTAGATATAATCATATTATCATTCTAACTGATCCTTTTCTCGCACTTAATTTCTCGTTAACTCTTACCCAAACATGCAGTTGGTTTAGATTTAGAAACAGCGGTTCTTAACAGGGGCAAGAAATGGCTTGTAAATTTTAACGAAACAGATATCCTTTAATCATTATAGAGATCATTTTTAACCTGCATCTGCATGGCTGATTCTAACCTCCAGGAGAGGAACTCATTGTGCCTTTCTTTTCTTACATTTTGTACTAACATGAAGTGGAGTGATTATATTGGATCAACTGCTAGGTCTGCTCATAAAAATTTGATTCAGGGTATCGTGACAGGCATTTTTTTCATCATCAGAATCAATGTTGCACATTTAAAAATCTATCACTTGTCAGTGCATTAAATATTGCTGCCACATCTGGTTTGCTGCTCCGTCCATAACAGAATCCAAAGAAGTATCTGCGATATTGTTTTGTCCTGACCCGGCATCACGACTTCAGCCATTTTCCCACTGCCGTAACCCGGCTTCCTTGTCTTTTCTATAAATATTTTCATCACATTTGTTCTAATGAGCTCTCCTTCGTATTTCGATCGCATGAATTTAATTGTGATATTAGTTTCGCTACTATGTCTCAACATTTTACAATTGAAATAGCTAAATGTAACCGTAAGTTCTAATAGTTTCTTTTCTCGTACTTTTCTCCTGTGGAACTATTTTCCGATTTATTGCTTTCCTGTCAGCTACACTCTTGAAAAATTGAAATGCAACGCCAGTCACTAGTTTCTGTCTTCCTAAATACTTTTCTTTTATTGTCCTTTCCTCACTTCTTCTCACTAATCTCTTCTCATTCTCTTTCACTCCCTGTAACCTCCTGCGTCATCGCCTTGCCTGGGGTGAAATGATTAAAAAAGAAAAAAAAAAAAAATCGTATTAAACAGTAAACCCTTTCTCCGCCGATGGTGGTTTGCGCAAGCACACAACTCAGGACTTTCAGTCACAATGCATTTTCATGCAGCATAGTTACGCGTGCACAGGATTGCTGGGAAGTGGGTGATTTCAAAGAATCACTACCTCTAGAATGATTGCTAACCAATGCTATAGAACCCAGTCTTGCCTACTATTTAACCCATAGCTGGGGAGTTAAGTGACAGATTTATACCATTCTTAAGTGTTAATCTAACTCAGCTGAAATTCGAACTCTGCTCTTCAGTTTCTCATTTTGTGCCGCACATCCCGTAAGCTGTATTAATTTCCAGGTAAAGCAATAAATTTCTTTTATGAAATAAAGTCTTCTTTTTTGGCCAAACCTCGTATGAATAGAAACATGAAGATAGTAAACGAGTCAAGAGATAGATTTCTAGTGAAAATGATAGACGCCAATGTTATTAAAGAAATTGTATGAGTGATAGATTCACCCAGACCGAAACTTAATTAAATCGAGTCATTCCAATTGTGCTTTGTGCAGACCAGCTTGGACACAACATAAAATATCTAAATAGCCATTATTACAAATACATTCATTTATACATTGCCTTCCTGTCGCGACAACTATAGGCCCGAAGCGGCAATTTGCTGCTAGGTGTCTCTCAGATGCCCCCACCTTGTCTTCCATCTCCGTATTTACGACTTCAGCCCTCAACTACAGCCCTTTCCAACTTACGCCTATGTTATATTGCCCCATTCGGGAATTTATTAAGCAACTTCCGTTTGTCAAAACGCGAAATGTATGTAGAGGCTCCAAGCTCTGTAATATTTCAAATTGCCATTTCCGCTTTGCTTGACTTCATCTTATAGTTTGCCGCCATGCCTCCTGTTGATTTGAATTTAACTGAAATTTATGTCCAATGAAAATCATCTTCTCCTTTGTTTATGATAATCAGGTAGGAGATATTTCATAAAACCCATCATAGTTCGCTTCTGTTTCTAAAACGTGCATTCCTGACTACTTATAATTCTACAATATTGATTTTCTGAGCGTAGCTTAGATATGGCAGAAGGCCGAAAATATTGGGCACTCAGTGAGAATAGAACTCATCGTATACGATTTTGTAAGCGTAGCATAGATGTAGAACAAGGACGAATGTGTGGAGCACCTAGTGAGTATCGAACTCATTATTCTGTCGTAACTGATCTAGCGAGACAAGCTTGTTAACCATTACACCAAGTGTTTTTGGAGTTAAAATAATTTTTAATCTTACTAATATAAAGACCCCTTCCCGACCACCTAGGAAAAAAGTTTATTCACCCTAAGGTATTCTATTGATAATTATAAATTTGGATATAAATGAGATTCAGGAAAAAAAAACCTGCGCAAAAAACGTGACTCAGATATCGCATTCTAATGAGTAAACTGGTAAATTTAAAGAGCTTTTGACAAAATATAGAAAACTATTTTACAATACACTCAAAACAATATCCTAGAGAATTCTAGAACATCTTTAATTAAATCTAGAGTATTCCAGAATATTTTAGAAAGCCTCATACAGTATAAAAACAGCTTGAAATAGCCACTCAAGTCACTAACCGGATGAAAGGGTACAAACACACATCAGATCCACTTAAGGCATCTATTATTGGCCTCTCAAAAGCAGGCAAACCTACGTGAGAAATTGCAGAAATTGCTATAACCTCGCAATCAACTGTCTCTCGAGTGCCACTCCTGCTCCAAGGAAGGAAATAAGGGGACGAAAGAAAAAGATTGATGATAGAACTGGCAGGGTAATCAAGAGAGAAGTTGCAAAGAATAGGACTATAACTAGCCAAGAAATTGCAGCCAGTCTAAGCGAAGAGTAAGGTATTAGTATTGCCGACAGTTCGTCGGTGGCTGTTAGAACAAGCTTAAAAATCTTGTACACGAAGGTTTAAGTCGCTAATAAGCAAAGCCAACAAAGCCAAGAGACATGAATGGGCTCACTATTACAAAAATTTCACCCTAGAAGACTGGAAGAATGTTCTATTCTCCGATGAAACGAAAGTTGAGCTAAATTCAAAGGATAAGTTGAATCACTTTTATCGAACAGCACTGTATATGCTGTACATTAAAATAATGTGTAACTTGTTAGTACGGCCTTTATTTCAGAACTTTTCTTTTTACTAAAGTTCATCAATAGAAGCCTCAAGAGTCACTAATTCAAGCATTTTAACCATTACACCACATCGATCGACATCCGTCAAAGTATTTCTTTCGTAGATAAGCTTTTGTTGTATCTTCATAGTAACAGCAATGCATTTAAATTATGCATATTAATACCCGATTCGATCGGTAACTTTTGTATTAATTCCAGACCACTACAATTCATTTTCTTATTCATTTTGAATTAATTTATATTGTTAATGCAGACCAATGACAATGCATTTTTTATGAATTTAAATTCATTTAATATCTAATCATTTGCTATGTATTTCTGTCTAAAAATCATTTTCAGTGCATTTACCTCATACATTTAATTGTCGTATTGAATCAATTTTTAATTCTTGACCACCGACAATACATTTCTTTAAAGTCATTTTATATTAATGTATTTGCTATGGATTTCTGTCTTAAAATCCTTTGCAGAGTATTTGCCTTATAGATTTAATAGCTATACTGCGTCAGTCACACTACTCAATGTGTGTTTTTTTTTGACCACCGATAGTACATTGCTTCAAGAGTTTCAGTGCATCTACATTACGTCGAAAATATATGTATGAATTGCCCATCATGACCCGCGGTGGTAGCATCTGTTAGGATCCCAGCTATGGACAAATAGTTCCCCCCCAAACTGTGGTCAAAACACTATGAAAGTGTAAAAATAGGTTATAATACCAGCAATACATTTTCGTAGAATTATTACCAGAAATCTATTTTTGAAGGAAATTTATTACCTGCAATACATTTTTGAAAAAGAAATATTGCAAGCAATACTTTTCTAAAACAATAATATACGGTATACATTTTTTGAAAAAAAATACTAGCAATTCAATTTTGAAAAAAAATATTACTAGCAATAAAAATCTTGTCAACATTAAA
Organism: Acanthosepion lycidas; assembly: GCA_963932145.1. NCBI lineage: Eukaryota > Metazoa > Mollusca > Cephalopoda > Sepiida > Sepiidae > Acanthosepion > Acanthosepion lycidas. Next base: position 89,434,161 of record OZ010589.1, on the reverse strand, counting down.
TAATCCACTGAGGTTGGTATGCCGTAAAACAAAATAAAACAAACCATACGAAACCCCCTCCAATCTTCTTTTATTGAAGTTCAATATCTTTACACAGTGAAAGACTTTTCATAGAAATGTTATAATAAAATAATTAATAATAAGCTTTTTCTATCGTAAAATACTTTTTTGCAATCGTTTCGCCCGAAGCAAGTCAACAATACGGACTAGAATGCAGGTATTAACAAGTAGTGAGAGTGAAAGAAAATGAGAAAATTTACAAAAGGAAGAATTGAGGAAAGGACAAAAAACTTCAAGCAGTTAGAAAATGGCGATTCCCATTGCATTTACAATTTTGAAGATTGTAGTTATCAGGGAAACAAGTAAGCGGGGGATTCACAGGTGGGAAGAGCGAGAAAAGAGACAGTTGCAATAGAAGTTACACTTAGTTCAACAGTAAAACGATGAAAGATAGTTGCCTATCTGATAGCACGCTTAAATTCTTGTAGTCGGGAACCAGGAAGAAGACCATACGAGCAGTTGCTATTAAAATATTTGTAGAATTGACAGATTCAAGCCACGTCAAGTCGGTGAGAAAGTGAGTGGAGACAAGATACTTGGTCAGAATTGATCGTATTTCAGACACTTTTCTGGATTTTGTTAAGTGTCTTGGGATGCACAGCAGGAAGACCTGACCAGATATGCCAACAGTCTTCGATGCGTGAACAGATGGTAGATTTATAAATCTGCAAGGTGGAATCTGAGGAGAAAATATTTTATTTTTGCACGACACAGGGAGCCAACCTTCCTCGCACCCGACGTGGCCAATGATTCGATATAGTCTCTGAATTTCATGTAATTGGAAAACGTGAGGTCAAGAAAATGTAGAGTGTTGCGCTTCTTGAGTTAAGCATCAGACAGAAAAAGATATATGTGGTTATTAAATGAAAGCATTTTTGGAGGCGTTTGCATTTACACATTTATTGTCCCAGTTAACCACTGATTGGAAGTAATTTTCAACAGTAGTTGCCAGGTATACTTTGCCGGATCTTTTGAAGTTTACATTATTCTGACTGTTATCCTAAACTTCATGCCATGTTTACAACCTTTCGGCCGTTGAACTCTCCAACATTCTTCAGGTGATTGGAATTTCGAACCGAACCCTTTGTGGTGAAATAAATGGTACAGAGTAGATTGTCCTTAAGGACATATGGACCAATGGATAAAGAAGTTGGTTAGATACAGGAACTAGACCCAAAGGGTTGTGAGTTCAATACCACGCTACAGCAGTTGCGAATAAATAGCATGGAGAATTACGTTAAATGTAAAAATAAAACTGAGACATCCGGCGGAGGAATGACATATGGAACTAGAACAATCTACTCCAGTGGACGAAATAAAGGGTTCAATTTCAATCACCTGAAGAAGGTCGGAGCGTACAACGACTGAAGCGTTGTGAATATACCAATAAAGATGAGGATAACAGTCCGAATAATGTAAATAATGCAAGTAATCATCATTTCAGAGATATAGACAGGACTTGTTACTAAGACAGCATTAAGTGATTGTGTAAACTGCACAAATACCTAGTTGGAAAATGATGACAGGGTTTATCACTGATGAATATGAGAAACAGCGTAGGGCCAAGGATAGAGCCATGAGGCGTACCCTCTGTGTTAGTATGAAGTGATCTGGAAACTTTCTCGTTCAATACGGCATTCATTACTCGATAGTTTAGGAACAATTGAATTAAACCAAATATAAACCTCGTGACACCGTAGCCCTCGAACGCCTTCGATATATCTAGAGTACCGGTCAAGCTTCACAATTATTATCTGAAACATGATAGATAACTTCAGAAATTGTTGTTAACACGTTGACTGTAGACCAGCTGAAACGGAAGCCATTATTGATAAAAGATATATCATAACTAGAGTCGCCTTGTTCCGTGAGTAAATCTTGCATTAATTCCTGACCACTGAGTACGTATTCCTTTCTCTACACTAAAATATTTCCAATTAATTTCAGTCTTAACCTCATTTAAAAACAACCATTTCTATTTAAAAATCATAAGTAAATGTAGTAAAATACTTATCAATGCCTTTACATTATACATATAATTGCCCAGTTTGTGACAGTAATGCTTGTATTAACTCCTGAACATCCTAATTAGTCCTTGTAAGGATAGCGAGAAAAAGGGACTAAGCATAAACTACAAAAAGACAATACATGGTCATCTGTAAAAGGATGAGCTCGAAATGCAATTTTGCAGGCCGGGAACACTAAAATCAAGCAGGTGCGGAAGTTTAAATATCTATGAAGTGGACGACGTGCGACTCTGAGATCCGTAGACGTATTGGGATGGTCAATGACGCATTCCAAAAGCTGGGCAGAGAATTGCGAGACAGGAGGATCTGTCCTGCTTCACGGCATCGAATATTGGGCAGTCTCCTCAACGATGAAGAAGAGAATCGATGCGACGGAGGTATGGTTCTACAGAAAGATGCTAAGGATTTCATGAACCGAGCGTGGGAGCAACGATGAGGTCCTGAAGAGGATGCAAAAAAAGAGGAGGTTTATACTTAACATCAGAAAGAGGCAGCTGAAGTTTCTGGGACGCGTAATGAGAAAAGAGGGCCTGGAGAATCTGATACTCACAGGTTGAATTCTTCAAGCACATTTTCTTTATCATGTGTCCTAGAAATTCCAACTTTTTCTAAGTAAAAGTGTCCGTTTCGTTTCCGTTTACCTTAAAAACTTCTCTGTTGTTTACTCCCCCTGTCAATGATATCCATCCTATCCGCGGCCTGGGTAAGAAAATAAATTACATCCAGCACAAGGCCTCAGATCAGGAGGTTTTGAGGAGCGTCACACCACCTCTTAATTGATGGCATTCCCAGGTCCATCCTGACCCGGCGTGGTAGCACCTGTTAGGGTCCCAGCTATGGGCAAATAGTTAACACACAAACTTGTGTAAAAATAGATTTCAATAACAGAAATAATTTGTAATAAAAAAAAAAAATATTACCAGCAATGATTTTTGAAGGAAAAATTATTATCTGCAATACTTTAAAAAAAATAACAGCAATACAAACAGCCATACATTCCTTAAAAAAATATGACCCGCTAAAGATTTCTTCAAGGAAAAATATTCCCAGAAATAGACTTTTGTGAAGAAAAACATTACCAGTAATAAAAATTTTGTCGGCATTAAATAACCCATTGAGGTTGAGATGCCGTAAAACCAAACAAACCAAACCAAACTATCAATGATATTCTCAGCATCCTTCTGTAGACCCACATTCCTAGTTGCCTTTAGTCTGCTCTTCATCTTTGATGAAATTACCTTCATGTAGGAGAGGATGGATATTGCATAGCTCCCCGTTACCCCTTTGTTTCGTTCTAAAAACACTCTGTTTCTTATAGGTTGTTTAGATTTCTTTTCGCTATTCCAATGTTCAGGTTTGGATTTATGTGTCATTAAAACCCCTATTATATGAGTAACACTAACACTTAATTTATAAATTATTTGTTTAAAATTTTCTGGACGTAATATGACGGATTACGTAAGCCACTCGGTACACATTATAGCTCTGTACAATCATTTTTAGCGTTCAAGAGAACGAATATTAAAGTCATATGAAGCAATAGTATTTAACTTTTATCACGACAAAATCTAAAAATAAATAAATAAAAAAATGTAATATAGATCATATTGAAAGTAAAAACTATTAGGTTGGTGTAAAAGTAATGTCGTTTTTTGACGTTAAAAATACGTCAAAAACGACATTACTTTTGCACCAACCTAATATATTTTCTATTGAATTTATCAATTCTAATAGAAGATCAGTCTTCAATTGGGATTGTAACCGATAGTATCCCGAGGAAAAAAACTGATGAGCAAAATACAATTCATACACCAAACTTTGACTGAGAAATTCAATTCGATTTTAACCGATAGCATCCTGAGAATAAAAACTAATTTAGGCTTTTGGCTCCAATAAAGTATCATGTGTTTGAAGTCCATTATGTTAAAAAAAAATGTCTATCAATTGAGAAGTGAATATCTGAATGAATACATATTCTAGGTAAATGAAAGTAAACAGGCTTATTGATGAGCAAAACACAATCTATTCGCCAAACTTTGACTGAGAAATTCAATTCGATTTTAATCGATGAGAAAAAATCAATTTATATTTTGGCTCCAATAAGGTAACATGTGTTTGAAGTCCATGATGTTTAAAAAAAAAAGATCTATCATTTGAGATGTGAATATCTGAATGAATACATAGTCTAGGTGAATGAAACGAAACAGGCTTATTGATGAGCAAAATACAATTTATTAAACAAACTTTGAGAAATTTAATAGTATGCGGATTTCATGAATGATTTCTCAGGTTTTGTCACGTCTTCAACATAGAAACAAAAAAAAAATATTCGCTGAATTAGAATCATAATTAAAAATATGTCCGCTATTTACATTATTCGGACTATTGTCCTCATCTTTGTCGCCATATTTATTACAACGTTTCTGTCGTTGTACGCTCCGGCCTTCTTCAGGTGGTTGGAATGTCGAACTGAACCCTTTATTTCGCTCACTGTGGTATACTGTTCTAGTTCCACGTGACATGTTTTTAATGGATGTCAGTTATCAGTTATCTCCTGTTAATTCCCCTATCCAAATTCTCCGCCGCCTTAACCGGGTATTGAACTCACACTTTTTGGGTCCTGTCACTGGATCTAACCAACGCCTTGATCTACTGTGCCATGTTCAGTTCGACACTCCATCCACCTGAAGAAGACCGGAGCGTACAACTGTCGAAACGTTGTAATAAATATGGCGTTAAAGATGAGGACAATAGTCCGAATAATGTAAACAGTGTACACGATACTGCATCTCAGAAATATAGACAGATACTGAAGAAGCCCTGAGCGTACACTGGTCGAAACGTTGTAATAAATATGGCGACAAGATGAGGACAATAGTCCGAATAATGTAAATAGTGTACACGATACTGCATCTCAGAAATATAGACAGATACTGAATAAGGCCGGAACGTACAACGGTCGAAACGTTTGAGACCAGTTTAACTGAATAAGAATTATAGCAAATTTGGTAATAATAACATGAAAAGAATACAGATTTGTATAATAATAATAATCACATCCATCAATGAAATCCCATCCACTAATGACAGACACTTGTCAATGAAAGTAAGTTAAAAGTGATAAAAAGAAAATCATTCAATTTAACCAACATGTGGCCACAAAGTCAGAGTTCAATTTTGCATTATATTCACATCATGGATCTTAAAGATTTTATAATTTGCCAATTATAATCTGAAAAGAATATTTAGTGACTATTGTTCTGGTCATTAGAGTCAAACAAGACAGAGAAAAGGACAAAATAATATCCAATGAATTATAGTCAGAATTAGTAATATGTTGTATTTAAGTCTTTCTATTATAAAAACAGGCATTTGTTAAATTTTAGAGAAATATATCCTCAATGTATTCTTGAATTATTTTTATTGTAACTTTTGATTAAATTACAAGTTGATTTGGCCGATAAGTTGATTTGGTTATTAAGTAGAAAATTTACTTAATAAATCAAACAGAATTTTTGGCCAACTCAATATTTGTTTAAATGTAAAATTAAATGTATATTGTTTTTGTGTACAATTTAATGATTTTTATATGAAATTCTGTTTCCTCTGAAATGCTTGTGACTAGTTTTTACAAAATGATAACAGAAGTAAATTCAACAATAATATTATAACAGTATAAAAAAGGACACAGATTTTAACAATAATAATTTCATCCATCAAGAAAATCCCATCCACCAATTAAAAAGAAGTTTACACTTATCATTGAAATTAAATTAAAAACTTTTATTTAAAAAGAAAATATGATTAAAAATTTTGTAATTTACTAAAATTAAAAATAAGATTTAACTTTGTAAAGCTTTGTAAACATTGATAATTTGAGTTGATTTTGTTTTAAAAATACTTTACCTAATCTGAAACAAATATTTTTTATTGTAATCTTCAACTGCCTAATTTTGGATTGCAACCTTTGATTAATTTAATAAATGTTATTATTTGTTACAAAAGTTTATTGTTTATAGATATCCGAACTTTTGGTTAAGACTTGCCTCAATTTATTAAGATTCTCTGTTCTTCTGTGATATCTCCCCTTTTGAGATAAAACAAGATGATTAAAATATTGTTGTTCCCTGAAATTAAAAACAATGTTTAAGTATGTAAACATTTGTAAATATCAATAAATTTATTTTATTTTATTATATCTTGTTTAAATTACTTTAGGTAATCTGAGACAAATGTTTTCACTTTTGTGATCTTCAGTTCTTTAATTTTGTATTGTAAGCTTTGATTAAATTAAGAATTGTTTTTATTTGCCTGTATTGTTTATAATTAGCTGTCCTTTTGTGATTTTACATTTAATCTTCTTGTCTTTCCTGAAGCCAATCAGACCAGTTCAACACAACGCAGTACAATATCTAAAACCTATTTTTATTGATAAACCTCTCCACACTGCCATTTTACCCACAAATCTGTTTTAGGAGATAAAGACAGAGAAAAAGAAGTAATCATAATATTGATGCAAGTAGTTCGATAGAAAAAGAGATATGAGATGGGTTTGTTTTGACTTTAAATCAAATCTGTATTTGTAAATTTCCACAGGGAAAATCATAGATTTGATCTGTTTAGCATTAACCAAATTCTATCATTATTGCAACAAACAAAATTGAAGTTTTATGGTACAATCACAAAAAAAAAATCATCACAGGATAAAAGTGAGATTCTTTTAATCGTCATAACAATTCGATAATCCGGAAAAAAAAACAATTTAAAACCACAACTACCAACGTAGATCAAATTTATAATACTTATCGTCTAAAGTAAAACAGAAGGAATTATATATATAAATAAAAGCGAAAAAATACATTCTTACTTGTCCGAAATTTTCTAAATATCGGGATATGATTATTTCCTTCTTTATATCATAATAAAAGAAAAACATCTTAAAAAATTACAGTTACACAAGAGATGGGGGTCTACTTTGAAGAAGTAGAAGCACAAAGAGCTTGGCAATTCTAATTTCAGGCTATTTATCTCAAAGATCACATATTTCTAAGATTCTAAAGAAAGATGTGGCGAGTACGAAATAAAACTCTCTTTACGCACTCCTTTCAAATTCGGACGAGTTGAGGAAAAAGACGGAAACAAATTCGCGAGGCCGTATGAAATGGGACGAATGAAAACTTTGTTTTCACTGAGATTGGTCGACGAACTGAAGAAAAATTACGAAAATAAATTCGCGAGCCTATGTGAAATTTTCTTTAGACCAATGGAAATCTTGCCGTCACTGCGCTAAAAACAAAACCAGAGATAACAGTCAAGTCTGTTTATGATAACTGCGCAATGACAGTTTAGGGCAGTATTTCTGAAAGTGGTCCAGGTGGACCACGAGTGGTCCACATTGCATTTATAGTGGTCCACAGAGAATTCGTAGCCATAAAAAATTGTAGCCATTAGACAAAAGACTATCTAAATTATTCATACTTTGAAGAATTAAAAAATATAATATTTTGTTCAGTTACACACATGTCTATTATACATGGTAACCAAAAAAATTCTGTCCGTTTTTAAAGGAAAAAAAAGAAAACGCTTCACTGTATGTGTAACTTATATTTAGTCTTCGAAGTAATCGCCATCGGCATCCAGCACCTTCTGCCACGTATCTCCAGCTGTTCAATGCCCTTGCGGTAGAACTCGGGGGTTTTGACGCAAAGAATTCAGGGAGGGCTTTGCGCAAGTCTGCTTCATTGGTGAAGGATTTCCCACGAAGATGATTATCCAGGGAGTGGAAGAGGTGGTAATCGGATGGCACAAGGTCAGGTGAATAAGGTGGATGGCACAAAGTCTCCCACCCAAGTTGCTGTATGGTATCCCTGACCACTCGCGCCACATGCGGCCTGGCGTTGTCATGGAGGAAAAGTACACCTTTGCGATTCACCAGTGCTGGCTCCTTCTGACGCAATGCTTGTTGCACACGTTTCAATTGCTGCGAGTATAGGTCTCCAGTGACCGTTTGGCCCATTAGTAGCAGTTCATAATGAACCACTTGGTGACCTGTCCACCAGACACAAAGCATAATCTTGCGTGGGTGCATAGGCGGTCTTGCGGTGTAAGGGACAGCATCCTGAGGAGACAACCAATGTCTGGAACCCTTGGGAGTTTTGTACAGAACCCACTTTTCATCACTGGTAATCACTCGATTGAATAAGGATGCGGTACGGTGGCGAGAAAGCAGCGATACGCAGGCTGCCATTCGTTGTCCCTTGTGGACCTCCAACAGCGTTTGCGGAACACACTTGCTCAGTTTGTACGTCTTACCTAGGCGGTGCAGGTGAAGTCTGTTTCATCGGAAAATGTTGAACTGTATTGCAAGTTCACCACACGTTAAACTAATGTCCTCTTCAATGGCCGCCTTCAGGACTCCGTCATTCAAGACCTGTGGTCATCCACTGCGAGGCTCATCATGGAGAGACAAATCTCCCGACTGGAATTTGAGAAACCAACGGCTTGCAATACGTTCATCGACAGCACTATCCCCAAACGCTTGACATATGCGGCGACTTGATGCATGTGCTGATAAGCCCACTTTGAAGTCAAAGCAAGCGGCCCCGAACGAGTTCTCTAGACACTTTCATCCTTCTCACAGCTGTCCGGCTTATAACTGATGGCCGGGACGGTGCGCGTGTTTTTTATAACGTCTGATGTTCCTACTTCCGGCTGTTCGAATTTGAAAACAATTGCTACACGCATTTCTTATATATTTCAACTTCATTCAATGACTAATCAAAAAACGGACAGAACTTTTTTGGTTACGTTGTATTTGAAAATTTCGAAATTACGTAGGTATTAGGATTTTCGGCTGTTATGGATGTTTTCAATAAGAAAAGAAATAAATTAGATGTCAAAAGAAGAGGAACTATCAGACTAAGACTGAATGAAATCATCAAAATTGATTATGATATATTGTGTTAGAAACACCAAGATCAAGGTAGTCACTAGCTCAATAGACGAAGACGGAATGACATCATCAAAATTGATTTTGATACCCTGTGTTTATCCTTGTTTAGTTAAATAAATTGCAAATTGTAAACAGACTACTTGTCTTTTCATTGAGTATTATAGTCCGAAAATTAAACAGCTTAAAAGTAGAAGTGGGCCATTCATATTATTTGAAGAAAAAAAAATATCCATGGGATGATAAAGGTTGAGAAACACAGGTTTAGAATGAAGTATGAATCGTTTTCTTATACATGTCCGGGGTACCTCGACATGGTGTGATGCTTTACGAGCTTGTCTCGCTAGATCAATTAGGATTGAGTAGTGATACTCACTGGGTTTTACAGAATTTTGGCCTTGTGCCACATCTAAGCTACGTTAGTGTAATGGTCATCAGGTTCGTCTTGCTAAATCAATTACGACTGAGTTGTGAGTTCGATCCACACTGGGTTCTCCACACTTTTGGCATTGTACCACATCACAGCTCCGCTTAGAAAATGACCTTACCCAACTCTGTAACTTTGGTTGACAGCCAATCTAGGAGAGAGAAATTGATGGTTTCAAAACAAGACTAAGATTGGACGACGGTAAACTCTAAAATCTTTAGGGATATCCTGCACGTAAAAAGGCTTATGGTGAGACGGCATACAAGCATATAAAAATAAATTTGGAGGCTGACAGCATGGCATCGTCCCCAGGTTCTCTTAAAAAACACTCACATATAATTTGCCGTGCAAGTATATTCCAAAAAGTTACAGGGACTACTGGAAAGATAGTCAGCGAAAATGTTTGCGCGCGTATTGTTTTGATATTAGATGAGTGTGTACAGGTGCGCATTCAGATAACACAATTGGCGTGATTAATATTGTACATTGCTTCCTGGTGACATTCGCCGCAGAATGTCGAGGCATAGAAAAAAGCCTCTTCGACTCACTATCTCCCCATTCTCAACTAACATAATGCAAATAAAATGAAAAAAAAAAAATCAGTAAGAGTTACAAATCATCATTCTTTCCAACCAGACTACAAACGTGTTCATTAGAACTGGTAATACATGTAGCATATTTTTGCGTTCATAATCTCTGTTATTTTTACTTATATAGCAACCGGCAAGTATATATATATATATATATATATATATATATATATATATATATTAAGATTTTTATGTTTATAATTTCTTTTTATAGAGACAAATATTT
>OZ010589.1:89388882-89418882 GCA_963932145.1 Acanthosepion lycidas | reverse complement strand
CTGTAAAAATAATATATATATTTTTTTGCATATAAATATCTTGCAACGGGTCGTTAAGTCGTAGTATACTAATCAATCTTTTCCTCTATCTTTCTCTACCTATTTCCTCTCTCTCTCTCTCTCTCTCTCTCTGTGCGTGTACGCTGTGCTCGTGAGTGTGTGCATATGCTGTTGGGGGATTATGTGCGGTTATGTTGTGTTGGTGTGAATACATTTATGTTGTGTGTCCTTGTATGTTTCGTGCACACGCGCCTGTGTGTGCGTAAATGGTCTGTGTGTGTGTGTGTGTGTATGTTGTGCGCGCGCGTGTATTTGCGTGAGTGTGGGTGTATGTTCTGTGCGTGTGTTCTTTCATGTTGTGTGTGTGCTTGTATGTTGTGTGTGCGAGTATGATGTGTGCGCGTTCGGGGATGGGGGTGTGAGTGCATGTTGTGTTCGTGTGCGCACACATGCGCGTTTACCTTATGTGTGTTTGTCCGTGTGCGTGCGTGCGTGCGTGCGTACTTGTATCTGTACGTGCGTGCGAGCGTGCGTGCGTGCGTGTATGTATACGTGCGACCATTCGTGCGTTTGTGTGTCCGCCCGCACGCGCGTGTGCCTGTATATGTACGTGCGTGTTTCCAAACGGCCTGGTCTGTCAGTTCTGCGAATTTTTTTTTTTTTCAAAGTCTTGTATACTGAGATCGAAATTCTTGATAAAACAAAAGGTGGGGGAGGGCACAATAAGATAAACATACATATATATATATATATATATATATATATATATATATATATATATATATATACTCGACTCTCCCGTCGAGTTCGACGTATGAGTGTCAAGCAGATCAGTTCCTAGGAAACTGACAGTCCGACGCCAACACTTGAGATTTGATTATAGTTGTGGAGGTTTTGTGCAGGAACAACCACGCTTTTTGAAGGGCCGAATACAGAGACCTAGTGCACTACGTGCTACAAGGTTCCCAAACGACCCTCCGCAGGTTTTGAATTTAGACTTGTCCTTCTCCTAGACCAGTTGCCATCCAATGCTATATAACCCAGTCTGTCCTGTTATTTACCCATAGCTGGAGGGAGAAGAGGATACCCAACTTTCTAAAGGGTATTAGCACGTAAGTGAATGTAATGGATTCGACTGGAACTTTGCTCTCCGATTCCTCAATCAAAGTCTCTATCCATTACTCCACAGTGACTCCTAATATATATATATATATATATATATATATATATATATATATATATATATATATGTATTAGTGCAAAAAACCTCAACATCGGAATAGACTATTTCAAACCGGTTTAAAATGGTCTATACCGAGGTAATTTCATTTTTCTGTAAAGATCTATATGCGCTGTTAAAATAAAAACAAGGATCTCTCTGGGGATCAATTCTGATAATTATTATTACTAGGTTCCACCTGGATTATATACCAACGGATCGATTACATGTAATATATATATATATATATATATATATATATATATATATATATATATATATATATATATATATATAAATGGACAAAGTCCTACAATTATTTCAAAACATTTTTTATAGATACAAATATTTAAGTAAATGCTCTGTTTATAATAAACAGTTTTAACAACATTTACGGGCGTAAATGTCCGAGAAATTTTCATTTTAACAGTATTAACAACATTTACTAACAACATTTTTCTATGAAAAATTCTCGGACATTTAGGCCGATAAATGTTGTTAATACTGTTTATTATGAACAGAGCATTTACTTAAATGGACTTTGTCCATTTCATAATGTGTGACATCATTTGTTTACATTTGGATAAGCGTCGGGAGATATGAATGTACGTGAGAAAATCATTGAAGATTGTAGTTTAAAAACAGTAAAATCGACCCTGGTATTCGAACGCTGCTCTGTGGTGAAATCGGTAAAAGCACGTCAGGCTATTTTATAAACATAAAACATTAGGCAGCATATCATTTCTATACAAAGAAATAATCACACATAGAATCAATAATAATAATGATTAATATTGCTGATTGATTCTATGCGTGATCATTTCTCTGTGTGTATATATATATATATATATATATATATATATATATATATATATATATATATTAATTACAGCAAAGAAAACCAACATCAGAATAGGCTATTTTAAACCGGTTTCAAATAGTCTATTCTGATGTTGAGGTAATTTTTGTTTTGATTTTTTTTTGCCTGTAAAAATTATATATGCTCTGTTAAAATAAAACAAAAAAAAACATCGAACTCTCTGTGGATCAGTTATAATAATTATTATTTCTAGGATCCATCCGGATTATATACCAACGGATTGATTACATGTACTAAATATATATATATATATATATATATATATATATATATATATATAAAGAGAGAGAGTGAGAAAGAGAGACAGACAGACAGAGGGAGACAAATAGAGGGATATAAGCACAAACACGATGGGTATTAAAAACATCTCGGCTAATTCGCAGTAAGAATATTGATAGCGTGCATCTTGAATGTACAAGAATTATGCCTGTCCTGACCAATGCGACGTCCTATAAAATCTGGCCCAAAATTGAAAGTACATTTGCAAGCATTGATATTCATTTAGATGATGATAACAAAGAGTTTCGATATCGATGCTATTCCCCAGGTGAACGACTGGCGACGAAGACATCGTCTACATCAAGACAGACGAAAATAAAGACTCGTGCCACTTCGTCTCTAGGCGCAGCGGAACGGATATAAGTGGTTGACTCGTCATTAAGTATCATTCCAGCAAGAGAAACTTTCGTTGCATTGTCAATTAGACTTTGTTGTCTCATGTTGACAGAGATGTTAAAGTAGAGACAGACAAGCTGAACAATTATCGATGTTTTGTCGTCTGCAATAAGAAATAATAGCGAGAACGTATGTGGCATTCCTAAATTGAGTTTGAGCGTTCCACATCCTTTGCTATGATTGCCGCCGGGGGCCTGAAGTGTGTCAATCGCTGATCTATGCTAGGTAGTGATATGATTGTATCTGTGCTTCATACTAGAAAAAATGAGACGGCACGCTCAGGAATATTAATGTCCTATCTTATATAACGCCGGATTAAAAAAAATGTATATATATATACTATGAATTGGATTAAATTTGACAAGTATTTTAATACATTATATTGTTATGCTTTATTTATATATACACACATATTAAGAGTAAATTCTCTGTTTATAACAATCAGTATTAACAAAATTTACATGCTTGAACGTCAGAGAAATTTAATGAAAAAATATGCGGCCTCCGTCAGGTTATCGAACATGTATCCTACACGGGACCGATTATAGCCTGGCATGCTACACCAGTTGACCTAAGAAAGGAGAGTCTGGTTAGGCTAGTCGATTTTATTGCTTTTTAAAATACAAACTTCCTATGATTTCCGTCGAACGTCCATATCTGTCACAGGAAACATATTTTCTATGTTATTTCTCGGATATTTAATCGGGTAAATATTTTAAATAATGTTTATTATAAACAGAGCATTTACTTAAATATTTGTGTATATATAAATAACGTTTAACAATAAAATATATTAACACACACACACACACACACACACATATATATATATATATATATATATATATATATATATATATATATATATATAGATATATATAGATATATATAGTTAAATAATGGAAAAATAGGTAATCCGTATGGATAATCCCAAGGAGGATGAAATCCTGAGAGCTCAATGTTAAGTCAGAGCAAATAATTTTATTTAAAGAAAAACAAACCACTTTAAGGCTCCATTTGTAATAATTTATTTCACCAGAGAATTATATAAGCTCGTTAAAAGTGTAAATTTTAAATTCATTTTTCGTTTGAGCTTTTGAAAGTGATGTCTAAAGATCTAGAGAAAATAAAATTCTCTGGCGAAATAAATTATTACAAATGGAGCCTTAAAGTGGCCTGTTTTTCTTTAAATTATATATATATATATATATATATATATATATATATATATATATATATATATAATTTAATTTAAAGAAAAACAGACCACTTTAATAATTTTAATATATATAAATAATTTTATATATATAAATTATTACAAATGGAGGCATGAAGTGGTCTGTTTTCTTTAAATTAAATTATATATATATATATATATAATCTAATTTAAAGAAAAACAGACGACTATTAAATTATATATATATATATATACACACACACACACACATATATATATTTAATTTATATAATATTTAATTTAATTTAAAGCAAAACATTTATATATAAAATTATTTATACATATCAAAATTATTATTAAATCACACAAACATACACACACACGCATATATATATATATATATTAGGTTGGTGCAAAAATAATGTGGTAATAATGTCGTTTTTTGACCTTAAAAATACGGAAAAAAACGACATTATTACGTCATTATTTTTGCACCAACCTAATATATATATATATATATATATATATATATATATATATATATATATATATATATATATATATATGTTCACTTCCATGGATATGAGTTTGTAACACTGGCTTTCACCCATTTGCGATCATCAGACAAACTAGTTTATTTTTAAAAAATTGAATCTATCTGTGTTTATTTGTGGTTGGTCGGGGGTGGGGGGTAAAATTCTGTGTTTGATTGGGATGATACTTTCACACACGTAAACACGCATACATACAGGGCTATGCATTTTAGTTTGTACAAATACACCCATTTAAAAAATCGGAAATGTGAACTCATCTGACTGCGCAGACGGTCTGAAAAACGTCCAGACTATCCCCATCCGTTCTTGGTGTAAGAGAACATTGCTGCGCATATAACACTAAGGCCTCGGCACAGAATTAGAATTACAATTGCGTATATATGTCTGCTCGAAAGCATGGATGTATATGTGCGCCTAATCTCAGATAATTTATATAAATTTATTTAAATAAATTCTATCTACCATCACCCGAAGAAGAACGATTATAATTCTGAAACATGAAAGTTGTTGTGTAGCGAATTAAAATGTTTTAAAGTAATCTATTATAATAAAAATATTTTAATTTATTTTATATTATGCTCTACGATTGTATTGATTATTTTTGAAAAATAAATGCTAAGAACTATGGATTCTAACTCCATCTGTTCTTTCTCTTTCTTAAGATATATATATATATATATATATATATATATATATATATATATATATACATATATATATATCACAAAAAAAGATTTTACGACATTTTGTTGTAAAAATGGGAAGAAAGAATAGTAGAGAACGTACTATGAAGACTAGTTGTATGTGAGGGTTACGATGGTAGTTTCTGCCGAGCTTGGGTCCTGACTTGTTAGTTCTTAGATTTACATGAATTACATTTTACCTGTGAGGACAGACGACAGCATTATACAAGGTTATTTAGTTCTGTAGTTGTCAAATGTCTCTCTTAATTAAAAAAAAGGTTCTGTCTTTCGGGGATCTTCGTTAATATTTCTAAGTGTCTTTAGCACACTGTAGTCTACATTTAAACAATTAAAATTGAAAATGTTTTAAAGTAATCTATTATAATAAAAATATTGTAATAATATTATATTTTTCTCTACGTCTGTATTGATAATTTTTGAAAAGTTTTTATGATACAAAATTTAATTTTTTTTATTGACAGCTAGGAATAGGAAGAATTTATATGTCATTTTTAAAAGCTAAAAAAGAACAACCTGTTTCGTCCCAGCCTTATTAAGTTTATCTTCTAGGATATAAGAAATATATAGGCGTTTAAATTAATTTAAGCTTTATATTAATTTAAATAACACGCTTATATTTTTTTTTATATCTCAGGAAATAAACTTGATAAGCCTGGGACGAAACGGGTTGTTCTGTTTTAGCTTTTTAAAATGCTATATAAATTCTGCCTATTCCTAGCTATCGATATCGATATCGATACCGATATATATATATATATATATATATATATATATATATATATATATATAT
This sequence comes from Acanthosepion lycidas, assembly GCA_963932145.1. Taxonomy (NCBI): domain Eukaryota; kingdom Metazoa; phylum Mollusca; class Cephalopoda; order Sepiida; family Sepiidae; genus Acanthosepion; species Acanthosepion lycidas. The sequence goes on along the minus strand of OZ010589.1, from coordinate 89,412,883 downwards.
ATATATATATATATATATGTATATCAGGTTGGTGCAAAAATAATGTCGTTTTCTCACATAGTAACATATGTGAGAAAACGATATTATTTTTGCACCAACCTTATATATATATATTATAATTTTATCATACAGACAAAACCATTTTACTCACTGCAAAGATGCAACTTGGTTTCAGTGCATTTCAACTACACTTCGACGGGTGAGAATTGAAAATAAGAAAAAAAAAAAGAAAAAAAGAATTATCGCTCTACTATCGGTATCGAGCCCTGTTTTGGATTAATGCTGTGAACGTTGGAATTCATATATTACTTTGGTTCTAATCGCATCGGATATATATATATATATATATATATATATATATATATATATATATAACTTTATGTACTATAATTTCTTTCGATTTTATATATTATAATATCTTTCGAGCCATCCTCTGTCAAACAAACATCAAACACTTTCCGCTTTACTCGTGCGACAAAGACAAGTGTTGCGTCTACAGATTTCTTCAGTTATTATATTAAAAAAACAAACAAAAACAAAACAATCGAAAAATCTCTCCAAATACCGACTTCATCGAAGATGAGAAATCCGAAAATAAGTTATCTGTATTTCTCGCTATGTCTTTTCTTTGTTTAACACCTAACATGTTTTTTTTTTTCTGTATTCTCTCTAGAAACATTTTTATCGAATCATTTCGAGTAATTCGTACCAAGAACGTTTCTCAAAATAAGTTTAGTGATCTACGGAAATACGTTGACTGTCAAAACTACAGATTATATTGAGCCACACGCCACGAACACATATATAAAGGACTTTCAGATACCAGCAACTACAGGAGCAAAATATTAAAAGCGTTATCGTCGTAGAGCACAAAAATTTCATCAGAAGTTCCTATTATAGAAGGTAAAAATAAAAACGGCTATTTTCTCCCAACAATGTTTAAAGGTGAGATACGATTTCAGATATAACTAAAACACATCAAGTCTTACATTAGTACAAATTAGAGATTCCCGAAATATTAGGTTGGTGCAAAAATAATGACCTAATAATGTAGTTTTTTAACGTTAAAAATACGTCAATAAACGACATTATTACGTCATTATTTTTGCACCAACCTAATATATCAGTTATTCTTTTGTATTTTCGCTCTCCACGCATTTGATCGCGAAATCAGTTTATCGTAGGATTTACAGCCATTTATTGGAGAAACACTGAAATGCGACAAGGCCAGATAATGACAAGCTTCTTTAAATTGAAAGTCTATCTCTCTCTTTGTCCAGAAAATTATTTCTCATATTTATTTCTACCGTATCCAAATGAAAGATTGTTAGCACAATAACGGCGTTGAGTAGATATATTTTATTACAAAACACTTTTTTCACGTCATAGTCCACAGTGTTGATAACAAACATAGAAAGGAAACTGCAAGAATCCATACAGACGATAGTGAGAAGAAAGGACTAAGTATCAACTGTAAAAAGAAAGAATATATGTTTGTCAGCAAAAGGGTGAGGTCAACATGCAAATTACATATTCGAGACGGCAAATTTAAACAGGTGCAAAAATGTAAACATCTGGTGCTCCAGCTTGTTCATCAGTAGATTCTCGAAAAAATCCAAAGATGGATATGCAATGTGATCGGTCCTAACTTGGGCTCCCGACTCTAGCCTCTTTCTCACCGTCGTAATGTGGCTTCTCTCTGTTGTATAAATAATTCATGGCATCTGCTCTGACCACCTATTATCAGCTATTGACCCTATTGTATGAATTTAAGCGAACTACTAGGTTGGCATCTAGTTATCACCCTTTTACTGTCGAAACAGTTAAATGTAACCGTCTCTTCTACTTTAACAGCTTCTTCACTTGCACTTCCCGAAAGTGGAACTCCCTTCCTCTTACTTGTTTCTCTGATAACTATAATCTTCAAAAATTTAATTGTAATGCCAATCGATATCTTCTGTTACCTTGAACCCTGTTCTTCTTTTTGTTCTTCTCCGTTTTTTTCTTTTTATCCTTTCCTACTCCCCGCCCCATACGCACTCTTGTCTTTTACTTACACTTTTTGTAGCCCCTTGCGTACTAGTGGCACTACCTAGCTTGGGATGAATCGCTTAAAATATCTAGTAAGCGTTTTTAACAGAGGGAGGAGAATGAGACAACGAAATCCGAAGGCGGTCTTGGATAGCAATAAATGCGATCTAAAAATGAAGCAGCGTATTTCGAAACAGAAAATGAATTCGACACAAAGAAAATAATACTGGAGTGTTATGTAATAGTAGTCCTTCTATATTGCAATCCATAATGGACAATCCTCTCTCAGGTGTTGAAGAGACTTGAAGCATCAAAAATGAAGTTTTACAGACGCATGGTAAGAATACCATAAACGGGACACTTTTTGGAGAAAATGGAAGCAAAAAGAACAATTTGACATAGCACCAGAATGAGCCAGTAAAAAAATTCAAGGGCACATATTGAGGAAAGTAGACTTGGTAAAACTGATACTAATGGGATATTTTGAAAGGAAAAGGGACCGTGGAAAGTGTAATGCAAAGGAAAGACCGCCCCACTGAAAAAAAATAAAATTAAAGGACACAAAGAAATCCTAACGCAAAGTGTTCACACATGCCTTGCACGTAAAATATCCAGAAAGGCAAATGGCGCCCCACCGATTTAAATTTGTTTAAAGAAAATGGCCTAAGTTGAAATATTTAAAGACATTAATATCACGCAAGACTTTTCGAGATATACAAAGTAAACTTTATCTAACGCGAAAACAAATTACTATATGGATACCTTCTGTTTCTCAATCTTGCCCCGTAAGTGATGGAGAGTTTGAGTAAGTGTGACTTTCAGTTCTAACCTATTGTGGATAACGCGAATTGTTCCATATTGCTCATGAATTGCTTCATTTGGTTCTCCCAAGGAACTTGTTTGCCACTGACGTTAGAAATCTTTTGAAGACATTTAGCTTCAGAATGCAGCGCATAACGTATTTAACGAGCCTGTCTAAATGGTTGGCAGAACAGCGATTGGAAGTTATAGCAAAAACGCATTTAAGGCTTACAAAGGAGAGAAATGACGAAGAGCTATGAACACCCACCTCCTGAATGGACACGGCACATAAGAGAAGAAGTATATTATTTGCTATGTACTTTCGAGGCCTTCTACACTTCGGAAAATGACAACTGTGTAAGGGTGGCGCAAAATCCTTTTAGTCAAACACCCAACTTTCATCATGTCGGAAGCGAATTACTGTTATGGTCCGATTCCTTGTGCTACGGTGATAGTCCAAGGTAGAATCAATAAAGAAGAACTTGAACACGTATATGGAACAACACAGATATATTAAAACAGGAATATATACAGAGAAGTAGAAAGTGTTAGTGTGAACAATTAGGTTTAGTAGTAATTGTCTGAACGCGACAATGTTCGGACTGCCTCTGACTGACCTCACTCCAATCTTCAGGCTGAACGATATTTATTTATACAAATATGTATAAAATGTGGCACAAGGCCTAAAAAGGGGATGGGGAATGACGGTCTTCTTCTGTCTTAAATCTAAACTTAGCTAGTCCCAGACACGGACCCAAACAAACCAACAATATTCCAATCACCAAAACAACACATTCACTCCTACCTTTCTTACTACGTCCACCATAATGCCTCAAATTCTCTATGAAGTCCTAACTAGTTCCCTTATGTACAAAAATTGTCTGTGGGGGGAGGGTCAATAAAACAACAACTTTTAAAAGATCCCCAAATGAGTATATACAACATGACTTAAGTATTTACAATAAAAACTAAACAAAACTGTGTTAGTAATAAAACCCCCCACAAACCATAAATGTGGCAACAAAATCAGTTAACTAATCAATGCGGGGCTAAGAAAAATAAGAAAAAACATTCATTCCTCCAAGCATTCACACAGACACACACACATTCATACACAACAACAAATACGAAAAACCACACACACGAAACGAAAGTCGCCCCGCATCCACCAGAGAACTGAAGTCACTGACCACCTAACGAGGGAGCGGATGGGGAATTAAAACAAAAGGAAAATAGGGACAGAAATAAAAGGGACCAATGCGCATGCATACCCTAGCTAAGTTTACTAGAAAAAAGGGAAAACTAAAGATTCAAAAATCGAAAACCTAGTCTAACCTAAAATCTAGGTGGGTTGCCTATGTTCAACCCTGTTAGGACAAATCCTGTACCTAACCGACACCCAAGTGCCACTCTAGGTCAGCTCCTTTCACTCTACACATTCGCGCAAGATTCACCCACCTTTTGCCAAATTCCGATGAGGTGAGCCGCCGCCTTTCCGTCCTAATCTTGACTTTAAGCTGATGCTTAAAGTACAAGATCACTTGGGAAGAGGTGAACTTCTCGCCCTCATGGAATCCCTTCTGACGCGTCGTCCAAATCACGACTCTCATAATCCCTAGTAAGCAACAGAACACATAGTGTTCAGCCTTCGTCAATTGCGGCACCACATTGCTACAAACAGAACTGGCTTTCAGGACAAAGAACTTTCCCTGCAGCATGCGAACCATGAGGCCTTCAACAAACTTGCACAACGGCACTACCGTCTTGCACTGAAAAAAGGGCGTGACCAATGGTCTCGACTTCCCCAGTGCAGCGACGACAGTTTGGATATTTCTCCAAACCTGCTGAACAGAGTCTCTTGCCGACCCAGAGGGCCCCACGAATCATCAGCCAGGTGAGTGATGCCTCATCGTTATTGAGACATTTCAACCCAGGCGCCCAAGGCCATTCGAGCGAGCCTCCTGCTTCGTAAGACCGAGCTCGTCGATCAGATCATCTTGAACGGACCCCCTAACTAACAATTGATACAATGCCTTACGAGACAACGCCTGGGCGTCGGAGAGGCCATCCGTTGTTCGTAAGAGGAGCTTCAAAGCACTACGACATTCGCGGTAGAAGGCGCACTCGGCAGTCGGTCTACGGCCGGCCTCCTCCTCGCACGAGTGCACACTTCTCAGGGATGGGAAATGTTTTCGGACATCTTCTTTCCAAAAGGTGCCCACCTCATCCAATCCGCGACACATTCGGTCTAGAAAGGTAATGCGAAGCATATATTGACGAATCTCAATGCTAGGCATACCCAGACCGCCCTGAGAGGGATGAAGGCAACAGATCTCGCGAGTTACCATAGGGGCCTTGTCTCTCCACAAGAAAGAGAACAAGGTCCGGACTAATGACATTAGTCTGGCATACGGGAGCGGAAGCACAGAAAGTCGGTAAAGGAGGATCGGATATATGTGTGAAACACATACCTCCGCCCTTCCCTTCAGGGAAAGGCTCCTCCGAGACCACAGATTAACCGCGATCTCGGCCTTCCCTTGCACCTCCGACCAATTCATTTCCAACTGGAGATCAGGACCGAACTAGACGCCGAGTATCTTGATCGGCCCATCCGTCCAGAGGAAAGGTCCGGGAAGAGAAACTCCCTTCCACGAACCCAACCGCAAGCCCACAGACTTATCGCGGTTGATCTTGGCCCCTGTCACCATCTCATACCCACTGATCTCTTTGCTAACTTCGTCAATCTCGGCTCTGCTCGACACAAGAACCGAAACGTCGTCAGCATAGGCAGAATACCTGGCTGAGGTGGAAGCCCCAGGCAGGGAAATTCCGCGCAGGACCGGATTCGCCTTCAACTTGCGAAGGAATGGTTCCAACGCAAGAACGTAAAGCAGAGGCGAGAGCGGACAACCTTGACGAATGGAGCGAGACAATACGAAAAGCTTTGATCTTACCCCATGCACTTCCACCAGCGCACCGGGGGTCGCATACAAAAGTCGGATCCAGGAGCGAAAGTCGGCTCTGAAACCGGCCACCGAAAGGACAGCCTCCAGAAATCGATGGTCAACCCTATCGAAGCCTTGAACTGATCTAAATTGATCAGCGCGACTTCACTGTCGACTTGTTCTAAGATCAAGCGTACCATATGAAGGTTATCCTGAATAGTCCTACCCTTCACAGCACAAGTCTGTTCAGAGCCAATCAGACTAGACAGGACAAGCTGCAAACGGTTGGCTAAGATCTTCGCCAAAATCTTTAAGTCAGTGTTTAACATCGTTAAAGGGCGAAAGTTCCCTAACCCATCCCCACCGCCCTTGTCCTTCCGCAGCAACTTGATCACACCCCTGGTGAAGCGTTGGGGTAAAGACCCCTGCTTCATCCAGTGGTTGTAAATCAGTTCCAGCAAAGGAACAAAAACGTGCGACAACCTCAAGTAAACTTCGTAGGGAAGACCATCTAATCCCGAAGACTTATCCAGGCCAACCTGCTTCAGCGCTTCCCAGATCTCCGACTCTGTAATGGGACCCTCGCACCTAGCCGCTTCAGCTGCCGAAAGGCAGGGAAAGTCAGTTAAATAGGCGTCGAACTGAGCAGAGCTCAGACCGGGCTCCCTGGTGAAAAGATCCTGAAAGTAGTCCCGAAACACCTCACATATGCCCGCGTTTGTGGTCACGGTCCGCTTATCCGGCAACATGACGCATGCAATATGTCGCTTAGACGCGCTTCGATTTTCCTCTGCACGCAGTTCAGCGGCCATATTCGTTGCCTCAGATGACATTCTTTTTAACTTAGCCCTAACTACCAGAGCTTGATCCTTCTTGATAAGCAAGGAGGACAACTCTGCCTTAGCTAAAGCTATGTCCCCACTAACACGGGATTTCACTCCCCGATCGACTTTATCTTCTAAAGCAGTTTGCGCCGCTAATCTATCTAGATTGAGTCGACGACTAAAATCGGCAGCAAACGTTCGAATTTGAGATTTTAATTTGCCCCACCAGGCATTTCCCACAACTGCACCCGTCAATTCCCTTTGTATCATTAGTAAAAGCTGGTCCCGGAAACCCTGATCACCAAAAAGGGAACAGTTCAATTTCCAGTAACCAGCCAATCTAACCTTAGGCTTATCTAAGTTTACACGGACCCGGACAAGCCTATGATCCGTATAAACTATATAATGGAAACTTGGACACCCTAAGAGCCCTACATCGACTCTCCTAACTAAGACCCGGTCCAGGTAGCTCGCAAGCGTCCCGGGAGCCGAGTTGCCTCTAGTTGTCCAAGTCCATGCTACCTCCCGAGGGTGTTCATTCCGGAACTTATCGACAAGATCAAACTCATCGATAAAGTCCCGAAATGGTTTCACATCCGGGTTGTTAGTACCTTGTTTTTGCCCTATACGATCTATATCGGGGTCAAGGACGGCATTCCAATCCCCCGCTAAAACTACCCGACAAGACGTCGTCAAGAACGGCGCGATCTGCCGAAACAAAGCAGGCCGCTCGGAATGGGTATTGGGCGCATAAATCCCAATGAGACGTAGAACCTTATCCTTTATGGTAACATCCAGCACGCAAAGTCTGCCCGCCGGATCCGCGAAGACAAGGGTACAAGCAGCCTTCAAAGACTTGCTCACTAGCCAAGAGACACCCCTCGAACGACCATCAAAACAGGCTGAATAAACGGCGAACCCCTTAGACAGTATGTCCTCACGATCATGAGAAGAAAAACGGGTCTCTTGTATACAACATACATTCACCCCGAGGCGCTGAAGATCACGAGTGAGCCTCGCCCTGCGAGACTCGGACCTCAGGCCCCGGACATTTAAGCTAGCTAACCAGAGTGCCATTGTGAAACCGATTAGGTTTGTCCTTCAGGATAGAACATGGCTGGGGTGAGGACACCGACAGCTCGTCATAGATCCGGACGCCATCTCATTTTCGACGGTATCATCTTGAGACAAGCCGCCGATGTCCGAGGGGTAAGTAAGTTTGAGGGCTCTATAAAGGAATGGGTGAACGAAAACTGGGACCCTTCCTTTCAGTTTTTGATCAGATTCATTTGATTCGGGGTCAAGAAGATAGGCAGCTGGGGGTACCATTTTGAGTGACGACAGGCCTCCTCTATCATGCCCCAAATCTCCCGCGTACCCGGGCCAGTTCTAACTACGGTGAGGATTCTTTGAGCGGAAGGGAATTTTTCGGGCCTCTCCACATCCTCACCGTTAATCTGTTTAAAATTCCACAGAATTTTCAGCTCCTTCGGGTTTCGTGTCTGCCCGAAAACCCTTTCCGCCTGGTCCTGGGATACGCGGCAGACGTCTTCCCCAGGGAGATAAGGTGGTTTGATCTTCTTTTTTTTCTTGTCGGTGATGGATTGTGTCTCAGGACTTCTTAGCCTTTTTTTATGAGGTGAATGTATGGGTGTTGAAATGGGCGTGACATTGGGTGTAGTAGATGGTGTCCACCCGGTAGGCGTCCTCACCGGCGATGGTTTAGATGAATGACGAGATTTTGCCGGTGAGTTTGAAGCAGATTTGGGCGGAGGAGGTTTTATGAAGGTCTTTTTAGATGCAGAAGGGGAAGACGGGGCAAAGGATAGGGGGCCCGGTGCCCCCAGTGAATCTTCAGGCTGAACTCTCTGCTTGCTCTTGAAGCGCCGTATTTATTACGTATGGAATAGTCCATTATGTTATTATGGGTAAGGTCCCATAACACTCTCATTCCGAAAATTTTGAGTAGCAGGGTTTTTTTTAATATCTTTTTTTCTTTGGGTCTATTTCCAAAGGTTCAGTGAATTTTCTTTTTATAGACGATTTTCTTGGTTCTGGTATTAATTGCTGTCTTGTTATATCGAATATGTCGAAAATCGTGTCCAGTACCTCTTCTTGAGGTGGACCGTTAGCATCCTGAAACGGTCTCTTCCTTATTTGGTCTACGTGTCTTCTGTGTGAGAATTTTATTCCTTGAACTATGTACATCATATTGCCAATTCTTTTCTCAATTATCCCTTGTTCCTAGCCAGGGGTATTATTTTTGTATGCCTTAAAATACTTTTTTCCCTGGGAGGAATTTTCTTTTTGGTGTGTAGGATTGTGTTACTTGTTTTGTTTTACTTGGTAGTAATTTATCGAACGCTGATCTGATTTTCCCAGCAAACGTGATGTCTGCTGGTGATAATGTTGATGGTGTCGCATTATTTGGCGTTATTCTATATACCTGTAGGAATTGCTGTAATGCTTTCTCCGTAGGCACATCGAAAGCTTTTCGTAATGCTCTTTTGAGAGTATCCACGAATCTCTCCGCTTGTCCATTTGATCTTGGATGGTAAGGCGGAGATTTTATATGTTTTACTTGATAGATTTCGCAAAACTCTTGGAAATCTGCTGACGTGAATTGCGTTCCGTTATCTGTTACTAAACAGTCCACTACGCCAAACCGAGCGAATAGCTCGTGGAGGAAATTTATGGTCGTTTTTGTAGTAGGATTTTTGCACCGAAACACCTCCGGCCATTTACTGTAGCTATCAACTATGATTAAATAGTAGAACCCGTCAATTGGTCCTGCATAATCTGCGTGTATTCTTGACCATGGACGCTCAGTTTCAGGCCACGGCTTATGCATGATTGGCTGTGCTGTAGCTGCTAAATTATAACACTTGCACATTTCCACCATTTGAGAAATATCCTGGTCCATATTCTTCCAATATACATAGCTTCGTATTAGCGAATTCATTCTATTTTTACCCGGGTGTCCTCTGTGGAAATCCTTTAGTATCCGTTTTTGCAAAGTTTTGGGGATTACAACCCTTTCGTTGTAAAGTAGCACATTATCGCATAGCGAAAAGCTGTCCGAAATTTTTTTCATTTTTTTTCTGCTATTTTTGCTTTTGTATCATTAATAAATTCGTCATTTTTGGCTTCATTTTTTATGTCTTGAAATGTGACTGGGAGACTTTTGACTGTACAACATAGTACTGTTCTTACGTCTTCTTCATTTCTAAGGGCTGCGATTACTGTATCTTCCAATGGCTCTGTCTTTGTTGGTATAAGTCTCGACAGGCCATCTGCGTGCCAGATTCTTTTCGTTGGTAAATATTCCAATCTGAAATTATAGTTCAGAAGAATCGTTCCCCATCTAAGTAGCCTATTTGCCGTGTACACCGGTAGACCTTTTTTTGAACCAACATTTTTTATTAACGGTTTGTGATCTGTCTGCAGAGTAAAGCGTCTACCATAGACGTATATATGGAATCTTGTTACTGCGAAGATAATTGCTGGAGCTTCTTACTCAATTTGTGAATTGTTTTTCTCCGCTGGTAGTAGGGTTCGAGAAGCACGTGCGATCAGTTTTATTGTCCCATCTGGCATTTTATGTAATACACACGCTCCGACACCGTAGGCGTCCGCATCACTTGCTACAATAATCTCTAGTTTAGGATCATAGTGTGCCAAAAATAAATCCGATGTTAATGTCTTGATTATTTTTTAAATGTTTCCTGACATTGATCTGTCCACTGCCAAACATTTCCTTTCTTTAGCAGAAGAGAGTTCCTCGAACACGTATATGGAACAACACAGATATATTACAAACAGGAATATATACAGAGAAATAGAAAGTGTTAGTGCGAACAATCAGGTTTAGTAGTAATTGTCTTAACGCGACTCTGTTCGGACTGCCTCTGACTCGACTGATTGACTCCTGACTAACCTCACTCTAGACTTCAGGCTGAATGGTATTTAGTCACCCCCTACGAGGGCATCATGTGGCACAAGGCCGGTTTAATTTGGGATCTCCGAGCCCGTGGGTTCGGCCAAAAATATGCCCTTTGAACGCGTATAAACGGGTTCAGGGTCGGTTTACCTCCCCGAAAGACAGTCCGCCCTTCAGCGTAGCCTTGTTCGGGTTCCTCCAGCCCGAAGGCAGGAAGTTCAACCGATCAGCTGATCAGCCGGTCGCCCGACTTCGGGCTGAACGGTATTTAGTCACCCCGCTACGAGTGCATCAGGTGGCACAAGGCAGGTTTAACATGAGATCTCTGAGCCCGTGGGCTCGGCCAAAAATATGCCCTTTGAACCCGTATAAACGGGTTCAGGATCGGTTTAAGTCCTCGAAAGAGACTCCGCCCTTCGGCGTATCCTCATTCGGGTTCCTCCCCGACCGAAGGCAGAGAGTTCAACTGATCAGCCGATCAGCCGGTCGCCCCACTTCGGACTGAACGGTATTTAGTCACCCCCCCACCACGAGGGCATCATGTGGCACAAGGTTGTTTAACGTGAGATCTCCGAGCCCGTGGGCTCGGTAATAATATGCCCTTTGAATCCGTATAAACGGGTTCTCGGTCGGGTTACCTCCCCGAAAGAGACTCCTTCCTTCGGCGTATCCTCGTTCGGGTTCCTCCCCGCCCGAAGGCTGAGAGTTCAACCGATCAGCCGAGCAGCCGGTCGCCCGACTTCGGACTGAACTCTCTGCTTCCTCTTGAGGCGCCGTATTTATTACGTATGGAATAGATCATTATGTTATTATGTGTAAGGTCCCATAACAATTACCTACCACATATCTATTCTCTCACCGACTATTCAGTCTTGGTGTACATTTAACCAGCGTCAATTAGAATCAATTTGTACAGTTCTTTCAGTATTGGTTGTTCAATTGTACCCTTCTTCCTTCGTATGCACTTTCATGTCAGGGCTCATTTTGCGAGACAGCCGATCTATGACATATAGCAAGACAAATGAATTCTGGCTTACTGGTTACAATCTTCACCTTATATTCTGGTGCATGCTTAGCAGATGAGAAGGGAGCGCTTTTCCAATGGTGATGCTATTAACAAACCATCTCTCGCATGATTAAGAAAACAGATAAAAAATTTAACCAAGCAGCTATACAAGCCTTCATTGCTTTTTTCAAAAAATAATATAACCCCATGAAAGGCAGTAAAGCCACTAAGACACATGTGTGAAAAAATAGCAAAAAGAAAGACAGTATTAAGGAGAAAGAACAACAGAAGAAGTGTAATCAAGAAGACAGTAGATAACGATTGACATTGCATTTAATTTGTATGCAAATCAAAGTTGGCAGGAAAGCATGGACCAGGAAGAGAGTTTCACAAGCGAGAAGTGCGATAAAAGAAACAGTTAGCATAGAACTTACGGTTACATCTGGCCAATTCAATTGTGAATTGATGAGACCTTGCAAAAAAAATCTAGTATTTCGCTTAAACCGACATTCACCGTACAGTACCTCAATTTCAACTCCCACCATCCATACAGCTTACAGAGAAGGAACGCCCGCTGCTTACATCACTGAGCAAAAGTCATAAGTTGCGACCCAGAAACATTAGATAAAGAATAAGGAGTGACAGAGGAAAGAGATAAACAACAAAAATTGCAATATGAGCTCTTGTAAAAAAAAATACAATGATAATAGCAACAATTACAACATGAAAAAAATGGTTGCTGAAGACATTAGTTCTATAATACACAGAAATTCATACACAGATGTCCCCAAGGACACATAGTTACAGGACCCAAAGAGTATGAGTGGAGAACTGGAGAAAAAGGCAGTGGAGAATTTTGAGAGGGGAATTAACAGGAGATAACTGATAACTGACATTCATTAAACATTGCACGTGGAACTAGAATAGTCTACCCCAGTATGCGAAATAAAGGGTTCAGTTCGACATTCCAACCACCTGAAGAAGGCCGGAGCGTACAACAGCCGAAACGTTGTAATAAATATGGTGACAGAGATGAGGACAATAGTCCGAATAATGTAAATAGTGTACTTCGTTTAAATTCGTAAAATCTAGGTACTATAGCAAATAGTTCATCCGAACAATTACCATGAAAATATTTATGGAAAAGGCTGAGGGTGAGTTACATTACGGCGGTGGGAAAGTGGCTGAAACCGAGATGCCAGTTCAGGACCAATAATATTGCCGATTCTTCTTTGGAGCTTATAAAAAATATCTTAATATACAGCCTTGTGCAAATTAATTGTAACAACCGCTTTAGTTTCCTTTCTTTCATCATGCCTTCAGTTTTAGACCCATTGGAGTGTCAGGGTGTAATCGATTTCTATTTTTTTCCTCAGATTAGGTCATTTTTAGTAGTATGCAGTAATATGAATCTTTTTTCGGGTTGTAATTTGTTTGACTTTTGAAAATATCCCGTCATCCCTGATTGCATCTGATTTTTGTCACGCCCGGATGTAATTGTCTCGGCTGTCAATTAGTTGTTATATGACTATTGTCCGCCACAGACATTACTCCACAGAAGCTAACGAAAATTGTAACGCTGCATGAACACACTGGCAAGCCATACCATTGAGTAGATTACAGTACTATGGACTGGCGCGGAAACTCTCCTGATTTAAATCCAATCGATAACCTGTGGTCAATCTGCAAGGAATGACTTTGTGGAATGAACACACGACGTAATAACATGTTCATTGGATCGTGTTTTATTGAAAAAATACGAAGAAAGGTAAATAATAACGGAATTATTCCTTTTTGTTTCAATTAATTTGCACAGGGGTGTATGTCAGGAGAACCGGACGTATGTGCTAGCAATATTCAAAGCAAAGGCAAATGGTAAACTTATAAATATGTAAGACAGATTCTGGCACGAAAGATTGTCTAGCAAAACACCGTGAACCAAATTTTATTAGCAGCAAACCTAGCAATGGATTCAGTGTAATCTTTTCATTTCAGATCAAAATGTCAATGTTAGCCTAAAAAATCGCAACGTATCACTCTCATGAAATTTAGAATCAGTCTTGGGAGCTTTATTTTAATGTGTAATACAAGGAGTGAGTATAAAGGAAAGTATGTTGGGCTGTATATCCGGTAAGATCACCGAAGTAAAGCAACGTCTAGCCAGGTGAGATTGTAGATAGTTAACCGCTTGAGAATACAAGGTGCTGTAAGCTTGGATGTGCAGGTGATCTAATAGATAATGCCTCGGAACTTTTCATCGGAGATCCTAGTTCTAATTCTTGTTGGTCTCGTTATATTTACTTATGTGCAAATACCCTTAAAGCAAATATGAATCCACCACTTCCCTCCAGCTATAGGTTAATTAGTTAGACTTGTATCACTAAAGCATTATTATATTCCACAACAATTCTTACAATCAAAAATTATTCTCGGGGTTTAGATAACTCGCAAAGAAGTGATAAGTCGTAGAAAATGAATGAATTAATCAGTCGATGTTGCAATTAAAGTAAAAAAAAAAAAAAAAATTCCCTTTTGGGATTGTTTTAAAATTAGACACAAAAAATTATGCTGGAATCTAGATATAAAATTATCACACATACACACACACACACACACACACATATATATATATATATATATATATAAATATATATATATATATATATATATAGGAATAACACTATATTCATGGTGTTTTTTTATCAATTCTTTAGTTCAAATTTGCATTGATTGTGATAGATAAACAGTTTTAGAGCAACATCTATTTCATTCTGTTCATATGCATCTATCTATCTATATAATTATTGTCATATCTGTCTTCATATTTATCTCATTTTTTTCATATCTATCTATCTATCTATCTATGACACTATTTAGGTCGCTAGAAAGAAATAAAAAAAAGAAAAGGTGAGAATTAAATTTAGGTGATAAGAAGCGATCACGAACAGGACACTAAGCGTGTTATTTTTCTAACAAGTAAAAGTGGTAAGATTCTATTTCCATTGTCGAGAAAGTAAAACAGAATTTGATTTTATTTATGACGATCACCGAATAAACGACAGCAGTCTGCCATGACAACGATAATGATAAATTCCAGGTTAGTAAAGTGGCCTACGAAACAGAAACTGGGAGATAAAAATTAATTAGGTCATGCGCTAACCGAAAAACAAAAATGTCCCTTGGACCAACCGCAAAGTTACTAAGAAAGAAAAGATTGACCCATTAGCTATCTACGGAGATGTTTGGAAAAGGCATCTGTTTTGTGCCAGGAGCTGGCTATGATAAGAAAATTATTTTATCGAAACGAATAATTGGCTGTAGCGCGATACGTCCAGTTAAACCACCTACTTGATGCTGGCGAAACGTCTCGATTGATAGAGTCTAGGTGACATTGGGATAAAAATTGAGATTAAGGGACCACACTACGAAAGAAAAGAAAGAAAAGAAAAAGAAAAAGAAAAAGAGGAGATATTTTTTTTTCTTTGAGCAAGATGTTTTTAAACCGAGGCTAGTCTGGCCACACCCACACTGCTGGGCGCCCATTGGCTGAATGCTGGCGTGAGCGTTAGGCGAAGGTAATCATGTGAAGTAGAAAGGGAGTCCTGTTGACACTCCCTGAAGGGATCGGTATGAGATGCCACTGTGAGAGAGAGGAGAAAACCGTTGACACCCTCTGAGGGTATGGTGAGATACCAATATGAGAACAGAAGAAGGTGGGAGGACGAAATACTTCCAAAAATGGAAATTAATAATTCTTCCTGACCGAAAACAAAGAAAACCTTTTAGAATTGTCAAGGAACCTCAAACCCCGACAGGCCCACCCCGGCTTTGGTCGGCGACCATATAAGCAGAGTCGCATCGAGTGGACGGCAGTTGAGTTGGGGTTGGAGACAGACAGGCAAGCAGTTGCAGTGAGCTGAGAGCTCGCAGACGCCTCGCAGAAAGATGACTGAGATTCCATGCAATTCCGAACTCAACTTCTAGCCAAGAACAATTTATTTTTGAAGAACCACTTAGACTCACACCACCAAAACAAGTTTTACGAATATCGCCAGAAGATACACCAAAACTAGTTTCTTAAAAGAACAAATTAAGATGTTAAGACTCGCCTAACAAACGCAAAGTATCACGAATCAATATAAGCGGGTTGGAAGAAAGACGCATAATTATGGTCATATCTATCTATCTAAATCTGTTCATATATATCTATATCTATATAATTATGGTCATATCTATCTATCTATCTATCTATCTATCTCAGACTGCTCATCTCTATCTATCTATCTTAGACTGTGTGGCTTCATATTTTATCCAACAGTAGTTGCCCGTAAGTGAATATAACGAATCCAACCGGAAGAAGAACTCGGTTTTCCGAATAGCAATTCTGAATCATTATCCATTAGTTCCCCATCAGCACATTCCATTTTACAGAAACTGGTATTCGCAAGCCGTAACCATTCTAAATATTCGCCATAAAGCATTAGTTTGTGTTATGTACCTAACTGCATATGATGCCTTATGTCGCACCGAGGAAACTATGGTGTTGAAACTTGACTAATGCATGGAATAATAATGCAACACAAAATGTACTTAGAACAAAATGTATTGAAACCAGAAAGTGTACACAATATTTACATATAGTCTTTTGTATATTCCTGGGAAGACCGTTCCTGGAGAATGTGTTGACTGAGTCGCAGTCGGGCAGAGTCTCTGGATGAATCTCCTGATTCCTACTCACTCTCTTCCCGGTACAAACCATATTTATATGGTCGGTACTCCACTATGCAAATTAGTTGGATCCTACCACAACATCTCCCCTCCCCTCCCAAGCCTTGGAATCCCTTTTGGATTTCAAACTGGCTTCCTATATGGGTTGATGATTATGGCTATTCGTTTGTAGATCCATTTGCATAATTTTAATATTTTTTTCGTTTTGGATTCACGTCCAATGGTTCCGTGAAATTTCGTTTCCTACCGGATCTTCTCGGTTCAGGAATATTCTGCGGAGGTTCTACTTGAAACATATCATACATTACATCAATGGGATCTTCCTCCTCATCCGGTATACTCTCTTCATGCTGTAGAACGTAACATTTTTTAAGTTGGTTCTGGTGCCTTTTATGAGTATTCTTCGGCCCTTTAATTATGTAAATCAGGTCACCGATTCTCTTGTCCACTATGCCTCGCTCCCAGAACTCAACGTTGTTTTTGTAGCACTTGAAAAACACCTTCTCTCCGGCGGTGTATCTTTTTCTCGCTGTATACATAGCATTCTTTACTCTATTTTTTCCTGGCAAAAGCTTGTCAAACACTGACTTAACTTTCCTAGCGAACATTAGTTCAGCTGGTGCCATGTTTGAGTGTGTTCTCTGGTTTGGCGTGATTCTGTATACCTGTAGGAATTACTGAAGTGCCTTTTCCGTTGGAACTCCTGAGGCTTTCTTCAGCGAGCGCTTTAAAGTATCGACAAATCTTTCTGCGAGTCCATTGAACCTCGGATGATACGGCGGCGTCGTTATGTGGTTAATTTGATATAACTCACAAAATTCCTTAAATTCTTCAGTAGTGAATTGTGTGCCATTGTCACTCACAATACACTCTGGCACACCGAACAGTGCAAATAGTTCATGCAAAAAATTTGTTGTGGTATTGGACGTAGGCTTTTTGAAGCGTAATACTTCCGGCCATTTTGTAAAACTATCTACCACTATTAAGTAGTAATAATCTTCTACTGGACCAGCGAAATCAATGTGAATCTTGTCAACGGATGATCCGTCTTGGGCCATGGTTTGTGTACTATAGGTGGTGCTAACGCACACCCTTTACATCGATGAACCATCTTTGCGATATCCACATCCATTCCTTTCCAATATACAAAGCTTCGCATTAAGCTTTTTGTTCTATTAACCCGCGGGTGACCCATATGAAAGTCCCGTAGTATTTTTTTCTGCAACTTTTTTGGTACTACTACTCTTTCACCATATAATAAAACTCTGTCACAAATTGAATAAATCTCCTGCACTTTTTGGTCATTTGCTACAATTTTGCTTTTTATTTCTAAAATGAAATCATCGCTTTCAGCTTCTTTTTTGATTTCCTTTGAGGTAACCGGTAGCTCTCTTAAAATGTTGTTTACCATGCTTTTCACCTCATAATCTGCTCTGATATTTGCAATAATTGATTCTTCGAATCTTTCTTCTTGACTCGGTACGAGTCTTGATAAGCTATCCGCATGAATTATATTTTTGGATATGTGCTTTATGTGAAAATCATAATTGAGAAGAATGGTTCCCCATCTCAAAAGACGATTTGCCGTATAAACGGGTAACCCTTTCTTCGAACCAAAAATAGTGATCGGAGGTTTATGATCCGTTTCAAGAATAAAATGTCTGCCGTGGATGTATCTGTGAAATTTTGTTATGGCAAAAATGATACTCAGCTCCTCTTTTTCTATCTGTGAGTAACTTTTTTCTCCTGGGAGTAAAGTTCTCGAACATATGCAATTGTTTTTTTAGAACCATCTGGCATTATGTGTTGAATACACGCTCCTATCCCGTATGAACTGGCGTCACTTGCCACTACAATATCAAGTTTTGGATTGTAATGGGTTAAAAAGGGGTCTGATGTAAGCATTTTCTTTATTTCATCAAAGGCTTTCTGACATTCTACCGTCCATTCCCATGCCTTGTCTTTTTTTAGTAGTTCATTCAACGGAGCTCTTAGATTGTACATTCCTTTAATAAACGCTTGATAATAATTTGCGTGCCACAGAAAACTCTGTAGCATCGCCACATTAGTGGGCGTCGCCATGTCTCTAATCGCAATGGACCTTTCCGGATCTGGACATCTACCATTTTTGTTGATTATGTGACCTAAATACTTAATTTCCTCCAACCCAAATTCGGACTTTGACTCTTTGACTTTAAATCCAAAGTCCTGAATCTTTTTAAATACTTGATTGAGATGCTCTCGTTGTTCGTCGACGGTTTCGCTCCTTACTATGATGTCGTCTAAGTAGGCGCACGCAAAGTCTAAGTCATTCAACATGACGTCCATAGCTTGTTGAAAAATGGCTGGTGCCACTTTAATACCGAAAGGAAGCCTGTTGTACTTGAATAACCCTCTATGCGTGTTTATCTCTAGTAATTTCGAACATTCTTCTTCGACGGGAATTTTGAGATAGGCATCTGATAAGTCGATTTTTGAAAATATAACTCCACCATTTAGCTTGTTAAAAATCTCCTCCGGACTCGGTAACGTGTAATGGTAGTCCTTGATTACCGAGTTCAACAAAAAATAAACACAGACTCTGATTTGGTTTGATTTCTTTTTTATGCACACAATCGGCGCAGCCCATGAATTAGATTCTACTTTCGAAATAATTCCCATTTTTTCCAACCTATCAAGTTCTTCGTTAATTTTCTCTACACTTGCGAAAGGCACGTTACGTTTCTTTTAAAAAATTAGCATAGTTTCCGGAAACTTTCTCTTTAATTCATCTTTAATGTCCTGACTTGTTTGCGTATTACTTTCTACTTTTCTGCAGAATGAGTTTAACGGTTTATCCCACAATTCGAATGTTTCAATAAAATCTGTACCCATCAAGTTTTCTCCATTTTTCAGAATGAAAACCTTTATTTTTTAATGATCCCGTTCAATTTCATGGGAAGTACAACCTCGCCTTCGAAGTTAATTTCCTTTCCAGTTACCGTTCGAGCGCGTTTCGTTGACTTCATTATTGTAGGCCTTTTTAAAATTTTCCATGTTTTATAGTTCATTATTGTTAAATCTGAACCCGAATCGAGTTGAAATTTGATATTCTTTTTAAATATTTCAGTCGTCACATATTTCCTCAAATCTTTATCTGATTTGATATTCAAATTTGTTTGTCTAATTCGGCTATTGAATTTTTTCGTCTTACAACACGATCCTTTGTGTCCCTTCTTGTGGCACACGAAACATTTCTTATTTCTATATGGGCAATTTACCTCCCAGTGTCTTTCGTTGCAACGTCTGCAATTATATGGTGGAACCTTTTTTTCTCTTCGTTCTTCTTATTTAATTTTTCTTGTCTATTTTTAAAATACGCCGAATTTTTACTCCATTTTTTTTCTGATGGGTAATTTGACTGTTTTTTTTAATATAAGCAATGCCAGCTTCTTCGATTTATTGAGACTCTTTCTTTAAACTTACGGCCCGCTGACACTCCTCTGCTAACTTTTTCAGGGTAAGGTTTTGTTCAGATTCGAGTTTAGACAAAACTCTACGTCTTATTTCGGCACTCTTACTGGATACCAGTCCTTGAGCAAAAATTAAACACTTAAATTCTTCTACCGTAATCTCTGCCAATCTGAAATTGTCACAACGTCTATTCACTATAGATGCATATGTTAAATAATCCTGATCGTCGGATTTAGTGACATTCATGCATAACCATCGCTTATGCTAAAGCGACATATTTGCTCCAAACAGCTCTTTTAGCAATTTCACTGTTTCCGAGAATTCTAATTCATTCGTTCTTCTCGGTAGAATAAAATCTACAAATTTGCTATGTTCTGCTGTACCTAGCTTTCTTAGTAATAGACTGACTTTTCTTGAATTCGACCAGTTTTCACAGTCTGTGTAGAAAATATCTTCATATCGTTTAAAGTACGCTTCAAACGTTTTTTCTTCGTCTGGCACATAGTTGAAAGTTTCCAGCGAATTAAATATGGTGTTATTACAATATGAAGAATTTCCCTCATTTGCCTGATTGTTGTTTAATTTCTCCAATATTAACTTTTGAATTTCTAAAAGTCTTTCCTCTTGCTTTTCTTGATATTTTTGCTGGGATTTGAATAATTCAGCCTGACTCAACTGCTGGGATTTGAATAATTCAGATATGACTTTGGATAATTCATCCATCTTTAGCTGATAGTGTTCATGCAACAAAGAATATACCTTTAATTTGTGTATCTATGGATATAATATAAGCTGACCAGAAAAATCGAAACAACT
Organism: Acanthosepion lycidas; assembly: GCA_963932145.1. Taxonomy (NCBI): domain Eukaryota; kingdom Metazoa; phylum Mollusca; class Cephalopoda; order Sepiida; family Sepiidae; genus Acanthosepion; species Acanthosepion lycidas. The sequence continues at coordinate 89,392,339 of OZ010589.1, read as the reverse complement.
TACGACTTTTTTATTTTATGTCTTGCTTTTACATTCAAGCCCGTGATAATCAACTTTGGTATTTTTTTTATTACTTCTGTTCGCGTATTTCAATGACAAACCTCTGATCAGAAGTAAATTCGTCACTATAAAATACTGTTGAGCAAACAAATAATAATTTTTTTAAAAGTTCGTTACCTTTCAAAATCGACACGGTGTATTTGTGCGCCTTTTAATTCCATGCACGTTTTTGTAGTCGGCCAGTTTTTTTTTAACGGGTGTCTCGTAGATAACTTTTTCAATTTAAAATCACTGTTATTCGTTTACGACACCTTTCAAATTTTTCTGAGTGAACGTTCCTTATGCTTAGTCGTCCTTTAACGAGTTCTAAATATCCAGAAATTCAGAATCCTTCGCCGTTCCGTTAGATGTTGGACTTTTAATTAATAATTTTTTCCTTCAATGACTTGTCCCAATTGTTGAAAGCTATCAATTATTAATTCTTTTTTTTATGCAAATTAGGTGGATCCTACCACAACATATGGAGAGCCATGTTCATAGACATCCAAAAGCTATATGATGCATAAAAGAAGCGTTAAATTATCCTTATTAAAAGACAGCATGAAAAAACGTAATTGTGATATTTCTCTTTTCTTTGTCTCTTATGTACTTCCAGAGTTATATCGCCTACATTTTGTTCATCAGCAATGTAATTCAAAAACAGCTTTGATTTGATTAGCATATCAATATCTTCTACATTTTGTAACCAAATTTCGTTTCAGAGGAACCGTTCGCTGGATTTCTTCCTCTTGTGCTCTAAGGATTGGCACGCGCCCAAGAATATAATTCATCAAATAGCCTTTGACAGACGACATCCTGATGGGGCCAAAAGAAACATGGAACCCTAGGCACACCAATTGACACGTGACTGGCCGGCAGCCAATAAAAACAATGGACGCAACAGCAGGATAAAATGGCCGCTTGTCAACATAACCTGCGGGAGTTTACGATTTGTATGCAGACCAGCCCGGCATTGATTGACAAAGGTAGCTGTTTATTGTTCACTTTACCAATGTAACATTTTTTCCCTTTAAAAGTGTGTTCGTTTTCTACAGTCTGGAATTTTTCTTATATGCTTTTCCTTCCTGCTTTCTTTGAACATATACTGGAATCTAATCTCTCTTTCATCCTCATTAACGATCTCTTTCTTCGTAGTCATTTTTTTTTATTCTACGCTCGTTATCAACTCTTGCTTTCTTCTTTCTCTACATCTTGTTTTCCTTAAATTTGCATCTTTCGTTTTTTCCTATATTTTATTTAACTTCTTTTCTTACGTCATCACATTCTCTTTCAGTTACCCCCGTTGCTTTTTTATGGCTTTTTTTGTCATTATTTTTTAAAATTCTTTTCTTACTTATTAAATCTGATTTTCATCCTTATTTTCATATATCCTTTCCTTATTTTCACTTTCTACTTAAATAATTTGTGAAAATATAGTGAAGTTAGGTTACCTGTCTATATTTCTGAGATGAGGAATTATGTACACTATTTACATTATTCGGACTATTGTCTTCATCTTTGTCGCCATATTTATTACAACGTTTAAAAATTTCTCCATATTCTTAAAATATCATGTGGATTCCCATAATTTGAATAATTGCACCAGAACTCCCAGAATGGAGGCGTGCCATGTTTAATGAATGTCAGTTATCTCCTGTTAATTCCCCTCTCCAAGTTCACTGCTGTAACCGGTTATTGACACATGGCATAGTGGATAAAGGCGTTAGTTAGATCCAGGACCCAAAGAGTTTGAGTTCAGTATCCGGTTAAAGCAGTGGAGAACTTGGAGGGGGGAATTAATAGGAAATAACTGACAAGTGACATCCATTAGACATGACAGATGGAACTAAAACAGTCTACCCCTGTAAGCGAAATAAAGGGTTCAGTTCGACATTCCAATCACCTGATGAAGGCCGGAGCGTACAACAGCCGAAACCTTGTAAAAAATATGGCGAAAAAGATGAGTACAATAGTCCGAATAATGTTAGGTTACCTGTTTGTAGAAGCGTTGGCCATATTTTATTGTGTTGGAGGGAAAGATTGACAAATTCGGAGCTCTTGACTTAAATATCACAGAGCAGATGGAAACAGAACTAAAGGAAATTTATAATCTTGGAGTATTATGTAAGCCCAGCCTCGGAGAATGCCAGTGAAAATGTTAAAGGATTTGCACGCCTCCATACTGGGAGTTCTGGTGCAATTATTCAAATTATGGGAATCCACATGATATTTTAAGAATATGGAGAATTTTTTTTAAAATTAGAATTATTATCGAAATTATAAATTATTTAAGAAATATCCACTGAATGCATTTTTGGTGTTTAATACAAGGTATATAGTTTTGTTTATACGAAGAAATGTCGCATCTTCCAGTCTCATTTAGAATTCGTGTTACAGAACATCATTCTTAGGTAAGAATAAGGCTTCAACACGGCAAATATTTCATTTTTGGAAATCGTGAAGCAAAATATATATTTAGAATCTGCCAATTATTAGAAATTTACAAGAAATTAAAATGACCAAAGACATTTGCACGTACTGTATGTAAATCTTCTTCCGTTTTATTTCTTTTCCCTTTTGTTGAAATGCATAATCTCTTTACTGTTATCTTCCTTATTATTCCTATTACTATTATTAATATTCCATTAGTGTTAGGATTATAATCACAAAGTTTGGAGACGGAAAATCGAGTTCAAATTTCAGCCGGGAATGTCCTATTCCCTTCCGCACTACTGCGCTACGTAAAAGAAATACCTTTTGCCATAGATAGCGGCTTTTTAGCTGAGTAGACTGGTGAATCTAGCCCTGAGTGGCAGACAGTCTAAGAGAATAAAAATGCCCTCTATCTGACGCGTGATTATCACATGTTCTAAGTTCTTTTTCTCATTATATGCCTCAGAAACTTCAACTGTCTCTTCCTGGTATTAAGTATTAATTTCCTTTTTGTTTCCATCTTCTCCAAAATTTCGTCGTTCCTCACATGTTCCGTTCAGGCCGGTAGACGCAAAAATACAAATATACTTTTAAATAGATAAATAAAGCGCCTACACAAATACGGATATTTATTAAAAACCGTAGATAATCCGTGGGAAACAATTTCAATATATTTGTAATTTCCCAAGAATTCATTTTAATTTACAGATTATAAAGAAAAGGTATGAACGGAGAGTTGGAATGGTCATAGCATTTAAAAAAAAAAATATATATATATATATATATTATTACTGTCGTGGCCATCGTAGGTTTCTTCATGTCTTCTTTCACATCTCGCGCACCGTTTTTGAAAATATAATTTCCTGCTTTTCTGGGTCGTTCGCCATCTTTCCACGGCGCGTTTTCTGTGTCGTACACCACCCTCCTCCTCCACCTCGTTCTCCTCCTCGTTCTCCTCCTCTTCGTTCTCCTCCTCCTTTTCCTC
>OZ010589.1:89327105-89388682 GCA_963932145.1 Acanthosepion lycidas | reverse complement strand
CTCCTCCTCGTCGTTCTCCTCCTCCTCGTTCTCCTCTTCCTCCTCCTTCTCCCCCTCTTTTACTTCCTAGTCCTATTTAACAATGCGAATTCTTTTATTTTGAGACATTGTCGACGATCGATATGATGAAGAACATTTCCTGTTTAAATCCAATTGTTGCCGTCGTTCTGTGCAAACAAAATAACCAGACATTCATAGAATCTATATAAGGAAAGTATAAATGCGTCATATACGGACGAAATAACTAGTAATAAACTTGCTTCTTTCGTTATAATGACTATTTTAATAGAGTTGGTCGTCAAGTGGATTAGCGCATAACCTTGATTTAGACACTGCCATTTTATTAGCCGGGATACTGAAATTGGAAATTAATAAGATTTCGTTCAAAATTTCGTCGCACGAAAGGAAGAGTTACAAATATAATGCTGTCCGCCTGGATGGCATCAAAAACAAATCTCTTTTTTTTTCTCATTTTTTTTTTTAAGACGATTGTGTCTAGACCCAGACAAAACATTAATGGTTAGTAAATAACAAATTTCAGCCTCAATTTCTGTATTGGTCGGCACTACCTAATTGTTTCAACGTAACTTAGCGAATTTATCAGGCTACACTTTTTCCTTAATAAAATGTAGCCTGTACGTTGTTTAAATGCTGTCAATTGCCATCCTTGTACGATGTTAGGGAGATCTTATAAATGTCTTTGAATTATTACAGAGTTTCTCAATGCCTGAGTAATCGGGCAGCTGAATCATGTCATTTAAAAACATTAGGAATGATTTAAAAACTACGAAAATCTGTTGCTCAAAGATTTACAAAACCGATTAACCCTATTATTAACTATTTATATATTGACTTCCGCCACATGAAGAAGTCTCATTTCATGACAAGATGGCCCCTACGAGTGTAATTAACTAATGAATTCCATGAAAAGAAAATACGAAGAAAACCTTGAAAAAATCCAACTTAAACCCGACCGCGTAAACCTAAACAGAATTAAAGAGAAAAATATGTATATTGGACGTCAAATGAAATTGTTCATTAGAATATTCTCGAATCTTGCGCAAATCTATAGTGAGCAAGTGACTCGTTTACATTACGTCCTTGAAGACTGTAGCGAAGAAATTTGGCGAATTATCTCGTCAAACCAAGCGATATCGCGTCGCGTGAATTCTACGAAAATGTGGCGAAAAAGAAATGTACTTACTGAGAAAAAGGGAACGTATTCTGCATGATCGAAACAAGTCAGTCGTAGGAGTCGCCATAAAAGCTGTCGCCGAATAAAAAAATGGTCTGTCGATAAAAGCAGTTGGTGTTCCCAAAGTGGGGGAAAAATTTGTTTATTTTTCTACCACATTTGTTGCCTAGTGTGTTATTTCTCTGACTGTTTACGTGCATTGGGATGATGTGATATATTATCTGCGAATCGATATTTCAACATTTTTTTCTGTCCCTGATATTCTAGTTTGAACTTACGATTTGTTTTCTTCTTTGTGGAAGTAATCTGTGACATTAATTTCTGAACTGGAATTTTAGTTCAAGTACGACAAAATCGACTACAAAGACAAAATGCATTTTAATGAAATCAAAACGTGTTTGGCAGATGTTACTCATAATAAAGTGTATAGGAGATAACTATGGAAGGACATAAGAAAAAAAAGGATTGTATTTCAGAGACCACATATCGAACGTTCATTTCGATAGTACGGGAAATTATTCACCACGTTGTGTAATTCAATTCTGTTTCACTTTATGATTATCAATTGATTCTTTTAACAGTGTTGCTTATAATTTTGATATCATTCTTCCTATTTCATTTCAATGTTTAAACAAATAATTCTTCCGTGATTACAGACAAAATATCCGTAGAGAAGCTGGCGGGATCCATAAACTGTAAAAAAATAAATAAATAAAATAAAAAAGAGTAATGGTCGCAAATATACTGAGAGAAAGAACACATTATAGCCGTGCAGCTAAAATCTTGTGTGATTGTTTCATATCTTATAATTTTAATTGAATTTCCTTTCTAAGGACATAAACATATTGGCGTTCACATTAGCGCGACAGTTTTTCTGCGAGGTTGGTATACGCGGTTTCTTTCAGTTTTTCTCTCCTCTATTGATGCATCTTATCTATCTACTCAGGCCTCACCACAGAAAGATATCAATTATCAGTTATCCCTCCAACTAGGACCTCTCTTACCCGATTGTTTACTCGTTGTTCCTATATGAAATTTCTGTACAATTTAGACACTGGTTTGTCTGCTTTTGCTGTTCTGTTACAGTTACCAGGCTGGGAGATGATGAAAACTGAACGAATTGCTGAAAATGAAGAAAAATATATTTTGCACTATAGACAATAGAGTAAGAGTACTTTTAAGGTATCCATGAATTTATTTTAAGCATTCAACCCAAAGCAAGGCGGGAAGCAATTAGCATGCAAGGTATTACAGAGTAGGAGCGAGAACAAAGAGGAGTGATAGAGGAAAGGATAAAGAGACGCTTAGGGGACAGATCAGGGCATCTGGAGACGTCGATTGAATAGTTGGAAATTATAGTTATCATGGAAACAAGAAAGTAGAAGGGAGTTCCACAGGCGAGAAGTGCAAGACATGAAGCTATTGGAGTAGAAGAGATGGCTACCTTTAACAGTTTTGACAGTGAAAAGGTGAATGCGAGATGCCAGCCTCGTTGAACGCTTAAATTCATGAAGACTGGGAAGCAGCGAAAGCAGCTCATCAGAATAGTTACTGTGAAAGTATTTGTAAAAACGACAGAGGGAGGTAACGGCACGTCTGTGAGAGGGCGGCTTCAGGCGAGATGCCGGAGCAGGGCCAATTACATTGCATATCCGTCTTTGGATTTTATCAAGGACCTTGAGACAATTAGAAAGGGCACCAGACCATATATGGCAGCAATACTCCATACAAGGGCGAATGGTTGATTTGTAGATTTGAAGGATTGTCTCCGGCGAGAAAATTTTCCTGGCGCGGCATAGGGGGCCAACTTTTCTAGCGGTGGACGAAGTTATTGACTCAATGTATTTGTTCCATCTCAGGTCAGCGGACAATGTGAGACCGAGCAGTCGCAAAGAAAATATAATGTTATCTGTATTTCTTTATTTGATTTATATTAATGATTGAATTTACTTCTGGTCACAAAATCTTGACGAGTACGGTTCCAAGTTACTGTTATGAACTTAAATTACATAGTTTAAAGGGTAAATCCTTTCCTACGAAGGCTATCACCAGACAACCTATAGCTGATTTATAATCATGACTGTACTGCATCCAATTATGCTTATTAATTATCTATGTGTTGTCAGAGTCTGATATAGTAAAAAAGCGGCTTGCTACAACACTGGGCAGACTGATGATTGGTTTTGTTACAGAACGCCTAGACTGGAACAAAATAGCAAACCCAAACATTCTCGTCAGAACTCTCACAATCCGAATTGTGAGCGTGGGATCCAGACGGTGATGGACTTTTTTTTTTAAGTTTTACTATAAGTCTAAAGATCGCGCGAACGGAGTCGGCTCGAAGGTGGTAAAAGAATCGTGAAGTCACCTCTCGGCACTTAGATTCCGTGGTGAGCTGTGATTTCAGGAGTCACTACTTGGTAATGGCAACTCACTGGCAAACCTGTTGTGATCCGTCCCTCTCTGTCTTCCTCTCCCGCTCACTTCTCCCTCGAACGATGCAAAGTAAAAAAGAAATCTAAATAAAATCGCCTGTTTTTCAGTCAATGTGTGATGCAGCGTTGGGACCAGACAAATTGCCGCTAAACCACAAGAAGTCAGAGAAGACGCGAAATACAACAGTTTTAGCTAAAACTCATTAAAAAAAAACTAACAGGACATGGGGAATTTGAAGTATGCCTTTTCGAAATGCATGTGGGTGGGATTACCATCCTTATTTCTGCTGATTAAGCATTGTATTAATATCTAAGTTTATCGTTTAAAAGTCCAACGATAATTCTTCTGCCCCCATTTAATTTAAAGACAATTTGATATAAGTAGGTCCTTAATATCCGAACAAACATTTTTTTTATTTTCATAGATGACTTTCGCTGTATTTCGAAATTAATTTCGCTTATTCCCAAATTTATTTCTAAGTCATAAAAAATGTTATCTTACAAGAAAATTCGTTGTAAAAAATGAATTAAAAATCGCCGAAAACAATGGCAGTAATGAATAATTGGGAATCCAAAATATCAGGATTGCAGGTTCGAATACGGCCCGGAATGTTTTAAATTTGCTCTCGGGGTCGGCCTCATTCCAAAATGGTATGGTATGTTGGGCTACGGTCTCTAAGAGTACAGTTGAAAAAGAGTCGCAAACTGACACACTAACATTAGCATTTTATATATAGAAGAGGAAATTATATGATTAAGTTCTTCACGTGCCACACTACCAGAAACAAAATGGTTTGAATATAATGCAGAGAGATAACCAAATGAAGTGATGTATAACTTTACGAAAAACACTTTTAATAAAAAAATTGTTTTTATAAATTTCAGCTGTCAATAACACTAACTGTTCGCCGAATGAGTGTTAAATGTTTCCTGTATGAAAACAGCTAATTTTTGCCATTATTATATGATTGGAAATTCCTCCCAAATGAATCTAATGATAGAAAACAAGACGGTCCTTTATCAGACATAATGAATTTAATGAAAGAAAATACTCCGTATAACATAACGGACAGCTCCCTCGGTGGCTCAACAAGCCGAGGTGAAGCTATCTGTTACAGGTGAGGAGAGGTTTACTCTACCCCCTTGTCTATTTTACAGACATTTACCGTAAAATCAAAAAGCGCAAAAGTTTAAAATGTCTCCGAGATTGAAAATAGGACAAAATGAATGTTCAATCAGGTCCAAATGATTCCAGAATTAATTTCCTCCCAAAACAAAGTTTGATGATGTTTGCATATAAAAACTCGATAGTCTTATAACGGGACAGAGCTATGGAAGAAAGAGGTATTCACTCACTGACATTTTCCCCATTATGGGCATTATTATGTACGTGATTTAATAACAATCTAATTCCCGACCTAAAATCAATGGCTGAAAAGAAAAGGAATAACAAACATACTTTGTTCTTAGAGAGCCTTTTATTTCACTAAGACATGTCCAAATATATATATATATATATATATATATATATATATATATATATATATACACGTGTCCTACCCGGAATACAATATATAATATATATCTAAACGGCAAACAAGAGTGTATGGAGGAACAAAAAGCAAGGGTCTTAGATATAATATGAAGATACTGCTGTGTGTGAAGATGGCATCATAAGGACTCCAGATTCAAGCGGGCCAGATTCATCTACCAGATAAAGACATATTCTCTGAAGGGAAAACGGCAAAATGATGGTTTTCTCAAATTGAGAACTGTGACCCGGAGTTTCTTTCTGTATCCGGGGAAGATATATTCCAAAAAGGAAACGGCATCATCGACTTGTAAGCTGCTGAGGAGACAGATTTAGCCTCTTTCCGGTGGGGGGCACGTGCTAAAGAAAGCAACACCTCCGTTTGGCTGCTGTAAATAAACTGAAATTGTCTGCCGCTTTCGTCACTGTATGAATGACGTCACTAAGTGGTCCGCCATGTGAGTTATCTCCATCAAAGTCAAATAATCGCCTTCTGTGTCCCTGTAGTCCAAAGTTCGTTTCACGTTTAGGATATGATTCCTGTTGGCCTGGTCTGAAGGAGTGAAAAAAAAGTAACATGGAGTTTGAATTAAAAATACGTATTTCATCAGTTATAATGGTCAAGATCCTTCGCCAAAGTAATGTCTTTTTTAATGCTAGTAAAAGTGTTTCTGAACATAACGATTCTTATGATGGACGGAAGATGTCATCTTTGAAACTGAATCATTAAATACAATAGGACAATTCTTTTAATAGTTGTTATTCCACAGGATTTACAATTCTGAATTCATGGAACAACCTCATCACCTGACATAATCCAAATAAAATAACAAAATAAACGAAAGCTTTATTGATTTCAGCCTTTCCTATTCCTGGTTCAAGTATTTTTTTTAATAATGTTCGAATGTATAAATCGTATCTTCATTCAGGTCACATACATTTATTAACTAAAAAACGACGTCGGAAAAGATAACTCGATTCCGTTTAATTAACTAAAAATTATCCATAGGTACACCATTCAAAGAAAGCATTTTTTGATAAATTAGAATCCAAATTGTCACCTTTAAATTTTGATTCAAGTAACATTGACGGCTCACATAGTTTTTCTGTTGCTGAAGTACGTGAGAAAATTCTTAACCTAACAAATTAGAAAAAAAATCTTTCCGTTACTTGATAATACGGAATCGAAAAGATTGATAACAGAAAAAGGCAAACGGCAGAGAAAAATATAAAAATGGAAAATAAATTAAACAGCTATCGAAAAAATAAAATAAAAATGTAGTTGATATTCTGTGAAACAAATATTTTTGGAAAATTGAAAAACATTTTTTTTGGGGGGGGAATTGGAAACTAAATCAACTGATCCAAAGAGTTTGTGTTGAAATGTGGAGAAAAGCAAAAGTCTATGAAAATATGATAGAAATCTCCCAGTTTAAAAATAGTTCAGTCACAGTTCATTCCTGACCACACTAAACTGAAGATGCCAGAGGAGATAGAACATGTACCAGTATATATTTGAGCATTACAAAGTCTGTCTCCAAACTTAAATAATAATAAACATCGTTATCATGAAGTAAAAAAAAAATAAATAAATAAAAACTAACAAAGCCTCCCTTGGCATTGCCGCTAAAGTCTTGAAAATAGATAACTCTGTTCAAGAATTCAAAAGCACATTTCTCATTTTTTAAGTAAGTCTGAAATCAAGGATAGACACAGATTAGGCATAAAATCACTATGAAAACCAAAATGGCGTCTCTCATTTTTTTTTAATATATATACTAAAATTCCCACAGTATACGAAGCGCTGGCCACTCAGGGTAGAACATTACTGATAGTTATGATGTGTGAAGTCTATAGAATGAATAAAAGAGAAGGTAGTAGAAAGTGTAGATGATGAGAAATAAGGAAGATTTATGATTAACCATTAACAGTAGATTTACGATTAACAGTGGATTTAAAAAGGTTAAAAGTGTCATGTTAAAAGAAGTATCCACCAGGGTGTACGTTTCACAGTTGTTGAGAGAAAAAAAAAACAGTATGAATAGAACTTTCTATTTGCATTTAGAATAGAGAGGAAATAAGGCTGATTCGACTCTCTGGAAGTGGCTTTGGTTGATATTGTTTAGCGGCATATCAACCTTTATGGGTTATTTGATGCCGAAATCTAAATATATGTACGCAATTTTATGGCTTCAAGTATTGATTTTTTGTACATAATTTCATATCTTTAACGGAAACATGTTTTTTAAGATATATAGTTTTTAGATAAAAGTATTTTTCGTAATTCTTTTAATATATTGCTGGTAATTTAACTACAAAAATTAATTGTTGGTATTTTTTTTTTTTTTTTTTTTTGATAAAACTGTACTTTCATATATTTTAGTTTTTATACTAAATGTCACTTTGCTATAAAATGTATTGTTGGTAATTTTATTTTTAAAAACAATATTGTACGTCATTTAGCTATACAAATGTATTACTGGTAATTTTACTATAAAAATGCATTGTCGTTAATACTTTTTATATACAAAATTATTGCTGGTAATTTCTCTAGAACAATGTATTATTTGTATTTTTTAAAAAAATGTATTTTATACTTTTTTTATTTATTATATTCATATTTGTTTACATTATAAAAAATATTGTTGGTCATCTTATAAAAATAATAAGTTTTATTGCTATAAAATGTATTTGCTGCTAATTTTACTAAAACATTTATTGCTAGTCTTTTACTATGATAATTTATTTTTATATTTTCCTAGTCTGTTTTTGTTTGTTTGGTGGTTCACTTATTGCCCATAGGTGGAAGCCTAACAAGTGCTACCACCCGGGGTCAAGATGGACCTGGAAACAATCATAAGAGGTGGTTCAACGCTCCTAAAAACGGCCAATTTCCGCCTCGGAGGCTTTGCTGCCGGATGTAGTGTGTCGTCTGGAAATAGCGTCGTGCCTCCTAGCTGTATAGATCTAACCTGGTGGAACTGAATAATGGAATTTAGCTGAGCATTTTCCTTGGGAATATCGATAGGCTTGTTAGGTTACGTCTACGGAAACGGGGATGCATAGTGAAATATATTGAGGATTGAGCAGGTTCCGTCCAGACATTTTTATTTATCCTTTAAACGCAATCAAGACGACAATGTCACTAAATGATGTGATGTCTTTCCTCTAATGAAGCTATTGTGAACTCTTCCACTTACTATGAAGTAGTAAGAAAGTAAGCCTCGGAGGAACGGTGATATAGACCGTTCATTACTGTCAAACTCTACGCCTCGGCGGAGAGGAACCCAGGCGAGGCTTTGCCGAAGGGCAAGGTTTCGCCCAGGGAGATAGAAAGGGCCTGAAACCAATTAATACGGGTTCAAAGGGAATATTTTTGGCCGGGCCTACGGGCTCGGAGAACCCACGATAAACTCGGCCTTGTGACACATGCAACCCATGTGGCGGGTGGGGTTAAATATAACGGTGCCACAGCACGTTCGGCTGTCAAACTCTCTGCTTCGGCAGAAAGGAACCCCTACGAGACTTTTCTGAAAGGCAAAGTTTCGTCCGGGGAGGTAGACAGGCTCTGAACCCGTTTATACGGATTCAAAGTGAATATTTTTGGCCGAGCCTACGGGCTCGAAGAACCCACGATAAACTCGGCCTTGTGCCACATACATTACTCGTGGGGGGGGCTGTTAAATATTAACAGTGATATAGATTGTTCTACCGTTGTTGTGACTGTTCGCAGCTCCTGTAGGCAGAGAGGGACCCGCACGAGTCTGTGCCGGATGGCAGAGTCTCATCCGTCTGGTAGACAAACTCCGTACCCCTTTATGCTGGTCTGCGGTGATTTTTTTAGCCGAGCCTACGGGCTCGAATGACCCACGTTAAACTCGGCCTTGTACCACATATAACCCTCGTTCTACTGAGGCTGTCAATTGCTCCTGTCGAACTCTCTGCCTTGGGCAGAGAGGAACACGGACGAGGCTGTGTCGAAGGGAAGATCTCAGTTGGGGAGGTGGACAGATCCGAACCCGTCGATGCAAGTTCTACGGGGATTTTTTGGCTGAGCTTAGAAGCTCGGATGATTCCCGTTAAATTCGGCCTCGTGCCACATATATCCCTCGTGCGGGGTGGGGCTATTAAATATCAACAGTGATATAGACTGTACGCTGGTCAACTGATACTCCCAAGTCGTGTAACACACTTCTGTTGTATTTACTGTTCAATACACTATTTATCTGCAACCTCTTGTTTTGTTATTTCTTAAACATTACTTGGTCACAACACTAAGACCAACAGAAAGAGCATGAGAAGATTTTAGTGATGATAAATGAAAATAAACTAAAAGGATTTAAGAATTGAAGTAATCCAATCATGTTAATTTTTGTAAATACGTCCTTAACCTGTATTATTATCTGCAATCATTTTTATTAATGATATGAGAACGTTCATCTAACGATCGTTAAAATAAGGCAGAAAGAGGGTTGGACAGAGGAGAAGGCTTCGGGAATGCTTGGATCGATCACATAAGCTTCAGAAGACTGACCATTCTTAATAGCATGAATGAAATGACCTGAGAGAAATGGCTTAATTGTGTAATCTCTATCAGAGATAGCTGGAGAGATTGTGTTCAAAAAGTTTAAGTCACACCTTGTCCAATTCCTTTGAAATATTTGTAAATTTAAACATATGTGATAGTTATGAATTACTGACTAAAACGAGAGAGTTCAAACAAATTTTATCGTTGGTAAAAATAGACAGAGCCTGATTAAACAGATGGTGGAACTAGTTTAGGAGAGGTAAGAAAAAGACAACATTTATTAAGAGCTGAAAAGGCCAGGAAATTGTGGAGAGACATTATCACCAATGACCTGAAGTGACACAGCATATAAAAAAGATACTCTTTATACAAGCAAACACATTTGTAAATTAAAACATAAAATAGTTACCATGAGGAAGCATAACAAAAATATATATTTTAGAATTTCCAATTTAAGCGCAACGTAGTTCAATTATCTTTTAAATAATCAGTGGCAAGTTTAATTAATGAATAAATAATAGCTGAATTCTAGAATATTCCATAATTTTTATTTAATAAAGGACGATGTCTAACAAATAATTATTAAGAAGTTATTGTTTATTTTATGCGAAAATAAATATAAAGTTGGTAAAATTTTAACATAAAACATTAAACACCTTTCTTTATATTTACATTCATAAATGCTAGGTTACTCAATTAAACATTTTCTCGAATAAAATATAGTAAAAAAATTAAAGAATAACATTAAAACAATACAAAGGCTGTCGTTTTATTTAATAAAGTGTTTATTCCTTTAAAAATTACAAACATAACTTCCGTGAAAACAATAGAATCTCTTTCCTAATGAAAAGAAATTGACACTTTTTATGTAAAAAAATAGTAAGCGTAGAAACTATACAAAATTGAATTCAGATGGAAAATGTGTTTTAATTTACAAATATATTCGTTTATATTGAGTTTACAAATATATTTGTCTATATTAAGTTTACAGCAATATATATATATATATATATATATATATATATATATATATATATATATAAGCATTTGCTTATCAAAACATTCCTTGATAAAATATATATGCTAGCAAGGGTCTAACTATTGTCATTTTGAAGTTGAATCTAGACACGTATACATGGCACAGATAAATCCTGAAAGTATAACTGAGTAAAAACAACGTTTTTATATAACAAATTATATATATATATATATATATATATATATATATATATATATATATATATATATATATATATATATATATATATATATATATATCATTAACGAAACTTTATAGACAGGTACATATATAAGGTACAAGAAACACTCAATGTGGCCATCAGCAGCTGTCACCACTTTCCCCAGGCAGGACCGGAAATGGAACACGCCTTACCGATGTCCATGTTGGCCATGTCGTCCCTGATGGCTGCTTTTAGAGCCCCCGTAGTGTTATCGGACTTTATGTTCACTTCCCTCTCCAGAGACAGCCACACAATATAGTCCAGAGGATTGACAATGAGGAGTGGAAGCCATACGTCGCTCGACCATTAGCAGAGTGAGAAAATTGCGCAACTTGAGTACAAATGAGTTAGTATTTTCCTCATTCTTTTGCTGGGGTTCTCTTTGATGAACTCGGGCGTCCTGGTGTTGCTAGAGCAATTCTTATGAGTCTTGCGTTTTGGCTTTAAATTGGTCTCATCGTCTGAGTTACCACATGCCTTTGCAAGGTCTTAGACCTTGACTTTAAGGCATTTAAACCATTCTTTTCCTTGGTTTTGTGGCTGGTGCAAAGGCTCTCAACAACAGTTCGACGATCGTATTCTGAAGACATGCACCTTTTGCGTCAATGGCCAGACACCTACTGAGGTGTAGTACTTTCTAATGGCGTTGTCTAAACCTCGCTACGTTGTGGCGTCATAGCGTTGTTGCTGCGTAAAAATATCAGATTTATCTGCGACACACCGTATATATGCACAGAAGATTTAGAGCAGAGTTAACCATTTTATCGCTTCATATTTATTTAAATTGTGATAAAAATAAATGAATATGCTGATAAGTTAAATGACGCCAAGTTTCATATATATATATATATATATATATATATATATATATATGCTATTGTTTGCGACATTTAGATTTTTCGGTCGGTTGATGATGATCATGCTTCAATTACTACGCACTGCTTACAGATACTGCACTAACCAGTGCTGACACAGGTATCTGCAAGGCTCCCTGCGAGGCAGAAACATTCCTGAAAATAGTGACGAGTACGTCGACTACAAAAGAGACACCTTAACCTGGCGTTTCGGACATTTCTCCAATTTGCCATTAGTTTTGTTGAATCTGTATATTTTCTTGTTTCTCTTCACAATGTTTTTAGCCCAAGTTACAGCAACGTCTATGAGGATCCATTCTGCTTTTGATACACAAGCGTTATATCGGAGCGATAATGCTGGTCAGACAATTATTATTATTATTATTATTATTAATATTATTATTATTAATAATAATAATAATAATAATAATATTTTGATTTCCACTGCTTTCTTTCCGGGTCCTGACCCGGGACCTAAGTTCAAAAATGGCATCTTGACATTTTCAACTGAAGTATTTTGAAAAAAAAATCACTCATATTTTACAAAGATAGAGACCTTCGAAAGGTTTAGTCTGTACTTCTAAATATAACTTTTTTGTATTTCTTTAAGGCATGCTCTACTAGGGATTCCTTCAATGATTATATTGGAATCTTTTCAAATCAATCCGAGGGCTCCAACTACAATTGGAATTGTTAATATCTTCATGCGCTACATATTTGAGATTTCGATTTCAAGGTCCTTGTAGTTTGATAGTTTTTGAAAATATTCAAAGATACATTAGAGTCTGCTAGGACTGCCATGTCTATAAGAAGTTACATTTTTCTGTGCTGTCTCTAATCACGATATCTGGGCGATTAGCTTTGATTAATTGATTGAGTGATTGATTATTATTATTATTATTATTATTATTATTTACTGTTGTGTACCGATTTCCTTGCGAAAATGTTTCATTTAATGACAAAATTTAATTTTCGTGGGGGATTTGAAGTAGTAGGTTGGTGCAAAAATAATATCGTTTTTCGACGTTAAAAAATACGTCAAAAAAACGATATTATCTTTGCACCAACCTAATGATAAAAATATGATACATGTTATTCTGCTTCCACAATTGCATACATGGTAGACGATACGCATATTTTGTGCACATACATCTTTGTGTGGACGTGATTACTAGAGTCGGTGATATGCTGTAGTTTTGTTGAAATAATAATTTCGAATTATGTTTGATTTCTTTTAAGAATTATAGGATACCTTATGGATTAATGTTATGAAAGTATTATTTCATGCTGGTTATTTGACTGGCTGGTTGATTTTGTTTTACAGCATATCAAATTTATTAAGCGATTTTATGGCGAAATCTAAGTTCAGAATACAACATGGCTTCAAATAAGTATATTTTGAACGCAACTGCATACCTTTAACTATAGATAAAATATATTGTTGGTTATTTTGCTATAAAATGAATTATTGCTTATTCTATTATAATTGTATTGCTGGTAAATTTTTCTTTTTGCATTATTGATAATTTTAGCATAAATATGTATTGTGGTAATGATTTTATATAAGTATGTATTGTAGTTAATTTTTTATATTTTAATAGCGCAGTATTTACATTATTCTGACTGTTGTCCTCATCTTTGTCGCCATATTTATTACAACGTCCTCAAGGACACATGATACAGTGGATAAAGGCGTTAGTTAGATCTAGTGACAGGACGCAAAGAATATGAGTTCAATACCCGGTTAAGGCAGTGGAAAACCTGGAGAAGGAAGTAACAGAAGATAACTGATAACTGACATCCATGGCACGTGGAACTAGAACAGTCTACCCTAGTGAGCGAAATAAACGGTTCAGTTCGACATTCCAACTACCTGAAGAAGGCCTGAGCGTACAACAGCCGAAACGTTGCAATAAATATGGCGATAAAAATGAGGACAATAATCAGAATAATGTAAATAGTGTACATAATACCTCATCTCAGAAATAAAAACATACTGATTTTCATAGTGGTTTGATTTTGTTTAAGGGTTCACTATTTGTACATAGCTGAGGCCCTAAAAAGTGCTACCACGCACCTGGGAACAATAGTAGTTAAGACGTGTTTTCACGCTCTACAAAATTTTAATCTCCCGATCAGAGGCCTTACTTCAGTATTTAGTTTATCGTCATAGTCAGGACTTTCTGGATAGAATTCGTTAATTTACTCATTTAATAAACATTTAATTCAAGCAGGCTTAATAAACGGTGCAACTATTACTGTAAAATGATTTAAACTACTTCGGAATTTGAAAGCGGCTTTTCAATTTAATTTTCTGTGCTAGCAATTATTACGCCACAAATATCGTAACAGGGATTTTCTAACTTTCTCTAAGTCTGACGTTAGGTCATGGTTATTCGATGACTAGTGAAGATCAAACTATGTCCCCAGATTGAAAGGTTTGCTTGAATGAGCTATACGTACAGTGATAACAAAAGCCTGATTGCCGCTTACTTAGGATGTTTCGAACAGTCAGAACTTTGCATGCTAAGTGACACCGATTTTTTAATGTGTTTAATTTCTCCAAATCAAAACTAAAATTAATTTCAAGCAAAAATTTAATGAGGACGTGTTAATAGCGTAAAGCATTTTAGGGAAAAGCGAATCAATTTCAAATTCCATTCGTCTCCGTTGCATTTTTTCAATCTTGTCTGCACAACAAACTGTGAGTTAAATGATAGGGTAAACTGATCTCTCGAGCCTTGAGTGGCCATCAGGCTAAAAGAAGGAAATCTTTATATTCAAACAGTGCAGACCGCACAAGTATATTTCACAAAAAGACATGACGATACAGAAATAATAAAGAAAAAGGAATCTGTGGAGAGCCGTGATCGCCTGCGTTCTTAAAAATCATATGACTCTGGATGAAGTGTCTTTACAAAAATGAACTCGTCAGTTTATGCGGACACTTCGTTATAAAAAACAAAAAAACAAAATAAAGGTTTTTTCAGCATTTGCTAGGAACATTGGCAAATGGCCATTTTTGGTTCAGCAGAAGTACTGACTGCCTTTCAAGAGAGATTCTTTGTTTAGACAGCTGAATCGATACTTGTGCAATCAGTTAGAGACACTGAAGCCTTTTGGGCTCATTTTTTGGCGTGTGGGGGCTTAGATATTTTTATTAACTCATTTGATTTTGTTTTGCTTTTTTAGTTTTCTTATTTCGTTTATTCAGGCATTTGTGCTTCTTGCTTTTTTGTTTTTTTATTGATTCTTTATTTTTTCCTTTTCTATTTTTACTGTTTCTTTCTTTTACCTTCCGTATTTTTTTTTACCGCGTTTCTCTTTCTTTTTCTGCTTTTTTACTGATTATTTGGTTTCTTTTTGAATATTGCTTTCTTCTTTACAGATTCTATGATTTTCTTTTTCCTTACTGATTCGTTTTACCTTTTTTTTATTTTTAATATTTCTTTCTTTATTTTTAATGTTTCTTTCTTTTGTCTGGTTTTAGTTATTATTTTTTTTTATTTTTTATTGTTTCCACTTATTTTTGATAATTTTATCTTTTTTTTTTCCTTACTAACTCTTTCTCTTTCCCTTTTGTATTTTTACTATTCTTTTTTTTTTTACCTTTCTTTATATTAGGTTGGTGCAAAAATAATGACGTAATAATGTCGTTTTTAAAGCATTTTAACGTCAAAAAACGACATTATTACGTCATTATTTTTGCACCAATCTAATATTTTACTGTTTCTTTTTTTTCCTTCTTTTATTTACTGAATATTTCTTTTTCTTTTTTTATTGTTTCTTTCCTTTTGTTTTTACAGATTCTTTATTTTCCTTTTTCTTAAGTGATTCATTTTTTTCCGTTTGCTATTTTTAATATGACTTTGTTTTACTTTTCGTTATTTTTTTAGGTTTTTTTTTGTTTTCTTTACTGATTATTTTCTTCTTTTTTATTGTCTGCTTCATTATCTTTTTCTTTTTGATTAGTGATGCTTTCTTTTTTTCGTTTTGCCTTTTGTCTTACTTATTATTACTTTTTCTTTTAATATTTTTACAATTTCTTTTTTCCCCTTTTTTTCTGTATTTTTCTGATTCTTTATTTCTCTTTCATGGGTTTTTCTTTTTTTTCGTTTGCACTTAAAATTCTTTCTTTTTTCCTTCTGTTTTCGAATGTGTTTTTTTTTAAGGAGATTCTTTGACCGTTGCTTCTCTCTTTATAGATGGTTCCTTTTTCTTTATTGATTTTTTCTTTTTCCCTACATTTTATTTAACGGTTGTTTCAACTTGCTTTTTTTTCTTTCCTGATTCGTCCATTTTTTGTTTTCGTCATTTATTTATTTATTTCCCACTCTGATTATCCTTTTTACATTTTTCATTTACTCATTCTTTCTCTTTTATTTTTTTTTATTCTTTACTCACTCAACATTATTCTCCTTTTCTATTCCTCTTTTAATTTTCCTTTTCGTTTCTTTCTGTTTTCTTTTTATTCGGCGATTCTTTCTTTTTCTTTTTATTCGGCCATTTTTTCTTTAATGATTCTTTTTTCATTCTTTTTTTATGACCGATTCTATTATATTATTTTTTTCTTTTTCTTGCTGATTCATTCTTTTTTACTTTTATATTCAGTGATTTGTACTTATTTTCTAGTTATTTTCTCTAATGGTTATTTCATTTTTCCTTTTCCTTCTCCTGTATTGACTCTTTCTTTTTCTTCTTTCTTACTTTGTCTTTCGATTTTCTTTCTATTTATTCTGAACTTATTCTCTCCGTTCCCTTTATCTTTATTTTTTTATCGATTTTTGTCGTCCTTTTTTTTCTCTTTTATCCTAGATTTGCTGATTTCGTTTATTCTTTCTTCTTCCTTCCTTTTATTTAAGAATTAGTTCTGTTGTCCTTTATCTTTCATTCATTCTTTGTTTTGTTATTGTTTTTTTTTATTTTGATTTTTCATTTGTTACTAATTTCTTTCGCCTACTTTCTTTCTTTCTTTTATTCTACAATATATATATATATATATATATATATATATATATATATATATATATATATATATATATATATTTCTTGTCACACTCCACAGGGTTTCTTTCTTTATTTCTTTTTTGAGCCTTCTATTAGGTTGGTGCAAAAATAATGACGTCATTGTTTTTGCACCAACCTAATATTTCCCAGTATGTTCATCTAGCCACAGTCCACAGGATTGTTTTTGTTTGTTTTTTCTTTCTTTCTTTCTTTCTTTTATTCCCCAGTATATATATATATATATATATATATATATAAGTGTATGTGAAAATATATAGAAAATAGGAAAGAACTGGTTAGGTAAATAATCCAAAGTACTTTAGTAGTTTTGTTATTATTTTTAAAAATAGTGCTCGATACAAAAGTAGAGCATAAATATAATTATATATTTAAAAATATGATTCCAACACGCTACATAAGAGGTCTCATGTTTCAAAACAAGAGCCTAAAACTTCAATATAATTATTTGAATTGAATTGAGTTAAAGTAAGCTCTGTTCCATCTTCAAGCGAATTTTTTTTTTTTTTTTTGGTAATAACTTATTTCTGAAATTTACGTGTTTTAATAGTTTATTCACAATTGAAATCAAAATTTCCATGGTAACAGCCAGGGCGAATTGTTTAAAATGGTTAGGGGTGTTGAGTGTTAATAATTTGTATCAGTATAGAGTTACTTTCATAGATGTCAAGTCAGGGTAAGGTGGGGTGTCTAAATTTAAAACGGAGGATGTTTTCGCCTAGTCTGGTTTACGTGTCTATGGAGATTTATTTATTTTTTTATTTTATTTCTTTATGAAAGGGATTTGTGCATATAAAAACTGCCGTAACATTTGTTTTTTGACGACTTCATAAAGGGTTATCTTTTTTTGTAGGGTATTTAAACTATTTATTTGGGGTATAGATTTATTTTATTTTATTGTGTGCTTGTTTTTAGCTAATTATTCAGTGCATAAATCTGATGATGTCGGCAAAAACCCGTTAACTCCTGTCTATTGTTTAATAGATTTTTATTATTTACTGAATACTTAGCTAAAAACAAGCACATAATATAATAACTTTTATAATCTATAGCCCAAATAAATAGTTCACACTCCATAGGATTTTTTCCTTCTTTTCTTTTCTTTTCTTTTCTTTCTTTCTTTCTTTTGTACCTTTTATTCCCCAGGATATATATCCTGTCACACACCACAGGATTTCTTTTGTTCTTTTCTTTTCTTTTCTTTCTTTCTTTCTTTCTTTCTTTCTTTCTTTCTTTCTTTCTTTCTTTCTTTCTTTTGTGCCTTTTATTCCCCAGGATATATATCCTGTCACACACCACAGGATTTCTTTCGTTCTTTTCTTTTCTTTTCTTCCTTTCTTTCTTTCTTTCTTTCTTTCTTTCTTTCTTTCTTTTGTGCCTTTTATTCCCCAGGATATATATCCTGTCACACTCCACAGGATTTCTTTTCTTTTCTTTTCTTTTCTTTTCTTTTCTTTCTTTCTTTCTTTCTTCCTTTCTTTCTTTTCCTTTCCTTTCCTTTCCTTTCTAAAATCGATTTTCTAATTTTTCCCCATTTTTTTCATCTCTTCCCTTATTTCATCAATTCCGTTCACCAATTCTTTCCGTTCCCAATCTCCGCTTACTCTCCCCCTCCCCAAAACAATGAATCATTTTAACTCTAACTTCCCTCTCCCCGTCCCATTCTTTCAAACCTTTGACCTGATTCCGATCTCACCAATGATTACTTATTAATAATCAACAATTTAATTATTCGCTGACCCTGATCCGCATATTACGTCCGACCAGTAACCAAATCTTGGTGATACTTTTCTCTCTTCTGGCCTTTATAAATATTCAAATACACTCAATAACGAATTAAGAATGGTTTTCCTTTTAGCCTCCCTTACTACGTCATTAGGTTTATTCACAATATATCTAGTTTCCTCCACTTCTATTATTAATAGGACAATTGCGCTTCCATTTACCTCAAAGACCCTTTTAAAACTATACAAGATCTGTCCGGAAAATATCCACTATATTAACCTTAACGAGGAAATGGCCTACGTAGGGTAATTTTTTTAACTTAATGCACTTTAAAATACTAGATTTCGACTTCGTAAAATTAATACAAAAGCGTCCTTTCGAACTTTCAAGTGTCTGCGTTCTTCTCAGGTGCCTCGGCGCGTAATCATTAATCTCTCAAATATCCCGAAACATCACCTGTTTCAACGGAGATTAGGAGACTCTATAAGATTCTACATAGCATTTACCATTCATAGCAATGAATGATAGAATCATGAACAAATAGGAAGCTTCAGCAATCGAACGCTTCACTTTTTATGACAGCTTCATGAGAGAATGAGATATGGCGAAAAAGAAAAAAAGAAATTCTGATATTTTGTGCTGTTTGATTTTCGTTGGTTACTCAGGTGTCCCGTGCATTTTACTTGTTAACAGATTGTAGCAGCTATTATAGAGATGTGATTAAATATTCTTTAATGTTTAAAAAAATAATCAGTATTATTATTGTTCAGTTAATATGTATTAAATCATAGCACAAATAACTATATTGTGGGAAAAAGAATTTTCGACAATATACGCATTTTTCATGTGTTTATGTTTATTTTTTACCTTTTCTCAAAAAACCGACATTCTTGTACATGTAGTCATTGATAATATTCTACATTAATTAGTAACTTTTTAATTAATAACTATTTGTGTTGATTTGTTGACATTAATAGCTGTTATATACTGTACCTATGTGCACTAATGCGTATGCCCCAATCCTCATAAATACGTTGGAAACTTTTGTAAGTAGGTGTAATATGGTGTCTAAGTAGTCTACCACTAGCAGTGGTTTACCTACTTCACGCCGCTGGCGAGTATTGTATTTTGAGGATGTTATAGAGATTATCATTTCATTTCCAACTTTCCATTCATTCAGTAACATTTTCTAGGTTACAACTATCTATCTATCTATCTATCTATCTATCTATCTATCTATCTATGTCACCTATTGAAAAATCGTTCTGTTCTAACCTAGAATGCTCACATGTTCCGACGGTGGTATTTTTTTTAATTTTTTTTTTTGCATTCATTGATAAGACTGAAACTTTTTTTTTTCAAAACTCATCCGTTATCTTTGAGGGGATTGTCTTACATTCAATTCCGTTAGGAGAATAGATATTTATTATATAACGTACCTATGAACACTAATAGATATATCCCAACCGCCATAAATACGTTGGACACTATTATAAGTGGAGCTAAGTAGTTCAGCAGTGGCAGTGGTTTACCTGCTTCTCGCCGCTGGCGAGTATTGTATTTTGTTGATGTTATAAAGATTACGATTCCATTTCCAACCTTCGTTTCGGTTATTTTTCACTCAATAACCCTTACTACATTACAGCAACTGGAAAAAGTTGATTGAAGAAGAGACAAAAAGCAGAAAAAGGAATGCGAAAAAAACAAAAAAAAAACAACGACCAATATCTATGTATATATCTATCTATCTTGTTATATACTATACTTATGAAAACTAATGGATATGTCACAATCCTCATAAATACGTTGGACACTATTGTTAGTGGGGGTAATATGGTCTTTAAGTAGTCCATCACTAGCAGTAGGTTACCTACTTTACGCCTCTGGCGAGTATTGTATTTTGTTGATATTATAGAGATTGCCCTTTAATTTCCAACCTTCGTTTCGATTATTCCTAATTCAGTAACCTTTCATAGAATACGACAATGACTATCTGCTGGCGTGTTAAAATTTTGGAATAATGCAATAATAAAAATTCAAATTTCATCTCTCTGATAGATGACGCCATCTGTAAACAAATATAATATAATTCGTGGCGTTCTGAATTCAAGGTGAGATGACGAGTCCTTACGAATTTCCAAGAAACTTCCTGGTTGGGAATCGGTTTAGTCCCCGACTAAACATCAGGTAGTACTGGAATACATAATACCAGTATTACTCATAGTATGACCTGACAGTAATGCACATTATGGTCATATAAAATGGATGCTAGTGTACACCGAGTTCCCCAAAACAGCAGGGTATTTTCAATGATCTTGTATATTTCTTCCTTACTCTTGAAAATTTTCTCTTCGGGACGTTATGTAATTATTAATTACAAGGAACCATTATAGTTATAATATGGCAATAAAATGATTTAATCATTTGAACAGTCATTGGAATAATCACGATTTTATTATCGGCATTTTTTGGTGAGTATTTATATTTAGGCGTTATGACAGAATTAGCTGTTATTTTAATATGGCTGGAGCAAGAACTTTCAAGCACAAATTCGGCATATTCTACAGTGATCGCCATCTTGTTGTTTTTCTAACCACAGTTTACTTCCGGTGATTGACTCCATTATAAATCTACACTAACTAAACACAGATGAGTGGTGCAAGACACTGTGGTCAGAAATACTTTTTTTCATAACTATTGATTAGGCCAGTTCACGAATACCAAATAAATAAATCAATTTTACAAAATTTAATAGAGGGTCAGTTTGCTCAGTAAATCTATTATAAATTGATCCTCCTATGGAAGCCAAAAAGAAATATCCTCTTATGATGTGATTACTTCAAAATTAAAAAAAAATCAGTTCTTTATTTTATATTATTATAGATTACGCTCTCCAGGATACTAATTTTAAAAATAAAATAAAATTTTATAACAGATAATAGGATGCTCCAATCTGGTATGTAAATTTATTCTGACCATCTATTACTATCACTGAAGTTTATCTCCAGGAGATTGACTCCTTGCTAATTCTCGGGTTAATATTTCCCACTAGCATGAAGATTATATTGAATCAATTGCTAGGCCTGCTGCTAGGTTTGGTTTGATTTGTTTTACGGCATATCAACCTCAATAGGTTATTTAATGACGAAAAAGATTTTTTATTGCTGGTAGGATTTTTTTAGGCGAACCTCACGTCTTAGTTCTACCAGTTCTATCCTTCAGGACAAAGACCCACCATGCCATGCAAATTGTAGAGAACTACCCTCATTACATTTGTATACCATTGGTAAGATGTAAGACCCACTCGAACAGCTTCTTTCAGGAATCACTGCTTTGTGAAACCGATTTCCAAAAGGATTCTGCCCCGATCCTGGCAATCTTATCCTGTTCAAGTCAAGTTTAGTTTGGTTTGTTTTGTTTTACGGCATATCAACCTTAATGCCGACAAAATTTTCATTGCTGTTAATATTTTATTTTGTCAAAAATCTATCTCTGGTAATATTTTTTTCAAAACTGTGTTTCTCTGTAATAATTTTTTTCAAAAAATATTGCTGGTAATATTTTTTTCCTCAAAAATATATATCATGTTAATAGTTTTTTTTTCAAAAATTTATTGATGGAAATAATTTTTTACAAAATATTTTTGGTATTAAAACCTGCTTTTACACTTTCACAGTGTTTTGACCCCAGTTTCGGGGTTAACTATTTCCAAAAGCTGGGACCCTAACAGGTGCTACCACTCCTAGTATCCAGCAATTAAGTGGTGGTTCCACGCTCCTCAAAACCTCCTGATCAGAAGCCTTGCTGTTGGACGTAGTTTATCGTCTTACCCAGGACACAAATGTAGTTTTATATATATATATATATATATATATATATATATATATATATATATATATATATATATATCCAAGATGGGACTGCTGCTAGGAAATTCGGTTCACTGTGTTGGGCTAAACAATTTTTTTCTCTCCAGAAACTATTTTTCATATTTATAAGTCTACCATTCATTAATGTATTAAATATTGCTGCCTCATTTAGCCTAGTGCTTCTACTATGAATATAGCTATTCTTGATAAAATACAAAGAAGAATCTGCAATGTTAATGATCCTGATACGGCATATCGATTTCAGTCATTTTCAAACCGCCGTAATTTGGCTTTCCTCTGTCATTTCTATGCATATTTTTATGCCAGTCGTTCTAATGAGCTCTTCTCTTTGGTACTTCAACAAACTGAATTTAATGTACCACTGGATTGGCAACAATGTTTCATCTTTTTACTGTTGAATTAGCTAAATATAACCGTAAGTACTATTCTAATAGTTTCTTTTCTTGCATTTCTCACCTGTGGAATTCTATTCCAGGTTCTTGCTTGGGGTTAAATGATTAAAAGAAATCTTCCAATGGTTTTTTTCTCTTTCCTAGGTGGAAATATGAAACTATCACAACGACTAAGCAAACCTTTTTATATAAATACCATATACAGTGCTAATATAGTACCAATATTATCTGGCAATACAATAAATTTATTTCGACCATGTATCATTATCGTTGATGCTAACCTCCAGGAGATTGACTCCTTGCTTATTCTCGTGCTAACATTTTTCATTGGCATGAAGGGTAAAGATTATATTGAATCCATTGCTAGGTCTGCCGCTAGGGAACTGGGTTTACTGAGTCGTTCTAGGCAGTTTTTTTTCTCTAGAATCTATCTTGAACATTTATAACACTCCCATTTTATGAAGAATCTTTAAATACATAGCGATGCATTTAAAATTCTTCAAAAAACACTTTGCAAATATCAGCTTGAATCCCTTTCCCACCGACCTAATGTAGCTCTTCGCGCTTTTTCTAGAAATATTAGGTTGTCCCAAAAGTTCGTAAACACTTGCAAAAAATTGAAATTTTACTAGCCAAGTAATAACAAAAACAACAAAAATTATTCCTCAAAATAAAGACCATTATTTTCCAAGACTTTCTGCCATCGATCTGCAAGCTTTTGGATTTGGTGAAAGTACCATTCAGCCGGCTTCGAATCAAAGAATTCTTGACACGCTTCCTCGACTTCATCAAACGAGTCGAATCGGCGGCCTTTCAGAAAGTGTTGCATTGAGCGGAAAAGGCCGTAATCTGATAGAGCACAGTCAGGACTGTAGGCTGGATGTGGCAGAACCTCAACGCCGTCCAGCTCTTCAAACTTGTCTTTGATCTTCCTGGCGGTGTGTGGCTTGGCATTGTCCTGCTGCATCAAAGTGCGCTTTCGGTTGATTAGAGCCGGATACTTTTGCTTCAACTTTTCGTAGACCCGCTACAGTTGCTGACAGTAAAGTTCGGCACTGATGGCACGACCATTCAGAACCAACTCAAAATACACGATTCCTTCAAAGTTCCACCAAACGCACAACATGACTGTCTTGCCGAATCGATCTTGTTTTGGAACTGACGGTGTTTCTTGCCCTTTCTGAACCCATCGCTTGTCCTCGATTGTGCTGGATTGTGTTGCATAAAAATTCAATCTTTCGCAAGTGTTTACGAACTTTTGGGACAACCTAATACTTCAAGAGTAATTGTTCTGATGTGATTTTTCTCTTTGTTACCAAGACTTTAAGAAATTTAAGCGCAGCCGGTAAGGTCTCATGATTTTACAGTTGAAATGGCTAGATATAACCGCAAGTTCTATGCTAACCATTTCTTCTCCCGCACTTTACGCATGCGTAACTCTCTTCTGGTTTCCTGTTTTGTACTCAATTTTGGTCTTCAAGAATTCAAATGCGATGTGAATCGTTATCTTCGGCTTTCTCAATTCATGTTCGTTCATTGATCTCTCTCCTTAATAATGATTTCTTTTTCGTATATTCTCTCACACTCTTTGCCTGTTAGGGACTTTCTTTTCTTGTTTGATGTGTAATGATTAAAAAGAAATTCCATTTAAATTGGTCTCCAAATAAAGCCAAAACAAATCTGCATTTAAGATGCGATTTCTTGAAAACATATCTTTCTTTCTTTCTTTCTTTCTTTCTTTCTTTCTTTCTTTATCCCCGTCTTACGAACATTTCTCTTAATAATAATTCAGAAATAATTTAGCAGACGATGTTATTTTTATTTAATTCATTGTAATCGGATTTTTGACTCGATACCGTGAATCTGAAAAATGTCGATCACAGTCACTAGCACTTCTCGACCTTTTGGCTTAGATCAAAATGTAGTATCTATTCTTATAAGCTTATTCTGATTCTCTCCCACTCTCCCAGTCTCTCTCCACTTCCATCTTTCTTTCCTTCTTTATTTCTTTCGTTTTCTCACTTGAAGCAATTAGTGTCTTTTTCCCTCTTTCCACACGAACAAAACAAGGAATAGCCCAAAGTTATTGGCAGTACGTAACGTCGTGCTAACTAACGAAGAGAGGGGTAGGTACAATTATAATAGTACAATTATAATAGGATCAAATTATGCATTCACCATTATTTGATATCATTCTTTGTAACTCAGCAAGCAGCTCTTCCATATCTTTTGAGCAAAATTCAACAGATTTTAGTGTGAAAAAACTTTCAACGACGACTTGAATCTTGTTTTTCTAATAACTCGTTAGCGCTAGGCCAGTTGAATATAGTAGGTTAGATAGAACAGACCAACACTGTTCCCACTTTTTTCCTGTTTTATTCTTTCTGTATCTGTCTATATTTCTGAGATGAGGTATTATGTACATTATTAACGTTATTCGGACTATTGCCCTCATCTTTGTCGCCATATTTATTACAACGTTTCGGCCTTTCAGTAACTGTCTATATTTCTGAGATGAGGTATTATGTACACTATTTATATTATTCGGACTATTGTCCTCATCTTTGTCGCCATATTTATTACAACGTTTCGCCCTTTCAGTATCTGTCTATATTTCTGAGATGAGGTATTATGTACACTATTTACATTATTCGGACTATTGTCCTCATCTTTTTAGTCATATTTATTACAACGTTTCGGCCGTTGTACGCTCCGGCCTTCTTTAGTATCTGTCTATATTTCTCAGATGAGGTATTATGTACACTGTTTACATTATTCGGACTATTGTCCTCATCTTTTTCGCCATATCTATGACAACGTTTCAGCCGTTGTATTCTCCGGCCTTCTTCAGTATCTCTGTATTTCTGAGATGAGGTATTATGTACACTATTTACATTATTTGGACTATTGTCCTCATCTTTTTCGCCATATTTATTACAACGTTTCGGCCGTTGTACGCTCCGGCCTTCTTCAGTATCTGTCTATATTTCCCAGATGATGTATTATGTACATTATTTACATTATTCAGACTATTGTCCTCATCTTTTTCGCCATATTTATTACAACGTTTCAGCCGTTGTATTCTCCGGCCTTCTTCAGTATCTGTCTGTATTTCTGAGATGAGGTATTATGTACACTCTTTACATTATTCTGACTATTGTCCTCATCTTTGTCACCATATTTATTACAACGTTTCGTCTCCAGCCTTCTTCAGGTGGTTGGAATGTCGAACTGAACTTTTTATTTCACTCACAGGGGTAGACTGTTCTAGTTCCACGTGCCATGTTTTTAATGGATGCCAGTTATCAGTTATCTCCTGTTAATTCCCCTTTCCAAGTTCTCCACTGCCTTAACCGGACTGTTTGGGTCCTGTTACTGGATCTAACTAACGCCTTTATTCATATAATGGACATCCATTAAAAACATTAAAAACGGCGCGTAGAACGGCCGAAACGTTGTAATAAATATGGCGACAAAGATGAGGACAATAGTCTCCGAATAATGTAAATAGTGTTATTCTTTCTGTAAGCCATATTCGGTCGTTATAGAGCAGAACATTGGTTTCATGTTGGATACTGCTGCACGTATAAGCGTGTATTTAGCGCTTCCTTGTATTTTTAGAACTCTAAATGAATAACACCTCGACAATCCCACTAAAAGGACAAGATGATCTTTCTATGGATCTGGAATTTTGATGTTAATTACACCGATTTATCTTGTTAAGAGACTGCCTTTTTACGTTGGATATTGTCTTATATAACCCATTTTTCATCAAGTGTTATATATATTTAAGGCGTGGGCAGACATTTGGCCGACGGACATTTCGTCGATCGACATTAGGCTGAGAGACATTTGGCCGGCGGACATTGGCCGACGGACATTTCACCGAAAAAGTACAATTAAAAATAATAACAAACAATACTTTAAGTATTTTAATTAGCAGTATTATAAGGTAGAATAGGACTAATAATTACTACTGAATTTCAAGTGATTAAATTACTAAATCTATTTTTAAAGTTAAAGGTTTTCTAATTTCAATATTTGTTTATTGAACTTAGTGTTTTAAACAAAACATTTGAGTATATTTGGGTAAAAAGAAGCAACTAATTATTTAAATTCGTCTTTAACAGTAAGATAAAAGCTAATTCATCCCTTTAAGATAATGATCATTAAAAGCGAACTTGAAAGATGCTTAATATTTTTGATGTAGTAAAATGAGATTTTTCTCAAAATATTTATCATCTTACAGAAATATTTGTAGTCAAATATAATATATACGGAATAGATTTAAAAAAAAAAAAACATGTAAAAAAAACAAACAAAAAAAAACGAAAAATTATAAATTAATACAGTAAATAAATGTAAATATATATACCACATTACGATAAAGAGTGCAACATAGATGTAAGTACGCCACTACATTTTCGGCTAAATGTCCATTCGTTTAAATGTCCGTCGGCCAAATGTCCGAGTACCATTTAAGGAAACGTCATTTACTTTTGATATTACAATTGTTTTCCCCAAAAAGGAAATTAATTAAAACTCAACCTAATATTTACCAGAAAACTAGCAACTGATCTCGAAAATGGCCTCCAATTTGTGATAAACGAATGGTATGTTAATTTGAACGCTTCTAAAACAAAACTGCTTTCGTTTGATCGCCATAGTGAACTATTTCTGCCTGCCATCCGCATGGTTGATGCTACCCGCCAGGCTTAGTGGGAATGAAGGAGAAGGAAAATAATTTAGCGAGGAGAAAGGACAATAAAAGAACAGGTTTCCAGGCGATTGACGTTATATTTATTTTTTTGAAGATCATAGGTTACATAGAAGCAAGAATCCGGAAGAGAGTTCCACGTGCGCGAATTGTGAGAAAAGAAGCTATTACCATAGAACGATGAGACCTGTGAGGTCCCAAAAAGGGAACACTTTTTTTCTGACACCATTGCCATACGTAGCCTATTTTGGCTTAATATTAAGACGCTTGATATTTTTCGGACAAAACACGAGCCAACTGCATTTTTAATGTAAGTCTTAAAATAATTATGCCAACCTTAGATGGAGAAGCGTCGTAGAAAATAAGTATAGACGAAAAATCAAAAGAGAAAAAAAATCGATAGAAATCTAAAATTGGTTGAAAATAAAAGAATAGAGACAAAAAACAAACAAACAAATGTGTGAAACTGTAGCCAAAAATTGTCGCATGGAGTGAGGCTGTGAGAATGGGAGTGAGTTATTTATCTGACCGATCACCAGCTCCGCAATAAATCACTCCGAGTCGAAGTAAGATCAGTTAACAGCGAGGTCAAGAAGCTAAGTCAAGTCAGCACGAAGACGCCATTATCCTCTCACTGCTCAATAAACTTCGTTCAGTCCAACCGTTGAATTTAAATTAATCTTTCAACACTTGAAAATGAAAAAAAAATACTTTAATTCAATTACTTTCCTCTCGTTACTTTCTTCCAACGTCTCTTTTCTGTATCGAAATAGATTTTAACACTTACTTGCGAACTGTTCCAATATTGGCACAAAATCTCAAACATAGAGATTCTAATCAGGCTTAATGTTACAACATAACGGCCATTCTATGTTATTCTCTAATATTAGGTTTATATTAACATTATTGTAAACGGTGTTCCAATAACTTGGACCGATTTTAAACGTGAATTAAGTTTAAGCGTCTAATGATTGGCGGATATTTGGGCGATGTTATTTTTCACAAATAATTGCCATGGCTTAAATAAGATGATCCAATAGAGAAATAAATAAATTCTCAAAAATAACATTGATTTATGTATTGCTGACTTTGATCCGTCTTAATGAAACATCTCTATATATACTCCATCTCAATGAAACACCCTTTATAAGGCGCGCTGTTAATAATACAGATATAACACGCCAAGATGATGTTAGGTTCAGATCTGTTTAACCCACGCAAGTGACAAGATATATCTACTAATCATAGCATATTTTGAGAGAAAGTCACAAGTGTACAGTACCATGTCAGGTTTGAATTAATTACAAAATACTGTTATTTCGTTTGTTATGGTTAAGATCAGGACGATGAGACAATGTGAAAATTTTATTAAAGACGCGTTTCGCCGGATGTTTTCTTTGGATTCCTCAGTTTAAAATGAAAGAAAAACTAACATGTGTGTGAGAAACATATCTTGGAATCTCTGAGGATAAGTGGGTATCATAAATTAAATTAGTAACCCTTCCTTATCGATATCAGGACTTGGAGAGTGTCTGCCCGTTTGTGTACATGTTTGTTTTATTTATTTCTTTATTGTAGGGTTTTAAATCATTTTTTTAATATGACAGCTATGGCAAGCAAATACCAGCTATAACTAGCTTAGACCAGTTTAGACCAGCTATGACAAGCCAAGACCAGTTATGACTAGCTTAGACCAGCTCTGACCAGCTTGGAGAAGCTATGACCAGCTTGGACAAGCTATGACCACCTAAGACCAGCCTCGGTTACCCACGTTAAAAACTAACCTTGTGTCACAACCAGACTCAGCGGGGGATCAAGTAAATATCTACTGTCCAATCAAGAAAGTAGAAGTAGGTTTGGCATACACTGGATAAAAAAAGAAGGTAGACATAGGCCCAGTTTATATTCGTTTTTGGAAATACAGAACTAGAAACTGGCGTCTTTTGTGACGTGGGTCTTACGTTCTACAGTGGATAATGTAAATAGCGCAGCAACTCAAATCCGAAGATGCCAGTCTACCATAGCGCCTAGCTAATCCCCATTGCAGACGCCTGCTCTGGCATATTTGTGTTTGTTCAACATCCACAGAGCCCATCTACGGTTTATACTGCAACTATGCTGCGCGGACCTTAGTTACAGTTTCTGGGAGAGAGTGCGTTATCTAGCGTGATTAAAAGTCTGAACAAGGCCAACACGCTCAAACCCTCGGTCACAATAACTTGTGACTTTGTGATAGGACAACCAGCGACGGTTGCCAAGGGTTCCGTCTAACTAATTTAACTCAAAAGGTTTAGGTCAACCCATGGAGTGGTTTTCAGGCACTTTCCAAAAGTGCTGGACGTTGGGATCGCCTCCTCTAGACTGATAATATCAAGAATTCACCTCCGGGACAATTCGACCATGGTGAGATTCGCGAGATTCATGGCCAGAAAGCGAAAGTTCTAAACACTCGGCCACGTGCCCATCATGCGCAGAGGATACAGTCAGTGTATTCTAAAACACCCCGAGAGAATAACATTATGTCATGCACTGGATCAATATGGGTTACTACAAAATCTTACTTCGAGTAACAAACGGCCATAAATATGGGATACTCAGAGAGAACTATATTAAATACACAGCAGAAAAGGTTTGTCTGGCTATTCTGCGCCAGAAATGGTACCCTTACAATTTATATTAGTGCGAAAGCAATAACATTCTTATATTTGCTAAATCAACAAAAAGGTCATATTAGCCGATATTAATTTACACTTATGTTGTAATGGAATGTTCCACTCTCCCTAATACCTATTGTGTACTGGTTAAATCAATGATGTAGTACGCACGGGGCATAACAGTCTGTCAGTCTTTGTGTCTGACTGGCTTCAGGAAATGTTAGTCGATTTCCCGTCTTTCAGTAGTGTATTCTCTTTTACATTAAACCTCTCTTTCTTCCATCTACGACCTTGTTGCTGTTCCTTCCACTCAAATCCACCTTTTTCTGTTTTTAATCTTTTTAAGGATACAACAACTTATACCATAATATTATTTACACTAATATTCAGGTATCCCTTGCAGTAATATTCAAACATTTTTTAACGAGAATCCAAATATTCTTTTCACTAATATACAAATATCCTTTACACTTATATCGTAATATTCTTTACACTAATATCCAAATTTTCTTTTCACTAATATCTAAATTTTTTTACGCTACTATCCAAATATTTTTTACACAAATATCCAAATATTTTTTACACAAATATCCAAATGTTTTTTACACTAATATCCAATTTTTTTACACTAATATCCAAATTTGTTACGCTTTATATCCAAATATTCTTTTCACTAATATGCAAATATTCTTTACACTAATATCGTAATAGTCTTTACACAAATATCCAAATATTCGTTATACTAATATTCAAATATTCTTTACATTAATATCCTAATATTATTTACACTAATATCCAAACATTCTTTACACTTATATTTTAATATTCTTTCCACTATCGAAATATACTTTACACTAATATGCAAATATTCAAATATTCTTTGTACTAATATCCCAATATTCTTTACACTAGTATCCAAATATTCTTTACACTAATATCCAAATAATCTTTACACTAATATTCAAATATACTTTACACTAATATTTAAATATTCTTTACACTAATATCCCAATATTCTTTGCATTAATATCCAAATATACTTTGGACTAATATTCAAATATTATTTACACTAATATTCAAATATACACCCGGTTGGTATCAGCATTCTATTTGTTAGATCTTCATCAGTTTTTGCTTTATTTGGTAGAAACACATGAGATTTACAATTAAAATTTACTTTCAGTCAATCCATTATGATTACTTAAAACATAATTTGAGCAAACCGACCTTTACCTGAGCGTGGACCCTTGTATGAAATCCAATCGTCCAGGTTTTATATTAAATAGCTGAACGGCACTGGATGCAACCAACATCTTTATCCACTGTGCCATGTGTCCTTGAGGACCTCTGTGTATTAATTTTTGGGACTTATAATCCTGATAACATAACAACCATTTTTAATAGTTCTCATATTACATATGTCTTACCTCACATCTAAACATCATAAATCAATAACACAAGGGGAAAATAGAAATATGGAGGGAAAAGTGGAATTAACGCCCCCACCACTGTGAAATGAGGTTGAAATTATAGACAGAGCGCATTACTGGAAAATAAGGAGTCAGCACATATGCTATGCTACAAAAATCTCTTGAGCCCACCAAGCATAGATATGAACACAATATGGAAACCAGTAATAAGTTGTGCTAGAGAAAAGCAAGAATAACAACAAAAATTGTAATATAAGCTCTGGTAAAAATGCAATTATAATAACAGAAAAATTGCAATATGAGCACTGGAAAAATGGTTGTTGAGACATTAGAGGTATAAGTTCCAAAAATTCATCAATCTACCCCGGTGAACGAAATAAAGGTTTCGGTTCGAAATTCCAATCACCTGAAAAGGCCGGATCGTGTAACGGTCGAAACTTTGTGAATATGGTATAAAGATGAGGATAACAGTCCGAATAATTATGATAATGGAAGTAATCATAATGCCTCATTTCAGGGATATAGACAGATACGGAATTCAAAAAATGAAAAATTGTTAAAATAGTCTTTAGTTGATTTAAAGTCATTCACCTGTTCTTACACAGAAAAAAGGCTGTAGTTTACAAATGGCTTTTAAATAGTTGGTCCTCAGAAAAAAAAAAAAAGACACGAGAAAATATTTTTATCATCAGCAAAGATTCACTGGCTGTTTTCGTTGAGACGATTCGCTTGAAGTCATCGTTACACTTTTTTTCAGCGCAACGCGTGGGGAAAGGAAAAAGCTGTGTAGCCACGACAAAAACGGCTTGAAGACAGTCACATATCTCTCTCAAAATCGAAATGTGTGGTTTTTTAGCAGAATATTTTTTTTACAAAAGTAGTATCTAGAGACATAGGCTTTTGGCTATCTTTGATTGGACAATTATTTCTCTTAGTGACGTTAATTTCTAACCAATAGAAACATTGATATAAACGTGTGTTGTATTGTTGAATCTCTTTGGGCATAATTGTATTTTCGTCAATTGTTAGGTAGAAAATAAAGCGTGGGCGTGTTTTAATATATGTATGTGGTTATGTAATTGTTTTAGCAATAGGGTCTATTTCCTATATAGTCAATACTGGCG
The DNA here is from genome assembly GCA_963932145.1 of Acanthosepion lycidas. Classification (NCBI taxonomy): domain Eukaryota; kingdom Metazoa; phylum Mollusca; class Cephalopoda; order Sepiida; family Sepiidae; genus Acanthosepion; species Acanthosepion lycidas. The sequence goes on along the minus strand of OZ010589.1, from coordinate 89,355,941 downwards.
ACCGTGTGAAATTTGCAAGGATCCCAAACACCAAAAACACCTTGAAATAATTCTCGTTTTTAATTGTTCGAATATTCTGAAGATACAAATTACCATGACTTGTTTGGTCAAAATCCAGTTCTTTGGTGGTAAGACTAGACTGATCTCTCCGGACCGCAGGCCAACTGATAGTATATAAAAGACGTTCGCTGCTCAGACAATAGAATTCCACTCTCGGAGTAAAGAGCATTATATCTGGGATTGGCTTTGCTACAGGAGTTGCCGGAAATGTGTGTGTGTGTTGACAGACAACCACCTTTGGGGTTCTACTCCGAATCTTTTATCTGGATTTACTTTGATTTTGCGGTGGCCACAAGGTAGCAGAGGTTTAAAATTAAAGTTTTTCTTTTCCTACATGGGCTGCCTTCCCGGTCTGACGAGTTCCATCTGTCCGAAGCAACTGCTCATGAGACACCGGCTTGAAATTGGACGTAATTTTGAGAGACGCATGTCAATCTTACATTTTATATACAATAGGTGCATGTCCCCACTACAACTCTGGCTATGATAACTTTTGAAACATATATAAACATGGTTACCCCCCAAATTTAAGTTTTTTTAATATATATATATATATATATATATATATATATATATATATATATATATATATATATATATATATATATAATTAAATCAAATAAATAATAATTAAATATATATATATATATATATATATATATATACATACATAAATAATTAAATCAAGGTTCTGTCACTCCTCCTACTCCAATATAAAACATACTTAAGAGAGATATAAAATTAACCCCTCCCTATACTTTATATTGTCTGTTTAACTACTGCTCTCAACCCCCTCTATTAAATTACAAAAATTACACTACCCACCAATTTCTAATCCCATTTTTCCTCTCAATTCGTTGTTGGAAGTTTTACCTGATGATCCTGAATCCTTAAAAAAGGATTTAGGTGAAATAAATTATCGTAATGGTACCTTAAAGTGGTCTGTTATTCATTACATAATTATATATATATATATACATATATATATATATATATATATATATATATATATATATATATATATATATATATATATATATTGTTATATACCGTCTCTATGAACACTTATTAGTGTGTCATAAATCAGAAATACGTTGGACACTATTGCAAGTGGAGGTGATATGCTGTCTAACTAGTTCACTACTAGCAGTGGTTTACCTGCTTTACGCCGCTAGCGAGTATTGTATTTTTGTTGAGGTTATATAGATCACCATTTCCAACCTCCGTTTTAGTTATTCCTCATTCAGTATCCATTTCCAGGTTACAATATATATATATATATATATATATATATATATATATATATATATATATATATACAGACGCAGTTATACGAATATTGAGATGAATTTTTTGTTCTCTTTTACTATGAGCTACGCTTTCGTATACAACAATGAATTAGTGTCAATCTTTCAGTCTAATATATGCGTGCAAATTTCAAAATCACTTCATATTTTCTTTTAAACCTGGGTCTAAATAGACAAAGTAAACCCGTTTTGCGTGTCCTTTATTCAATATTCAAAATAAACCTACAGTAGAAAATATTAAAGTTCGAAAATGTTTGATAAATCCTATGTAGAAGATTCGGCTGGAAGCAATACATGTTTTGATTAGTTGATAACTTTATTTGTTTTCTAGGGCTTCTGTTTTAATTGAAGAGTATTTAAACACAGGAAATGTTTTTTTATTAAGTAAGACTTGTGGGTGGAGATAATAATAATTAAGTGACATAAATCTTAATAACTAACCCATAGATGTCGGAGATGAAGTTGATTGATACTTTTCCCAATGATATTTGTGGGTAAGTGAATATCACGTACCCAACCCGGCTCCCTGATTAACAATTCTGTGATATTATAAATTACCGCCCATCCAAGCTTACAGCTCCTGGTATTCCCAAGCGCTCACCCATCTAAGTACTGACAAGCATCGACCTTTCTTAATTTCGTACTCGTACGGGAACCGTCGTTTCAACGTGTTGAGGTCGTAAGTTCATACATGTTGTGTATGTTTTGTCAAGTTCAAGAATAGTCAACGTTTGTCTAGCCGAACCAACCATACAGCGTCAGACAACAAGAATTGGAGAGTAATCACTAGAGCATCTTTTATATGCCAAAAGGCACTGGATCACCGTTGAAATTGACGTATTTTTATATGCCTCCTTCAGGTTGATTATTTTTAGACGCGTGTTCGAATCTGGCCAATAATTACTTTTTGTATGAGCCGGCTCTATTTCTACCCTTTCAACCAGACCAACATCTTTAATTAATTTAACTAATTGAACAAACAGCTTTAGTTTCCTTTCTTTCACCACACGGTCTGGTTTAGATCTACTGGAGTGACAAGGTGTAACCGATTACTATTTTTTCCTCAGATTAGGTCATTTGCAATGGCGTACAATAATATGAATCTGTTTTTGGAGTGTATGATGAAATTTGTTTGTCCTTGAAAAATATTGCATCATCCGTGATTGCTCCTGATTTTTATCACGCCCAGACACTATTGTCTCGACTGTCGATTAATTGTCCTACGGCCATTGTCTGCGATGGACGTTACTCCAGAGAAGCTTTCAAAAATTGTAACGCTACACGAACACACTGGCAAGCTTTACCAGTGAGAAAATCAAAGTACTACAGACTGACCCGGAATCTCTCTTGATTTAAATCCAGTCGAGAATCTGGTTAATCTGCAAGGAAAGACTTCATGGAATGGACATACGAAGTACCAACATGTGCACTGGGTCGTGTTTCATTGGAAAAATACGAAAAAAAATGTAAATAACGGAATTATTCGTTTTTTTTCCAAATAAATAGCACAAGGGTGTATGTCTTTTACTGTCTCATCTAACTATATACTTATTCATTGTGAGTTTACTCATAAAGCATATTCGATATTAAATAACCCAAAAAACTGGTAGAAATATAACAAGTTCTCGTCGATCGTCTCACTCAGTGCGAGATTTCCCACGTTCATTAACATGAAGCCAGGTTCTCTTATATATGTTAGTTCCGTCTTGTTATATATTTTTAACGGAAGAATAAAATTTACATTACGCAGACATAGCATTTAACCCACAGTCATGAATAAATTAGCAATATATTATTTGTTGTTGCTAGGGTTCAACGTTGGTATCCAGAACAAAACTCAATTTATCGAATGTTTATTTGCAAGGTAGACAGTCCATACACATAGATGGTGTAACACTACTCTGAGTTAAGTTTCCCATGTGTGGCATTGTGTTGCGTTAAAGAAAGCCTCATGAATATCAAACTCAGAGGTATACAAATGCAATTTAAAGCGATAGTATGAATGTACATTTTTAGTAGGGTGTACGGTAATATTTTTCCCAGTGGAGTTTGGGGTCAATTAATTTCGAAGATCTTTCTCGATGTTTTGCTAGTGAAATATTATTGAACCCGTTTTTAAGCGTTGCTTTTTAAATTGTCTTTTTTTTTATCGTTTCCTTTTTTCTTTAAATATTTATTTCTTCATTTCTGGAGATATTTTCTTGCATTTGTTTTTAGTTGCCCAACTATCATTTTTTTTCCTTTTCTGAAAAACCTTTTTGTATGTTTCTTTCTTCGTTTCCTTCATTAATTTCGTAATGTCTTTTTTCTTTCTATTCAAGCATTATTTTTCTTGAATTTATTTTTAGAACATGTTCTATCGTATATTCATTCATTCTTACTTTCTTTCATTCTTTAATTCATTCTTTCATTTTTTTTCATTCTTTTTCCTTTCAGTTTTTATTGATTGATTCATTATTTCTTTCATTCGTTCATTCATTCTTTCATTTATTCTTTCTTTCATTCTTTCATTCATTCATTCTTACTTTCTTTCATTCTTTAATTCATTCTTTCTTTGTTTCATTCTTTTTTCCTTTCATTTTTTTTGATTGATTCATTATTTCTTTCATTCGTTCATTCATTCTTTCATTCATTCATTCTTACTTTTTTCATTCTTTAATTCATTCTTTAATTCATTCTTTCATTCTTTTTTCCTTTGATTTTTTTTGATTGATTCATTATTTCTTTCATTCGTTCATTCATTCTTTCATTTATTCTTTCATTCATTCATTCTTTCATTCTTTAATTCATTCTTTAATTCATTCTTTCATTCTTTTTTCCTTTCATTTTTTTTATTGATTCATTATTTCTTTCATTCGTTCATTCATTCTTTCATTTATTCTTTCATTCATTCATTCTTTAATTCATTCTTTAATTCATTCTTTCATTCTTTTTTCCTTTCATTTTTTATTGATTGATTCATTATTTCTTTCATTCGTTCATTAATTCTTTCATTAATTCTTTCATTTATTCTTTCATTCATTCTTTCATTCATTCATTCTTACTTTCTTTCATTCTTTAATTCATTCTTTCATTTTTCTTTCATTCTTTTTCCATTCATTTTTTATTGATTGATTCATTCTTTCTATCGTTCATTCATTCATTCTTTCTTTCATTCTTTTTTCTTTCTAGAATTAACATTCTTTTGATAAAATAAATCTCATTTTCTTTCATTCTTTTACTCTTTGATTCTTTCATTTATTCATTAATTCTTTCTTTGATTCATTCTTTCTTCCATTCATTTTTCTGTCATTAGCGAATTAAGATTCTTTTGACATACATAAAATTCCTTTCTATATTTCCTTTATTTCATTAATTAATTATTTTCTCATTTCTTTCTTGAGCAGCTTATATTTTTTCGACATTTCTTTCTCATTCATTCATTCATTATTTCCCATATCTTCCTTTTTTTTTCAGTTTTTCTTTTTACATCCTCTGTATTTCTTTCTTAGTTGAATTTTTTACAATTCTTTCTACTTTCTGATGTATTCATTTTCTTTCTTTCTCGATTTTTTGACAGATTTAAACATTTCTTCTAGATTTTCCGACAGATTTAAATCTTTTTTCTCTATTTTTTTTTTAAATTATTTAATTAATTAATTAATAATTGTTTCTTCTTTTCCGATTTTCCTTCCTAGGAGCCTTTTTCGATATTTCTTTTGGTTTTGATTTATTCACTCTCTCAGTCTTTCTATTGTTTTACGCTTTTCCGGGTTTTTATTTTATTTCATTTTCTTTCAATAACTTTTATTATATTATTCACCTTTTTTATGTTTCAATTCTTCTTTTTCTTCCTTCAAATCATTCTTTATCCCGCATCGAATTTGCTTCATTTTTACTCTCTTTCGGTTTCTACTCTAAACCTCTTTTTCTCATTTTTATTGAGTCTCTTTTGTTTTCCAACTGACCGCATCTATATATTTGCCGCTAATACATTGTTCTTTATATTTTCCTTAACATCATTTGCTTCCTATCTCTTAGCCTCGTTTTCAAATTCTTTTCTTATAACATGGCTTCTCTTGGGAGAACACAGAGTTTTACACATTCTTATGACTTGTTTACATGTAAGAAATCAGACAGTGGTGCTTCTTGTGCCATTTCTCGTTTGAGAAAGCCGATTTCTAATCACTTCCTGTATCTTCTATGTGCCGTGTTCCATTCCGGACGTCGACGTTCATAGCTTTCCACAATTTTCTGTACTATGTAGCTCTTAATAAATTGTGTATTTTTTTTTATGTATCTCTCCTAACCCCTGTTCTGACATTAATTAACTCAAGCTCGCTAGATAAGCTTTGTTTTTTTGGCCTCTCTAGCCTTCAATCTGCCCTGGGAGTATCAAATTAACCAAGCTCTCTTTCCATCTTATGTACCCTAGAAGTTTACTTAAGCTCGCTAGATAAGTTATGCTTTTTTCTTTTTTTTAGGGGAGGTGTCTCTCCAGCCTTCAATCTGTCCTGTGAATATCAAATTCACTAAGCCCTCTTTCCATATTTATGTACCTTAGAAGTTTCAGGTGTCTCTTCCTGATGTTGAGTATGTTTCTCTCTTGTTTCTATTTTCTCTAAAACTTCGTCGTTGCAAACATGTTCGGTCCATGGTATTCTCAGAATCCTTATGTATTTTATATCTTTATATGTCATGGCAAAGTCGAAGCTGTATAAATTTGATTTGCCTTAATCAACGTCTAAATATGTCATTTTAAACATTAAAAAAGATCAAATTCTTTTTGAAGTGAGTGAGTCATTATTTTCTCGGGCGTTAAGATTTCGGTTGGTTGATTTTGTTTCGCGGCATATCAACGCCTACAGGTTATTTAATGCCAAGATTTAGATATTTTGTAGACAATTTAAGGCTTCAACTACAGATAAAAAATCATTTTGCTCTTAAAATGGATCGTTGGTTATTTTGCTATAAATAGGTATTATTGGCGATTTTTTTTATATAAAAATGTATTACTGCTATTTTTGCTATAAAAGTATATTTTTATATTTTCATCGTTTTTTTTTTTTTTGCTATTTGCCCATAGCTGAGACCTTAACAGGTGTTACCATTACGAATCAGGGTGGACCTAGTTGCAACAGTAATTAAGAGGTGGTTCCATTGAGCGTTAAGAGGAAGGGCTTTTGTTATTCGATATTTGATTTTTTTTTTTTCATTCATTTTTGCTGTATTTTGGATAATAAAAGACGGTTCTTCAATATCTATCTATATTTCTGAGATGAGGTATTGTAGTTTTTTTTTTACATCGTTTACATTATTCGGACTGTTGTCGTCATCTTTATTGCCATATTCACGATGGTTCAGTCATTGTACGCTCTTCTTCAGGATCTGTCTATATTTCTGAGATGAGGTATTGTAATTATTTACAATTTACATCATTTACATTGTTCGGACAGTTGTTCTCATCTTTATTGCCATATTCACGATGTTTCATCCGTTTCAGCTGTACTCTCGTTCGGGGAGGTTGACCAAGCCAATCCCGTTTATGCGCGTTCTACGGGCATATTTTGGCTTAGCCTACGGGCTCGGATGACCCACGTTAAACTCGGCGTTGTGCCACATCTACCCTCGTGGATGGGGCCTAGTAAATATTGACTTAGTGGGATCTGTTATTCAGATCTGGGTTGCTGTCGAACCCGGACGAGGCTATTCCGAAGGGCAAGATCTCGTCCGGGGAGGTAGACAAATCCGAACTCGTTTATAGGGGTTACGGGGAATTCTTAGCTGAGCTATTTGTTGTTGTATGAGTATAAGTAAAGACAAGAATTGAAATTCCTGGGATTATTTAGGAAAGATAAAGGTTAACTTGAAGATGTCAAGACTGTAGTCATTTGGTAAAACATCCTTCTTTGAGTTTGTGCCACAGAGCAGCAGTTCTTGGGAATAAGCTGCCCAAGTAGAACTTACTTCTTACTAATGGTATACAAAGTGACGGGCTATGATTCTCACTTGCATTCTTTTTTTTGTTTTTGTTTTTTTGTCAAATTATATTAGAGTCTTTAAGTATGTATTTCGTTCGGGGATAGATTAATATGGGCCATTTATATTTGAGTCCGTCAGTGCCATACGTGATCGATGCTAAGGAGATCATGTTCCTTTTGATACATGACTGACGACGCAAATTTTTTTGTAGGTTGCCCTTTTTTTTCTGCGGTAGAAGGCTATAAAACCCGGTCTGTTTTGCTATATCTGGGGGAGAAGAAGAGGATTCATAACTTTCCCAACGATATTAGCACGTAAGTGAATGTAATGGATTCGACTGGTATTCGAACTCCGCTCTCCCTCTATCCGAGCCGCTATTACTCGACCGTGCCTCCTCTCTATATATATATATATGTCAGACTTAGAAGCAAACAGCGGTGGATTATACTTAAGACTGAAAGCATTTGATTCAGGGAGACTGAATATTTTTCATTTGTTTTTGGGTGTATAGGCAAATATTCATTATGCGTATTCGGGTATATATAGATTTAATTCATTCGGTGATAGGTAAGTGATCATGTTTTTTTTCTTGAATTTATTAGATTTTACTTGATTGCGTTGGCTTAGCCTTTACTTAATTGGTTTGGTTTATTTTACAGCATATGAATCTCAATGGTTTATTTAATGCCGACAAGGTTTTTAAGATAGATTCGTATGAATAGAATATATATTCTTTGAAAGAAATCAGTTTGTAGACCGCCCTGGGTATAAGGATAAACTACATACGCTTCCCGGGTAAGGCGATAAAATACATCCGACAGAAAGGCCTTGGATCAGGAGGTTTTGAGGAGCGTCGATCCATCAGGGGTGGTAGCACCTGTTGGGGTTCCGGCAATGTGCAAATAGTTAATCCCACCAAAAAGGGTCGAAACACTACGAAAGTATTAAAATTGGTTTTAATACCAGCAATACTTTCTTTTTGGAAAACTATTACCAGCAGTACATTTTTGGCAAAAAAATATTACCAGCAATACATTTTAAAAAATATTACCAGCAATACATTTTAAAAATTTTTACCAGCAATACATTTTAAAAAAATGTTACCAGCAATACATTTAAAAAAAAATATTACCAGGAATACATGTTTGAAAAAAAAGTATTACCAGCAATATATGTTTGAACTGTAATACATTACCTGCCATAACAATCTTGCCAGCATTAAATAACCCATTGCAGTTGATATGCCGTCAAAAAAAAACAAAAAAACAATCAAACCTGTTTGCAGATCAGGTTTCATTTACGTATTCTTGTTGAGAGACAAATGTATTGCTGGTAATATTTTTTTGCAAAATGTATTTTTGTTATTTTTACTATAAATATCTCACTCTACACTTTCTTAGTGTTTTGACCCAAGATTTGGGGCTAACTATTTGCCCACGCCTGGAACCCTAAAAAGTGCTACCACCTCCAATCGATGTGGACCTTGAAGCAACAGCAATTACAAGGAGGTTCCATGTTCCTCAAAAGCTCCCGATCGGAGGTATTGCTGTCGGACATCGTCATACTCAGGACCGGTGATGGTTAACAAAATATTAGTAATATATATTTGTATCTATGATCATTTTCTTGGTTCGAGGTTTATCAAATATTGGGTGTTTATATTTGAATTTACCGGTAATATTGTTTTTTGTAGTTGAGTCTATGAGAATTTACTGGGTTCAGAGGAAGTAAATATTTCCCGCTCATATTGGAATCTGTATGCATTGAATTGTTTCTCTGTTAGATAAATATTGGTAATTTAAATTTGAGTCTATGTCCCTTTATTTGGTTCGGAGACGTAAATTTATAGTTATTTATGTTTTAATCGATAGTTTTTTTGTCTTTTTTATTTAAGTCTGTACGAATTTATATATTTCGGGTTAGTTGAATATTCGTCGCTTGTATATATACTAGCAGCCATACCCAACTGCTCAATCAGAAAAAGGGCTCAATTAGAATAGAGCAAAAACAGTAACATGTTTCAATGTAACAGTGTCTATCTTCTTTAATTACTTTAAAGTACTTTCATTAAAAAAACATTTTGAATTAATGCAGTTACTGATATAACAGAAGTGTGTATTTATTCAATCGAAGTTAGCCGAGGACATGAAGTGGGTAAAACAGGCAACATGAACACCCACTTCATCCACAATTATTTTGAAGGTTTTGTAATCCAGTTTGTCAGTGTGCTACCAGGGATGTAAAAAGAATACATTTATAAAGCATTTGCTAAGTTTGATGAAAATTGGTTGAAAGATCAACAAAAAATAAGAAAGAAACCAGTAAAAATTGCTATTTTTCGCTATTTACGCGGGTTTTCACTAAATGAGTGGACCTCATTATCAATTTTAGCCAACAATAAGTTGATTGCTTTGCAGTCATTTAGCTTGAAAAAGTTGACTAAATCGATTTTTGAAATATTGAAAATTATCGATTGTTTACGCTAAGAATCTATCTCTTACATTGTACAATGTATGTGCCAAGTTTGGTCATAATCAGCTGCATGGGCCTCGAGTGAAAAGATATCACACAGACAGACTGACATATAGACACAAAGATATCATCAGTTATATATATATATATATATATATATATATATATATATATATATATATATATATATATACACACACACATACACAATAATATTCATTGTCTACAGGGTTTGAGGGCCGTATGAAAATGTCAGCAAACATCACTCGAAATCAGAAAGACAGATAGCATTTATAGGAAAGATAATGAGGAAAGAAGGTTTGAAAAATTTGACACCCACATGACATGTTGAAGAGAAAATGTCAAGAGCAAAGCAGAGACTAACTTAATGAGCTTGTGCAAATGGCTAGCAGAACAAAATTCGAATTGATTGATTGATTTGTGCTTCACGGTTTAAAAACCTTTTTCAGGTTATTTAAAGCCAGAAAATATTTATTAGATTGTACTAATTTTGGGGAGATAGTAATGATTTACTGATACAAAGTCCTATCAATTAGTTCATAGTTGGTATGACTTATAGTGGATTCATATATTTTTCAATAGTATTTATCCGTAGGTGAATATAAAGATTACGACTGGAATTCGAACCCGGCTTTCCAGATCCGAGGCGTTATCCATTACACTACACGTACATCCAAGTATTCCCAAGCGTTTACCCTCATAGTTATAAAACAGGCTCGGTGTTGCTTAACTTCATAGGTCTTGCGAGAAACTTGTGTCTCAACATGATATGGCCTTAAGCCAATTGGTATTAGGAGTGTTTGCTAAAGTCGAACACTGATGAAAGCTAGAAATAACATGAATTTGTGATTATCGCCATCATCGCTCGTGTTCTAAAGAGACACGACATACAGAAGAAAATGATTTCAAAACAGAGATTATAAGATATAAGAATTGTTAGATATTTTACGTGTTTCGTAAACAGGAAACGAGGAAAATATTAAACTTCGATTAAAGAACAAGGAAATTTAGGATGACACATGAAAATCTTGTATCGTAAGATGACATTGACAGATTGCGTTTGAAAAGAAAAGAAAAGAAGGGAAAAGAGGACTTGTCGGTATTTGGGAATCATTCTGACTCTTCTAGAAGAAATTTGAGAAATTCTTAAAACGATATAATGAATTCTTAATGATGATTGCCGAATTTTGCAAGTGAACTGACAGGAAGACAAATAGATAATCACCCCCTCAAAGCGACGGAGAACATATGACGACCCCAACACACACTCCAAAAATTAGAAAATTTTAAAGAGAAAATATGAATTTGAAAGGAGATATTATTCTCGGCCAAAGGTCATCTGGATAAAAAAAATAATTCCTCTTATTTGTGACCCAGAATAACTTTTTAGAAATTAAAACCGTTAAAGCCATATTACAGAGCACTATATATATATATATATATATATATATATATATATATATAAATATATATATATATATATATATATATATATAAGTCAACACTTAGAGGCGACAGTCTGTTTGATATGAAACAGACTGTCGCTTCTAATTGTTGACTTCTATGTTCACTTTTATATTTACACACGCTCTATCTCTGATGATATTGAGTACTTTATCCCATAAATATAGCACATACTTAAGACCATATTCTACATTTTTAAAAATATCTGCTTGAAATTTAAAAAAAAAGACTATTTGGGTATTTTAATATTGATTGCAATAATTTATAAAAATAAACATTTATTTTTAAAAATTCCCAAATGTAAGAAAAACGAGTAAAAACAAAGATGGATAAGTTTTTTTTTTTAATAATGTGTGTATCTAGCTCGAGTGTGTGCTTGCATATATGTCTGTGCAATAGTGTCATTATACATATATATATATATATATGTCTGTGTGTTCGTGAATCTCTCTGACTGGAAATTTTATTGTATGTTGATGATCAATACTGCTGACTGATATCATATTTTATCAACACTGCCCTAGTCGCACTCCTCAATTTAAATCTCTAATCGACGATTTAAGGTTGCCATTTTATTTGATTTTCGCCAAATTTAAGGTGGGGCTAAATTTAATTTGCCCTTTCTGAAAAGATATATTCCGATAAAAACCGGTATGATATAAATTATTTAACAGGAATTTTTGAAATAAATAAGTTGAAATAAAAATGTTTTCTTTGAAAATCAGGACATACGAGTCATTAGAGATTTTTAAAGATTATTTATAAAATTAGAGGAAGAAATACATTTCCTATTAAGTATGTCTCCAGCTTCGATCAGGCTCAGACCTACTGAGCCCGATTAGTCATATCAGTTTTATTTTATTCTTTTACTTAATTTAATCTTTTCTTTGTTTTTGTTTTTATTTCTTTGTTCTCTCTTTTTTCTTTACTATGAGCAATATCAACGAAATGTATTTCGGCAAATATTTTGAGGCAGGGAGTAAGAACAATTCTTTTTGAATCCAGCTGAAGTCAAGAATGACAACGACGCACTACGAAATATTTTTTATTGCATTGAAATACATATACTTGAATACTGTTTCACTCGAGCTAACCCCGACAATTCCGACCTCCGTAGCTGCCACTGACTTATATAGTCTTAAGGTGTTTATAATTATGAGATGAAGTGCTCCATATCAGAGATAGAGCGTGTGTAAATATAAAAGTGAACATTGAAGCCAACACTTAGAGGCGATAGGCTGTTTCATGCTTGACGCAATCGATAATTCTTTCAATATATCTAATATATCAGGCCAGAAAATGTTGTTAATACTGTTTATTATAAACAGCGCATTTACTTAAATATTTGTAGCTATAAAAAGTCGTATAAACAGAAAATATGTTAATATATATGAAAATTTCTCAGAGTTAACCTGTAGAAAAGACAATATTTACAAATATAAATGACAATAGGAAAACTGTAGTAGTTTTATGAGTGTTGCATTTTTAAAATCAAAATTGTGGTTGAATTTATATCTATTTATAACTAGTGCATTAGCTGAGTTGTTTTTTTGTGAGGTCTCTTTTGTGCTCATAAATGTGTTTTTTTAAACTTCTACTTGTTCCTCTAGTATATTGGGAGGAACAGTTATGGCAATTTATTTTATAAATGCCTGCTTCAGAAATATTAGTGCTATTAGTGTTTGAGGATCTGAGTATATCCATAATGGTTTTGGAAGTATTTATGAATATTTTAAGATTATTTAGATGGGATAGACTATTCTGGATAGTGGACGTGACAGAGTTGGCCGGTAGTATTATGTATCTGTTTTCATGTAATTTATTATTGCGGATTATGTTATTTTCGTTTCGGTTGTATATTTTGTATGCCTTTCTTCTTGTGTTGTGGATGAAATGATATGGGTATTGTAGGTTAGCAGTATGAAAATAGCGTTCTCTAAATTCTTCCAGTTGCTAAGGACATTTTGTTTTTGTTATTATTATTAGGTTGGTGCAAAGATAATGTCGTTTTCTCCCATAGTAACATATGTGAGAAAACGACATTATTTTTGCACCAACCTAGTAGTTAATTTGTTTAAATAAATTCATTTCGTTTTTTGCTTAGAGGAAGTCCACAATGGACGAAACGCGTCAGCAACTACTACAGTTTTCCTATTGTCATTTATATATATATATATATATATATATATATATATATATATATATATATATATATAAATAAAAGTGAACATAGAAGTCAACACTTAAAGGCGACAGTCTGTTTCATGCTATATGCAATCGTCAGGCCACGTGTGCTGTTATTTTTCACCAAAGTGCAACTTTAGTATATTTCTCCTTTTAACCTATTATGAATAAAAGAAAGAAAGAAAGATACTTCTGGACACGTTCATAAGATTAATTCATCCTTTTAAAATGTATGAAAGGAAAGAAAAAGTGAAGAAATAAAGAAAGAGAGAAAGAAAGAAAGAAAGAAAGAAAGAGAGAAAGAAAGAAAGAAAGAAAAGAGAGAGAAAGAAAGACAATCAAAGATAAGAAGACACTTCTGGGTGTTTCTGTGAGATTTATTCTTCATTTTAAATTTATTTGCAATTTAACAGATCTGTATGTAGTTTTTCACAAAAAAAACGTTTTTAAACAGAATAATAATTCATATAGGGTCGCAATCGTCGAATTTTAGTGTCAAATTGTCGTATGTTTCTGGTGAGTCTTCATTTTGCAAGTGAAATCGACCGACGAAACGGCATTTATTTAAAGGTTTTTTTGTAGCTATGCAAAATCTGCACCCCTAATTTTGCTTATTATTTGATAGAAAAATGCGTATTATACATGGAGAATTACAGTAAATGTTATTTTTAGTGGATACTCGTATTTGAGTAGATACTCGCTTTATTTATCACCGACGCACTCTTTAGTCGATAGGCCAAAGCACGTCAGATCTAATAATGGTTTCACCTAGGGGAACGCAGGCTCGAATCCTGCCGGAGAGCACATATTTTCTCCAATAAGATTTGTCGAGTATTCGGGCCGGTATCAGAAAATAAATAAATATATTGTTTGATAAATAAACGGAGAGTCTACTCAAATATGGGTATCCACTAAAAATAACGTTTAAGCAATAAAAAGCTGGCAGATTAATAAATAAAAAAAAGTCCATTCCTTTCTTTACAAGTATTCGTAGATATTCAAGAAATATGTTTTGAGTTTTAATAAATGAAAAATGGTTGATAAGCCGTTAAAAAAAAAAGAAAAAGAAAAAAACAAAGCAACTGACAAAAATTAATGACAGCTGATTCGTATATTAAAGTGTGAAGATTGACACAGAAATGTCCTGGGATGATCCATTTTTTTCTATGGCTCCTCCTCTTCCGATCTGACTCCTTTTTAGGGCGCCTTAGTGTCGAGCAATCTCTAGTGAGGGTTATCTAATTTACCATAGCTACAGACTAGAGAGTTTCACCTTCACTGGGTACCCCATGTAAAAATTCGATATTAATAATTCAAGGTTTGACATGTAAAAACCAACCAACCAAACTTTCTATTTCCTTCTCAGCTGCTCTGATTATTCTTTTCTTGGATGTGGGGTGCTGAAAATTCACAGACCGAAAGAAGTGATTACCCCATTTCCAAATTCTGACTTGTCGTTTGATCTTTTTTTTTCCTCTTTCTTGATGTTCGCATGGTTTGACCCGAGATAATGTTTAACAAGACTCTTTCAGCTGACCATTACTCTTTAGTAGTTTATGCTCATTGGGTGCCCCGTACACAAATTCCACATTAATAAGACAATGGTGGACATGTAAAAATAAATTAACTCTTTTTTTTCTCTATGAATAAATATATAACAGTGAGCTGAAAATTCTCGAAAGGACCAAGAATTTATTTCCTCAAATTCCATATTCTAATGTTAGATCATTTGGTCACATTTCGGAAAATGGGTCAGGCCAAGAATTTTTCAAAACCCCTTCACTCTACAATGTCTGCTAGCGTTCATCTCTTCAATTGACACAGCAAAATTCGCCATTTATTTCACTGTCTTTACCTCCTGACTAATATTTCCATGCAACTGGCTTCGTTGGAGATGAAACAAGAAAACGGATGAGATTAATGGCCAAGTCGTGCGACATTAATTGAACTTTATGTGTATTATGTTCTCACTCTTTCTTCCGTTTAGATTTGTTTACCGTCTTCTTCCAGGCGGAGGCGGATAGTTTTACGTTCCAGGAATCTATCAATCACTCCAACTAAAATTACCTTCATTTCTTTCATTGTTTTTTCTTTCGTTTCCGCCATTTTGTTTTCTTTTCCAAGTTTTATTACATTTCCGTTCTTTTCTCTCAGTCATTTATGTGTCTTTCTTTAAGGCTCCTCTTTTCTTCTTACGTTCATTCTTCTTTCTTTCATTTTCTTCTGTATTTCTCTATTGACCTCTTTTTTTTATTTTTCGTTCTTCTTTCTCCCTGTTTTTTCTTTTTGTTTTTTTTCTTCATTTTGTTTCTTTTTCTTTCCTTCTTTTTTCTCTTGTTTTTTGTTTCTTTTCTTCTTTTTACTTCTTTTCTTTTTCTCTTTTCTTTTGTTTCTTTTTAGCATTTTTCTTTATTTTATGCATTGCTTATTTTACTTACAATTATCTTTTTTCTTTCATTTTCTTCTGTATTTCTCTATTGACCTCTTTTTTTATTTTTCGTTCTTCTATCTCACTGTTGTTTTCATTTTAGTATTTTTTCTTCATTTTGTTTCTTTTTCTTTTCTTCTTTTTTCTTTTCTTCTTTTTTCTTTTCTTCTTTTTGTTTCTTTCCTCCTTTTTATTTATTTTCTTCTTTTTGTATCTTTTCTTCTTTTTTCTTTTCTTTTTTCTTTTCTTCTTTTTGTTTCTTTCCTCCTTTTTATTTATTTTCTTCTTTTTGTATCTTTTCTTCTTTTTTCTTTTCTTCTTTTTTTCTTTTCTTCTTTTTGTTTCTTTCCTTTTTTTTATTTATTTCTTCTTTTTGTATCTTTTTTCTTTTCTTTTTTTCTTTTTTTCTTTTCTTCTTTTTGTTTCTTTCCTTCTTTTTTATTTATTTTCTTCTTTTTGTATTTTTTCTTAATTTTATTGATTGTTTATTTTACTTCATTTATCTTGATTTTGTAATCTTTCTTCTTCCTTTTGTTGTCATTCTTTTGTTCCTTGAACAGCATGTTCTCTATTCCTCCATGCCTTTTCTTTATTATCCCTTCTGCTTTTAAATTGCTTTTCTTTGTCACGTTTTTCTTTGTCTTTACAATCTAATTATTCGTTATTAATTCTTCATTCGTTTATCTACTAATTTTTAACATATCCATTTTTTTATCTTTATTTTATTTTTTAAACTGCATTTTCTATATTTACCTCTTCTATATTTCAGTATTTTATTTCTGTATATTTTATTTTATAATTATATGTTAATTTTATTTATATTTTAATTTATTATATATTATAATTATATGTTAATTTTATTTATATGTTTATTTTATTATATATTTTATTTCTATATTTGCCTCTTCTTTTATATTTTCCCTATTCGATTCGAACCTTTTCTTCTTCATACCTTACACACTTTTTATTCGTGTATTTGTTTCTTTTTGTATTTGTTGTTTCTCGTTTATTTTTCATTCTTTATTCATGTTTGCTATCTCCTTCCTTTTACCAATCTTCTTTGGACCTCATTTCATTTTCATTTAGTTATTTATTTACTTACTATTCTTTATTTCATATTTTCTTTCTTTCTTTCTTTCTTATATATATTTATTATTCTTTATTTCATATTTTCTTTCTTTCTTTCTTTCTTTCTTTCTTATATATATTTATTATTCTTTATTTCATATTTTCTTTCCTTTTCACCATTTATCTTTTCCTCTTTCTTCTCTGCCTTTATTGTCGCTCCCTTCTCTTTATGTCTATTTCTTTATTGTTCTTCGTTTCTTTCATTTTTAATTCTTTCTTTCATTCATTTCTTCTTTGGCTTTCTTCTCTATTTTCTCTAATTATATATACGTTTTTGTTTTTTTTTAATTTTTTCTTACTATCTTCTTTTTGTTTATTTCCTTCTTTTTATTATTTATTCATTATTAATTTTTCTTGGATTTATTAGGTTGGTGCAAAAATAACGACGTAATAATGTCGTTTTTTTCACGTTAAAAATACGTCAAAAAACGACATTATTACGTCATTATTTTTGCACCAACCTAATATCTCATTTACTTTTTCTTTTTCCTTCTTTTTCTTTCCCCTTTATGTTTTTCTTTGACAGTCATTTATTTTTCATTCTCTATTTATCCTGGAATCTCTTATATTTTATCAGTTTTCTATCACTAATATTTTTTTTCTTTCTTCATTGTTATTAGTTTTTTTTTTCTATACTTTTCTCTTTGTATTTTCCCTTTTCTACAAAGTTTCTCTTCTTTCTTCTTATATTTTTTTCTTCGTTTAACATTCTCCTTCATGTTTCTTTTATTCTCTTCCTTATTTTACTTCTTTATTTTTTTTATCTTTAAATCTTTTTTCTAAGTTCCGCCATGTTCGTTTCTTTTGCATTTCATTTTTCCCGCCAAGTAAATTTTGCCGAACTCCTTTATATCAGGCATCTATTTTCATTTTTACGTTTGGACATCTTTTTTTTTTGAATTTTTTATTACCTCCCTTTTAGTCACTGGTCTCACCCTCTTTCAACTTCCCTTTCTCACAACTTCTCTTTCGCCAATCAACACACCCCTCTCTCTCTCTGTCTCTCTCTCGCTCACTCTGACAAACATCCTAAATCATCAATCGAGGATTTTTCCCCTTCTCCACGACAAGTTTCTGACGTCTTTTCTCATATCTTTCTCTAAATTTTATTTTATTATTTCTCCCATTTCTTTTTCAGCTCATTCTGTGGCCATTACTGCGTACGCACAGCAGAAACAAGCCAATAACGATTCCAGTCGGTCACACGATATTTTAATCGCTGTGTCGCATTACGAAATGCTGGTTCCGGGCCAAATTTACAATCGCATCTAGAGTCTAAATTTCGCCATACTTTCAAGTCGAGAGACCATTACGTTTCCAGTTGATTCGGTAGGCGATTATAAAGCGTAATTGCACTCAGCAGAAAAATATCGTTCTAGCAAGAAAGTTGACTTCAATATGGTAACATTGGAAATTATAACAGATGGTAAGTCATTTGAGGACGGAATGTAAGAAGAACGCAATAATATGAGCGCTTGCTGAAAGGTTCTTGGTCCTAACCATTTCTTATACGCTGATCAAATAACCTAACAGTTTGTTTTTTTATTGTTTTTCTTTGTAAGATTTATTGCTCTTTTCAGAAATCCACGTGTTTATATTAGGTTGGCCATGAGGTTCATTCGGTTATTGAATAGAGTATTTGGGCACCTCGAGGTGGTGTAATGGTTTGCAAGCTTGTCTCGTTAGAAGAATTACGAGTAGTGAGTTCGATCCTCACTGGGTGCCCCATACTTTCGGCTTTGCGCTTGGAAAATCACTACTGAATAGAGCATTTTGAGCAACCTGACATAAACAAAAAAAAAACTTTATGAAATTGTTAATCTCTGTTACTTTTAAATATGGAAAGCGTATTCATGTGCGTTGTGGTGTAATAGATACCGACTCGGGGTGAGAACTAGGAGAGCCGAGTTCGAATCCCAGCCGGATTCGTTAGATTCCCTTACGCGCAAATACCCTTGGGAAAGATATGAATCGATCTCATCTACTCCAGCTATGGGTTGAATAGCACAACGGGCAGGGTTATTTAGCCCTGGTTGTCAACCAGTCTACTGTAGAAAGAAATGGCAAACTACTGCGGGAGTGAATCTGCCTCATCAGACATGTATCGCTTAAATGATTATCATCACTCATTAATGAAATTTTCTATTAATTTTGGTCAAAAGGCAATATATAAATATATATATATATATATATATATATATATATATATATATATATATATATAAAAGACATTTTTTATGTTTATACGTTCTTTTTATAGATACAAATATTTAAGTAAATGCTCTATCTATAATAAACAGTATTAACAACATTTACTGGCCTGAATGTCCGAGAAATTTTCAAAGAAAATATGCATCCTCCGACAGGAATCAAACCTGTATCCTATACGGAACCGTCATATAGCCTGACGTGTCTTAACCGATTGGACCACAGAGGAGCGTTCGGTTAGCAAGGTCGATTTTGCTGTTTTTAAACACAATTCTCTATGATTTTCACTTATTCATTTATATCTGCTCAATGAGTATCCAAATGTAAAGAAATGACGTCACACATTATGAAATGGACAATGTCCAATAATTATTTAAGACATTTTTTTTATGATTATACGTTCTTTTTATCAAATATTTAAGTAAATGCTCTGTTTATAATAAACAGTATTAACAACATTTATGTCGGAGGACGCATATTTTCTATGAAAATTTACATTCAGGCCGGTAAATGTTGTTAATACTGTTTATTATAAACAGAGCATTTACTTAAATATTTGTATCTATAAAAAGAACGTATAAACATAAAAAATGTCTTTTATATATATATATATATATATATATATATATATATTTAGTTGGATTGATGTGAGTTTGTGATCCTGCCTTTCACGCTATTTCGTGTTTTCGATCTAGTGGATCTTAATAGATGAATATTGTATATACAGGGTGTATCAAAAATACATTTACACAATTTAGAGGAAGAGTTCCTCACACCAAAACAAGGATGAAAATCCCTATAGACATATGTCCGCAAAACCTTCGTTTTTGTACGGGCTGTCGGAAACGATCTAGGTATCATCACACGTCCAGTGGCCCGAGCATGTCGGGCATCTCAGTGTACCGCATGGAGCTAATTTAAGAGCAATTCCCGTATCCGTAACATGTTCAGGGCCTTTCGCTCTGTGATCACTCACTAGGGGAGAACTTTTGCCGATGATTTATTGCGCAAACTGCTGATCCATTGTCTGTCTCTTCTGGACTTTGTCTCTGCATGAGACCATATTTAAATAGACGGATGGAATAACTAATTTACACAAGCAAAATTTGTAGGCGGATCGGAATCCCCATGGTACAATTCAGACTAGATACCAGCATCAGTGTACGATTGATGTGTGGGCTGGGATTGTAACTGTCTACAAGGACTTTATTTCGAACACACTTCCGGAGCTGCTAGGGTATATACCCCGGTTAATACGAAGATGTATGTGGTTCTTGCATAAATGACCTCTAGTATATTTTAGTCGCATTGGATTGTATCCTGGATTTTACATTTAACACTGTCTGCTGTAAAATTTAAACTTTACTCAAAAACAAAGAATTCGCGGACGCACACACACACACACACACATATATATATATATATTATAAATTAACTGATTTAAAATATTTTTTTCGCTACACAGTAATAACCATGTTTCAAAAATGGAGGCTAAAAATTTTAAATTTAATTTTATAATTAAATTAAAAGCATTAGTTCCATTTTAATTTTATCGGAATTCCAATATTCGCTTGAAGATGAAACAGAACTAATGCTTTTAATTTAATTATAAAATTAAATTTAAAGTTTCTAGCTTCCATTTTTGAAACATGGCCACTGTTTTGTAAAAATAAAAAAAATATCAATAAGAACACTGGATTATATATCTTACTGTTCTCTGTCTGTCTCTCTCTCTATCTATATATCTATATCTATATATATATCTATATATATATATATATATATATATATATATATATATATATATATATGTGAAAATATTGTAGAAAATAGGAAAGAAACTGGTTTGGTAAATAATCCAAAGTTCCTTAGTATTTTTGTAATTATTTTAAAAAACTAGTGCTCGATACGAAAGTAGAGCATAAATATAATTATTTATTTAAAAATATGATTCCAACTCGCTACATAAAAGGTCTCATGTTTCAAAACAAGAGCCGAAAACTTCAAAATAACATTTGAATTAACTCAAGTTAATTCAAATATTATTTTGAAGTTTTCGGCTCTTGTTTTGAAACATGAGACCTCTTATGTAGCGAGTTGGAATCATATTTTTAAATAAATAATTATATATATATATATATATATATATATATATATATATATATATATATATATATAATGCCAAATCCATAGATGGTTAGGATTATTCCAATGCGTTTCTTTTAAAAGAATGATATTAGAAAGTTTACTCCATAATGAGAGTTCAGTGTGTGTATGTGTGTTTGTGTGAAAATTTCAGATAGTGTATATTTATAAAAGCCCAATATGAATAAAAACTAAACGAAATATATATCTTAGCCGACGCATTTCGTCCTCGGAAGGACATTATCTAGACATTTGTAAGGATTATATTTTTTTCACATTTATGTAGAAGAACAAGAATTTTATTGGTTTTTCAAATTTTTTGGGAATAGGAATGAATCCTCATGAATATTCATCAGGTTATCGGAAATGTCAGGCAGGTACATGGGCGTGAGGTGATGCATTTCAATGTCTAATAAACTTAAGTAAATCGGAGATTTATATATATATATATATATATATATATGTGTGTGTGTGTGTGTGTGTGTGTGTGTGTGTGTAAATTAGTTTTTCAATTATTCTAGATTGGGATTGATGCATGTGCTATTTATTTTGAAAAATATGCAGTTTTTATTTTTCGTTCTTCGATCTCACTGTTTTTCCTTTTTTTTCTTTTTGTTTCTTTTTTTCGTTTTCTTTCTTTTCTTTTTCTTTTCTTTTCCTTTTCTTTCCTTCTTTTTATTCCTTTTCTTTATTTTGTTTCTTTTCTCTTCTTTTTTTCTTTTTGTTTCTTTTCTTCGTTTTCTTTCTTTTCCTTTTTTTTCTTTTTGTTTCTATTCTTCTTTTTATCCCTTTTCTTTATTTTGTTTCTTTTCTCTTCTTCTTTTTTTTCTTTTGTTTCTTTTTGCGATTTTTCTTAATTTTATTCATTGTTTATTTTACTTTCATTTATCTAGATTTTATACTGTTTCTTCTTCCTTTTTTGTCATTCCTTCGTTCCTTGAACAGCATTTTCTCTATTGACCCCTGCATTCCACTGTTTTATTTTAATACCTCGGTTTCATGCATATATATATATATATATATATATATATATATATATATATATATATATATGGTGGACTCACCCGTCGTATTCGACGTACGCAGGTCAAGCAGCTCAATACCTATGAACCGACAGCCCAGATACCAGCATATATGATTTGATTATAGTGGTGAAGGCTTTGTGTAGAACCAACCACACTTTTTGAAGGGCCGAATACAGAGACTTAGTGCACTACGGGCCACAAGTTTCACAAACGACCCTCCGCAATTCAGTGTTTTCCTTCTCTTAGACCAGTTAACATTGAAGGCTATAGAACCCTGTCTGTCCTGCTATTTAACCATAGCTGGAGGGAGAAGAAGATGATTAATACCTTTCCCAAGGGTACACACACACACACATACACACATACACACACACACACACATATATATATATATATATATATATATATATATATATATATATATATATATGGTATCAAATTTCCAATATTGATGGTTCTTTTTCTTTACTGGTGGAAACGCATTTTAGGTAGGCAGTTATGCAAGCGAAAGACTAATGTCGCAGCAAATGTCATTTTTTCTTTGCTAAACTAAATTCATGTTACTTTCATTTCTGACATAACTTCGGTTACAGTTTTTGTTAGACTTAACATTTCTGAAGGCTTCTTAAACCTTTCATCCCTGTCAATCACATATTTATCACCTACAATCCTAGAACCATTTCTAACAAAAAAGGCCAATACAGCACGTCGCTCGAGGTATCTAAGTAACTTATTTAAAACAAGAAAGAAATTCGAAAATAGCAGAATTGAGTTATATTTTTTTTGCTTTATATTAGATCATGAGTTCTCGTGTGGAACAATACGCTAACAATTTTAAAGATATTTTGTGAAATTTTTTGTTTGATTTTTTTAGCGGCATATCAACCACTATTGGTTATTTACTACGGAAATCTAAATATTTTGAGCACAATTTTATGGTTTCAACCTAATATTTTTGAAGTATGCTTTGAACTACAGATAAAATATATTTTGCCATAAAATGTATTGCTTGTCATTTTGCTATAAAATGTATTGTAGGAAGTTCTACGATACAAGTCATTGATGATCATTTTGCTGTAGATTATATTGTTGGACATTTTGCTATAAAATGTATTGTAGGAATTTTTATTATAGATTGCATTGCTGATCATTTTGCTATAGAATATGATATAATGGAATATACATACACCTGTGTTCCCCATCACTTGAATATGATTGGCTGGTGTCCGTCATAAATACAGACGGACGTGTAGGTACGACAGAGTAAAGAGCCTTAGTCTGAGAGCTAAGTCTATAACGACGCCCATTGGACTACGCCATTGATCTACACTTCTTACCTGCGACTACGACGCGTACCAGTCGATTACTGCTACCGTATTCTACTTGGTTATAGTAACCAAAAGCACTTAGCTACTTCGTTCAAATATATTCCTTTCCGGGACATATCAGAATGTATTGCTGATCATTTTGCTATAAAATCTGTTTTTGGTCATTTTACTATAAATTCTGTTTTTGGTAATTCTGCTATAAAATGTATTGTTGGTCATTTTGTTTTAAAAGTGTATTGTTGGTAATTTTTACTATAAATATGTATTTCTATATGTATTTCTATACGTTCATAATGTTTTGTTTTTTGTTTGGTGTTTAACTATTTGCCCATAGCTGGGACCCTAACGGGTGCTATCAGCCCGGGTGGGAACAACAGCAATTCAGTGGTGCTTCCACGTTCCTCAAAAGATTCAGTCTCCCGATCATAGGCGTTACTACCGTATGTAATTTTTTCGTCATTCTAAAATTTAAAAATATATTTGCCAACACAACAATGATTTAAAAGGGGACTATTTAAAATTCTGCAATAGCTCTGTAAGGATCGTATAGGAAGTTGCATTACAATGAAACGTCAACATTACGAAATTAGCAAAAATTGCAATTGAAAAACTATTTTAATATTAACAAAGAATTAATTAGAAATCTAATAAAAATGTTAAATTTACAAAGTATGTAGAATTCAAATACTGCTGCTAGAGAAATGCTGAATAGCTGTCTATATTTTTGAGATGAAGTATTTTAATTATTAACATTGTTCGGACTATACTCCTCGTCTTTATTTCCATCTACACTACATTTCGCCCCTGTCTTCTTCGGGTGATTGGAATTTCGAAATGAACCGTTTATTTCGTCAAAAAGGGCAGATTATCCTAGTTCCACGTTCCATACCTCTTCCGAATGTTTCGATTATCTCCCTTTAACTCAACTCTTCAAGATTTTATTCACCACTTCAGTAGTTAGGTATTGAACACACAACTCTTTGAATCAAGTCACTGGATACAACCAACGCATTTATCCACTGGTCCACATCCAGTGACTCAACTCAAGGGGGTTGTGAGTTCAGTCCCTGTCTATTACAGTAGGGAACAAAAACTTGCAGACTCAACAGTCCGAACAATGTAAATAATATAAATTCTGAATAGTAGTCGACGAAAGACTTTGGAACTTATGGCCCTATCTCGTTGAAATATTGGCCCATGTTCGATCACCGAAATTGAGCAGCATCAAGCCTGATGGTAACTGCTTGAAAATGCCAGGCAAGTTTAGACGTGTAAATGTTTTTATGGTTTGGTTTGTTTTGGTTTGGTTTGTTTTACGTCATATCAAACTCAATGGGTTATTTAATGCCGACAAATTTTTTATTGCTGGTAATATTTTCTTTTGTCAAAAATCTTTTTCTGGTAATATTGTTCCTTCAAAAACGTATTGCTGGTAATATTTAAAAAAAAAAAAAATCATATTTGGTAATTATTTACATTATTCGGACTATTGTCCTTATCTTTGTCACCATATTTATTACAACGTTTTGGCCGTTGTACGCTTCGGACATCTTCAGGTAGCTGGAATGTCGAACTGAACCTTTTATTTCGCTCACTGTGGTAGACTGTTCTAGTTCCACGTGCCATGTTTAATGGATGTCAGTTTTCAGTTATATCCTGTTAATTCCCCTCTGAAAGTTCTCCACTGCCTTAACTCACACTCTTTGGGTCCTCAAGGACACATGGCACAGTGAATAAAGGCGTTAGTTAGATCCAGTGAAAGGGCCCAAAGAGTGTGTGTTCAGTACCCGACTAAGGGAGTTTAGAACTTTGAGAGGGAAATTAACAGGAGATAACTATCATTTAGTGATACCCCCCACCCACTTTACACGTGAAGCGACATCGCCCTAGCTTCCTCCGACTTTTAACATCATCAAAAATCTGCATCACATCACCTCACCAAGGGAATGTCAGCTGCAACAAACCACGGTGACAGGTCATCAAGCACATCATCACTCACAACATTTACACACTCCCAGGTACTCACGTGGTATACAGACCACCTGCTCTGACAGTTCGAGTCTCGTATATTTAATGTTCTGTTACAAATGCGAAGAGGGGAATAACTGAGTTCCGTTTACGCTTTAATAACCACAAATAAAACATCAGGGACAACAACACCAATTTTTCGGTCTTTGTACACTTCAACCAACCTGGTCATAGCATCGACGATGTTGAATGCGTGACTTTAGCGTCTGGGTTCGGTAACTGGGTGGATAGACGCAAATCGAAGTTGAAGTATATCCTAAAAGTAAATTCAGGTCAGCGAGTAATAATACAGAGATAGGTTGTTTTTTTTTGCTAATAATATGACTTCAATTAGAAAATCACCATCTACAAAAACAATTGTCGTTGAGTAACTGTTATTTCTTCGTTTATTCCTCGGTCCATTGATGAAGGGCACAGCTGAAAATTCCGAACTTAAAATCTTTCTTTCCATTTCTGTCATATGGTTAATAATTAATATTTAATAAATGTTTAACGGACAGATTATATTGGTACCCTTTCATTTGTCCTTGTTTTATTAACTAAACTATCTATTTTATACACACACACACCCACTCACACACACACACACTCACATATATATATATATATATATATATATATATATATATATATATATATATAATAAAATCCAAAATCACCTCACTCTTATTCTACACCGGTATAGATTGAGTTCGTGTCGGAAATAGAAATTTAACTGAGAAAGTGACACAAAAAATAAAAAAAATAAAAATAAATAAATAAAATAAAATATACCGTCGAAAAATTAATATAGAATTTATCACTTTCAATCTTTCAGGTAGACGAAAGGCACGAGGCATCGGTCGTGGGTGGAAGGTATTTGTCTTTAAGGGAAGAGATTTTATAAAATTAAATTTCGATATTAAACTTATGACATTAAATTGGGGGTAATGTGAAGAAAGAAATATTAATTTAAAACTAACAATTTCCGACAGGAACTCAGTGTATACTGGGGTTGAATAAGACTTGCGAATTATATTTTCGTCTGTCGAAATAAGCTTATACCCCATATGAGCTGATTTGGGATTCTATTGTGTACTAATTATTTGCTCTGTAATAATAAATACATCGAGCTATTTTTGTGGATAAGTTTTAATATTTTATATTAATAGGATCCACCTGGATTATATACCAACTGATTCCTATATATATATATATATATATATATATATATATATATATATATATATATATATACCAACTGATTCCTATATATATATATATATATATATATATATATATATATATATATATATATATATATATATATACCAACTGATTCCTATATATATATATATATATATATATATAACAACTGATTCATATATATATATATATATATATATATATATATTATGAAATGGATTAAGTTCAACAATTATTTAATATATTTTCTGTACATACGTTATCTTATAGATACATTTTTTTTAACTATATGCTCTGTTTTAATTAAATAGTGTTAATAACATTTACCGACCTGGATTTTCTAGAAATAGCGTAGAAAATATGCGTTCTCCGACAGGAATCGTGCCTTTATTCCTATACAGAAATCGTCATTTGTTCTGACGAGTTTTACCATTCAGCTAAAGAAGAGTATCTGGTTAGGAAGATCCGAATTACTGTTTATAAACGCATATTCTTTTCTCGATCGATCAATTCTACTCACGAAACTTATCTTATGTCCGCAAATCCTTCGTTTTTGAGTTATTAAGTTTAAAGAATTTTAACGGTAGATGGCGTTTGTTGTATGTAGATTAGGTTACATTTGTCATTCGTGTATTTTAGTGGTCAGCCTGTCTTCAACGTTTAACTTGTGTGGGAGTGAGTTAACTGAGAAGTTTACCGTTTAACAAGGGCGGATAATCATATCGTGAGGTGGCAGAGATTGTGTTTCCAGATCGAAATTGTCTCCATCTTTGTCGTTGTCATCATAACGTTTCCGTCGTTGTTATCTCCCGCCCTCCTCCGGTGTATATGGGGCGCCTGCAGGGAATTCTGAACTAATCCCTTTATTTAATCTACAGGGATAGACTCATCTCGTTCTAAAACCCATGTCTAGGGATATCTCGTTTAGTTCTTATTTTTATTTGGGGTCATAGAGGATGGAAATTCAACCCCTGGGTCGGTAACTGTGTACTTGCCTTCAGTATGAAACGGGCGAGGAAGAACTGCACAGTACAAATAAGATAAAAGTTATAGGGTTGTTTCTGCTTCTAATTATAAATCTCTTAAGGTTCTGATTCCAAGAAATCTTTGAATGAAGTTTCTACATCTTTGCAATGAATGTCTTTTGGCTTGAAAAATTATCACGAGTCTTAAAAAAGACAGTAGGCGAGAGATCATATGAATAAGGTGGATATCTCAGATACCAAGACTTTGAACATCTCCAGTGTCATCCTGGTAACATATGGCCGATTATTGTCATGAAGCAGAATTGGGGCTGGTCGACTAACTAGTGGCCGTCGCATTTTACTTTACCGAATATACATCTGACCCATTTGCTGGCAGTCAACTTCAGCGGGTTAAATTCCGGAAAGCTTTTATGGATAACGCCAGCAGTGGATCACGAGACAGTCACCGTAATCTTCTCTTTGTGCAATTTCGATTTTGGTTCGTTTGTCATGATCAAACCATCGAGTCGGTCGATTACGATTGTCATAAAGGATCGATTTCTCATCACTTGTCACTGTTCGATCGAGAAATGGACCATTCGAATTTCGCAGAGGAAGGGTCGTTCACACTACAAAACGTCGAACTTGGAGACTTTTATTGAATTTATGTGGAACCCATTTATTCTTCAACTTGTCAATTTTCTTCAGATGGTCCGATAGCTTTTGAATGCTGATATCTATTATCTGAGACATTACTAAAAATCTTTTTCTGTGAGTTTTGTTCGACTAGTGTTTTCAGATGTTGCATTTCAATTGCAGGTAGGCGTCCTCACCAACTGGATATTCAAAACTCGTATCGCCATCGAGGAACTTGAGAAACCAGCTACTTAGTGTCTGATCCTAAGTGGATACATCATCTAATGCTCT